>JAGPOW010003642.1:59536567-59555481 GCA_030014935.1 Caiman crocodilus | reverse complement strand
GGACGTTAGGAGGCACTACTTCACAGTTAGGGTGGCTAGGACGTGGAACCGGCTTCCTAGGGAAGTGGTTCTTGCTCCTACCTTGGGCGTCTTTAAGAGGAGATTGGATAGGTGCTTGGCTGAGGTCCTGTGACCCTGGCACTCGTTCCTGCCATTGGCGGGGGATTAGACTAGATGGCCTCCTCTAGGCCCCTTCTGACCCTAGGCACTATGACTATGACTATGATTTTCTGGAAAATTTTCTAATGCCCTAAATAGAGCGTTATCTGATTTAGCATATTTATTTTTTATTTAGTAAAAAAAAACTTTAAATGTGCCTCCATATTAATTTTATGCCCCAATAGCCACAAGTATTTGAACTGAAATATTTGATTAGGAAAAGAATTAAAAAGGTGGTTTAAATGTTAAATTCAAACAAATTTAAAGCCTTATGTAGAAAGAAGTAGACTTTTTCAGATGATGTTGTTCCACCACTCTGTTGTATTAGCTTTCTGTATATGGCTTGTACTCTTTCAGGAAAGTTTCTATAGGTTATTAAACGTTTCTTCATTCTAGAAGATGACTTTCTTGCCTCCTTCAGTGGCTTAAACTTCATTATAATGATGCCACACACTATATTTTTTTCTGACTAGGCATTATTATGACTACTTCAAACCAAAAGCAATAAAAAACTAACAGATCTTATGCAAACACTTCCAACTTCCCCAACTCAAGCAAAGAAACGAGACACTATTCTGTATGTTTGCTGAAATCAAAGTGAAACAAATATTAATCAGTTTTACTTTTGGTTTTGCTTTCACTTGCAGATGAAATAAGAATTTTAGCTTTGGTTTTAATTTGACCTGCACAGCCAATTAGGTGAGTTCATAACTTGATTTTTGGTTTGGATTATGATGTGAGTGTGTATTTAATCCTCCTATTTACAAATCAATAAAACATATATGTACTGTCTTGCATGCTTCATAGGGATAATCACCTAAAAAACATTAATTACAACTTTGAAACTGCTAAGCTTGCCTAATATTGGCATTAATGCATTAATTAATTCCTTGTTAATTAACATTGTTAATAATTAATTTTTAAAAACGGAAAATTTCCCACAAAAAAATTAAGCACCAGAAAATTTGGAAAATTTTCCACCCCACATCCCAATATATCGATTGTCTGCAGAGCTAGCTATTTTCTCAATGCAGCAGGCTGTTCCTGGCTTCTCCATCACCAGTGGCTAAGGTGTTGCAGTAGCACCCACTACAAACAACTATTTCTAAGAAGTAGTCATCTATTTGCTCTGGACATTAGGGTGATTTAAGTTTGTGTGCAAGTTAATATCATGTGTCCACACCCTGTGCCTGGAAATATGCTTTAGAAATAGTGATAACTGTATCATTTAAATTGAGGCATTTACAGTTCTTTCAAAAGAGACTTCATGCGTGGTCAAATCCACTGCATATATGAGTACATCCACTGATGTATTCTCTTCAGAGTAAATTGTCTGATGGCTTCATTTTGTGTTTTTTTTATATCCTAAAATTAGGGCACATGTTCTTTCTGTCTTATGCCTTTACCTACTATTAGCACTCTTTTTACTTTCAAAGCCAATGATATCTTTTACAGATAGCTGTTAAATGAGATGGTATTATTAAAAGAATAAGTATTATTAAAAGAATAAATAATACAAACACCTATAATAATACCTATCATTTCAGAAAAATGCTCTTCATTCATGATTAGCATGCTTGCGTTTTCAATAACTGGACCTTCTAGTAACTATTAGTTTAGCAATAGGTTCTGAATTCCCAATATGCAAACACAAAATAGTTGGCAAAGTTGAAACAAGGTTTTTTGTAGGGTATTCTCAACATAAGCTTTTTAAAGATATTTTGTTTTCCCAGGCCAGATCAAGCAGAAGTGTAACAGGACAGCCCTGCACCAGAGGAACCAGCAGCACATAACTTAGGGGTTGGTGCCAGCAGTGTGCCAGTTGGCAGCTTCTGGCTTTGTGGCCATCCTCACAAGTGAGCTGCTCTGGGTGCCACCTCTTAGTTACGCCATGAAGATTAAGTTAGGTATCTAACTGACTTAGGCATTTCTGAGACTAGTCTTTTTACTCCTAGGGAAGTAGGGCTGGAAGGGATCTCAGGAAGTCATCCAGTCTAGTTTCCTGACTAAATCATCCCAACTAAGTGTCTATCTAATGAAGATCTGCACTTACAAAATGGAAAATCCAGTCTCCTTCAAGTAACAGAATAATTTTGCACTGACATCTTATTTGAAAACTCTTCCTAAAATCATACAAGGTATTTGGGGGTTGTTCTAGTGCAGGGATAGGTAATCAATCCCTGGCATGGATGCCAAAGTGTGGCATGCAAAGGCATTTTGCTTGGTACACATGCCTCTGGGCAGACATCAGGGATGGGACAGGGCTGCACTGTTCCAAAAAAGATTGGGTCCCTTGTGGCTCCCCCCGCCATCTGCCCCAATACACCAACATCTTACAGGTTGAGGCTGCAGGTGTTTTTGGCACACTGCCCAAAAACATTGCCAGCTCCTGTTCTAGTGACTCCTGCTCTACATATAGGCTGCAAGGCTAAATTCTTTATAATAGAAAGACCCAACCATGCACACTCATTGTGCTAATAGTGAACTAGTGCTGAGAGCAGAAATTCGTAAATCAAAACTCCTCTAGCAGTTGAGATGCCTGCTCTGTTCAGCTATGGAACTGTGGGTTTATAGGCAGTATTGTTGAAGGCTAAGATAATAAAACATGAAGAATAATATACATGTAATTGGGAATGCATATTTTGAGTAACTTACTATAGAAAAGTGTTTATCTAAGAATATAAACAACTCTATATGGAGGTCTAAAACTCATGTGGACTCCACATTGTAGAACAGTTATCATTCTTTAAGAAAGTTCAGCATTTCTCTTCTGCTTAGCTGCTTTAGGAATATATTATGCCATTTAACAGAAACCACTTAGAATGAATTAAGAGATGGGATCCAAAAAGTGCCCGTTTTTGTTCCTCTGCTAAAAGCTTTGACTTAGAGAAGAGGAGATGGTGCCATCAGGTATAAATTCTAGAGATTTTTTGCGGAAGACAAAAGCACAAGGAAGAAATCCTATCTTTTCATTTGGCCCCAGAAGCTCTAGTCAGAGAAATGTTTCATAAATCAATTGACAGGAAAGATAGAATAAAGTTCAGCAGCTACATGGTCCATTAAGATTTTGGCACCTTAGACTTTCTTAGCTTCTACTGATGTAGAGACTGTGGTAATCTTTTAAGGTTTCACAGTCTTCCTCAGTTTTCTCTTGCTGCATGCAGATAAAACCTCTTCTGCAGGTGGGGGGGGGGATGTTCCCTCCCAACCTTGGGTCTCTAAATGTGTACTTCCCCATTGGTGTTAATTCGATTTGTTTAAAAATAAATCAACCTTTATACCAGAGACAGATTACTTTAAAATGTATCTTATAACAAAATATTAAGCTGAGATTTAAATAGTTTTCGTGGTTAATTATACAAACAAATACAACTTTTATTTTAATCACATTTAGCTGACTACTAATGATTTCATTTAAACATATCTTAATAGGTTTTCTGAGTCATTTCAGATTTTAAGTTTGTTACCTCTTTGAATCTTATACGCTGGGCGTATTTTCATAGAATCATGGAAAATTAGGGTTGGAAGGAGCCTCAGGAGGTCATCTGGTCCAACCCCTATTTTCTTTCATTCTGAATCATATAGTGGTGTAAATTCATTGTTTTAGGGGAAATGCTGTTTTGATATTCAGTATCTCAAAATATTTGTACTAAAAGGTATATTTAAAGGTAGCATGAGCAGAGTGGTATCTACTTCTAATTGATAGGGCTGATATACAGAACTGTTTGACACAAAACCATAGCAGTCCTGAAATTATCTTGCAGTACTCTGTTCTTTTGTGATTCCTGTAGGAAATCTAGAAACTGAATCACTAAAACATTCTCACTCTTTTGTTCTTTTCTATTCATATTTTAGAAAAATGCATTCTGAATGAAGACCACTGATTGATAAAATGAAGACCCACCAGCTCATGTTTTGAAGATGAAGATAATAATGACTGGGGAAGAAGCCAACAGTTTTATTTATAACTATGAATAAAGTTTTATGCATCAAAATGAACAGTTTTTGAGAGAAAATTAACTGTGATTTTAAAAATGGGAGAAAGACCACGAAGTCTAGATTCTGAACATGAAAGAAAATCAGACAGTGACAAAAATAGTGATTCCTATTATTCAGATGAGGATAATGCGTCTCATTCATCTGACCAGTCACCGATGTTAAGCTGTTCGTCTATGAGCCATGGGAAAAAAAATAACAAAATACACACTTCAAATTTGCCTTACCAAGGTAGGTAGATTACATAACACAGGGCTTTGAAACAGTCTCGCTAACAGCAACACTAATTTAAATTTTTAGGCAAAGTAGAAAGCCTTCCACTAGAAGAAACTATAAATAAGATTCTTATAAATTATTTTATGTCTGTTAAATGGTTCATAATTTTACTTTGAGAACTGAAATTAACCTGGTTTCTGTTAAGCATTGGCAAACCTATTCTGTTTTTTTTCTGACAAGAAATAGAAAAACAAGTCCTGTCCTTTAATTGTATCAAGTCTTTAGGTCTGCATATGCTCCCATTTTGTCATTCACTTTCTTAGATCTTAAATCCAGAAATTACTATTTATTACTTCTCTGACACACAACATCCCAAAGATCTCTTTTATGAATATCGGTATTACAAGACTTTCCAGTATTGTTATTTGCAAATTAGATTTTTTTTTTCAATAAAATTGTAAATATTTGTCTAGAGTGATAATGTAGAATTCACAAAGCATTTTAAAATTCTAGTAGTGTTCCTTGAGAGTGAGAAGGTGGAACCGGCTTCCTAGGGAAGTTGTTCTTGCTCCTACCTTGGGCGTCTTTAAGAGTAGATTAGATAGGTACTTGGCTGGGGTCCTGTGACCCTGGTATGTTACTATGACTATAAGGTAAATGTACTCTATATTTATCTCCTTCTTCCACACACACAACATTGGTAAACTGCTTTGTTGATTGGACTGAGAGGAAGTAGAACATGTTCCCCATCAAGGAAGAAGCAAGAAAGTGGGTGTGCAGTTTGACTTGAGGAGGGGCTGTGTACCCTCTAGCTGGGATTTGTTCCCTTGGACTGAGCCACTGTACATACTTTCTGGTAAAATTTAAAGGATATCTTTTAGACCAGGGGTGAGTAATTATTTGGACTGGAGAGCAACTTATCAAGTTTTGGTGAGCTGTTGCAGGCTGGTGGGAGGTGGTACTGACCCCAGCTTGGTGGGAGGGGGAGGAGCTGACCTGATGCAGTGGGGTTCTGACTGGGGGGGGGCAACCTATCCAGGCCCATTTGCCCAGCACTGCTGGGGGCACCGGACAAAGTGTGTAGGCGGGGTCTAATGAAGACCAGGTGGGACCCTCATGTGCGGTGCATGCTTGGCTGGATGGATGAGAGCTGTGGGCAGGCTCAAGATCACAGGGTGGTAACAGTGCAGGGGCATGGCCCAGAGCAGAGCTGCAGTCCACTCTCCACACCTCCTTGCTACAGGAGCCAGTTTCACAGGCAGGGACGTTCAGGAAGCAGATTATGGCTCTGCCCTGAGCCCTGTCCCTGTGCTGCTGTCACTGCCCCACGATCCCAGACTCACATGATTGTCCTGCTCCCAGCTACCACTCCCTGCCTGTGGCCCTATCCCATCCACCTGGCTGAGTATGCCCTGCCCACAGGGGTTCAGGTCCAGTCTGCAAGGAGACAGATGCAGCCCACAGGCTGTATTTTGCCTACCCCTATTTTGGACCATCAGAAGTTATGGGATTTTGGAAGAATCACTCAATGAAATTCTGTAGCTTATGTTGCACAAAAGGAATGACTAAAAGCTCTAGCCTTAAAGTCTGTGGAATGCCAGTGGCTTATGTCCTCAGGTTCTCTTCTCTGTTGGCCTTTGTAGAGTTGGCATAGTGCTCAGTGTGTGTGTGGCTGACATCCCTTAACACAACTAGGTCTCCAGGAAACAAACTTGCCCTGGTTCTGTTGCAATAAGTTATGGAAGAAAGAGAGCAGTTCTTAGTTTTGGTCATGTCATCCCAAATGAAGCTGTTTACATGATGGCATATCATCATGTCTAGTGTGTTTTAGAATTTATGGCAATAATTGTTTTCTATTGCCAGAGTTATATGGATGGTCCAAAGTACAAAACACATGAGAATTCTCTATCTTCTCCCTGATAGGGATTACTTCAAAAGGACTGAAAAACAAAATCAGGGTTCATACTTTCACCTTAATCCATAGAAGCACAGGCACTGAATCCTGTAAGATAGCTGGTTTTTCACTCTTTTATACTTGAATTTAACATGCCAAATGATCCTTATATGAAAAAGAACAGAGTATTGTATATGACCCAAGCTAGAAAAAAATTGAGCCTTAGACAGAAATGGTATTGGATGACCATAAATGCAAAATCCTTAAGGGAAGATGTAAGTAAAAAATCTCAGTGCAGTTGTTCTGCCATGGGATGCACTCTGCAGTCAGATATAGTAAGTGTCATTGGGGAATAGAGGTTTGTCTCTGCATTAAAAGTTTGTCCAAGTCCTGGTTATGCTGTAATATATAGGAGGTACTTAGGCCCCCTAGTGCATAACTCCACTTTGTTCAGATCCTCAGAAAACACTGTTTTGTCAACTTGTGTAACATATCTTCAACTTCACTTCTGGAAAAAAAATATTGAGGCAGACTCTATTAATGATTTAATTCTAGTAAGGTGAAAGTGGATCACTAGGATGCCTTAGGAACTAAATGGAATTTGGACCTTTGTGTCCATCTTGAGTAAGATTATATTCAAAATGTTTTGAGATCTTGTCTTTTGGCACTCAAGTTAGGACACTGTGGGGAAATAAATAATTTGTGACATGCCTATTAACTTGTTCAGTTTTGTTCCTAAGTAGTATCACCTTCTTGTCTTGCAATCAAGTACAACAATTAGCATCCAACAGTACTCCATAAGGTCAATTAAATTTGTCTCATAGAATTGCAGCAGGCCTAATATAAATATAGCCCAAGTTCTGGTGATTGCTGCCATTTTAATAGCACCTGGAAGTTGCTGAGAGCATCATAACACAGTTTGTCTATTACAAAAATATTCTGTTATAAAATCAGAAAGACTTAGTGTTCATTATTGTACCTGCATTATTTCTGATGTTATTATCATAGCTGATTACTTTATAATGATTTCATTTTGAGGCTGCACACAGCATAATTTGCAATATATCATAAACACACATCTTGTAGTTATAAAAATGAAAAACCTTTTTGTGTGGTTGTTTGGGTTTTTTTATTTGTTTCTTTTTTCCTAAAGAATTGTTTACAACTGCATTATGAATTTCTCTCAGGAGAAAAGAGCTTTCTTTCAAAGATGGTTCTGAAGTAAAAAATAGCAGCAGGCTTTTTTTGAGGTTTTTACAGTAAAATGCTTTCTTGTTTTTATTTCTTAGCCTCTAAGAAATTGGGCCCCAAATGTGCACCAAGCAAAAGAGGGACACGGTGGGGCTTTCGGTCCCAGAGTCTCAATAGGGATTCTCCTGCAAAAGATGTAGATCTTGTTACCAAAAGGGTTCTCTCTGCCAGGCTGCTGAAAATCAATGAGCTTCGAAATGAACTCACTGAACTCCACATCAAACTAGATGAGCTGCAGAAAGAAAACAGGGCACTGAAGAGGCTTCAGTATCGGCAGGAAAAAGCTTTGAATAAGTTTGAAGATACAGAAAATGAAATCTCTCAGCTCCTTGCTCGACATAACAATGAGGTTAGAATATTAAGGGAGCGCTTAAGAAAATCGCAAGAGAGAGAGCGCACCACTGAAAGGAGACTGAAAGATTCAGAGGATGAATTGTACAGGACAAAAAATTCTCTGCAAAAACTCAAAAAGCTTTCTGAAGATAAACACCTTGTTGAAAGAGACGAATTGGCAAAGAAACTAGCCTTGGCAGAGAACAAACTGGAAGACAATGAGAGGAGAATTAAGGTGAGATGACTTTTCCTTTATTTAATTACCTTTTCTGATATTCATCAGAATTTTAGTAGAGATGTTTCTCTCCAGCATGAGGTTCATACATTACATTATAAAGTTACATTTTCTCTTGTATGGCTATAAAGCAAATGGAAAATAATTCCTATTGCAGATGAATAGCACCAGGTAAACTGTTTGTATGATGATTGTGTATGGTCATGTACAATAAATGCCATACTCCATTTGTATACAGTGTCAGTTACTTGTGTGTTATATTATAAATATTGAAAATTATATACTTGTCATTTTTAAACTCGGTAATATACCTTGCCAGAAATCCATGCTGCTAATGTAATTTTCTTTATTTTCTGCTGTTTGAGAAATGTGTATTAAAGAAGAATCTTCAAAAATTTTATAGGATGACAATATGCTGAATCTCTATAAGATACATTATTCATCTTTTTAAAATTGTTTAAGCCAGTGTGATTCAGTTTGCATATGTCCCATACAGCCTGGTGTAAAAAATTAGCTTGATTTTGTTCAAATGAACTCCATACTCTTAAACCATGAACTCATGCTTTTAAAGCACACCACCTGTAGGTATTTCTTTTAGGAATATTGTGCTTGGTGTTAACATCCTGTTCAGCAAAAAAGTTTACACATGTGTGAAATAGGATCATTATTCATTTATCCAGCCCTACTTTTCTGTAATCTACGTGAGGTCATCTTTTCCAGCCCCCTACCCAAAGCAGGATTGTCCTTGACTGAACTATCCCAGCCAAATGTCTGTCAAAACTTCCAAGGATGGATATTCCACATTTTCTCTAGGTGGCTTGTTCCAGTGCCTGACTACCTTCAGGCCTGTGGAAAATGTCACAGTGAAAACATGAACAACCAGTTAATTCTGTCTTTAAAGTATAATCCAGCCATATATTCAGATGATTAATGGCACAAAAAACAGGAAACCAGCCACAAAGTTAGGTACATTAATATACATAACTTGGGACCATTCTGTGGCTTGAGCCCTAGAGTGCTCCCAATCAGCTGATGATCAAGAGACTGGGAGCATTAAAGAACCCTAGTTCTTTTCAGCCTTTCCTCAAAGGCCTACTTCCCAGGTCCCTAGTCATTTCTGTTGCGCTTTGCTGGACTGTCTCCAGTCTGCCCACCTCGTTCTTGAAATGTGGAACCCAAAACTAGATACAGTACTCTAGTCAAAGCCACACCAGTGCTGAAAAGAGTGAAGCAATCACTTCCCTTGATTTACCAGTGACACTTCTGTTTTTACAACCCAATATACTGTTGGCCTTTTGTG
The DNA here is from genome assembly GCA_030014935.1 of Caiman crocodilus. Classification (NCBI taxonomy): domain Eukaryota; kingdom Metazoa; phylum Chordata; order Crocodylia; family Alligatoridae; genus Caiman; species Caiman crocodilus. Next base: position 59,546,097 of record JAGPOW010003642.1, on the reverse strand, counting down.
CAGTAAGGATACACTGTTGGCTCATACAGACTGTAAACCCCAGACCCTTCTCTGTAGTACTGCCACCTAGCCACTTATTTCCCAGGCCATATTTGTGCATGCAGTTAATCCATCCCAAGTACAGAACTTTGCACTTGCTGTTGTTGAATTTCATCAGATTGATTATGGACCATTTTTCTAATCAATCCAGGTCTTTCTGGGTCCTAGCCCTGCCCTTCAGAGTGTTTACCACTTCATCCAACTTGGTGTCATCTGCAAATTTAAGTGTGCACTCAGTCCCATCATCCAAATCACTAATGAAAAATAAAGTCCATTCAGTTAAAAACTATTTTATTACCTCTAACCTTAATTCCCACTAATATCACTCATAAGACCCCTCACAATTTAATATTACACTCCTATTCTATTTGATTGTTAAGATGCAGTTAAAGTTGAACAACTGTATCAATAACATAAAGTAACTGGAGACAGTATAATTATTTAAAATAGCTCTGAATTGCCTATCCTTATAATTTTTGTAAAGTTAAGCTGAAATGAAATACCAACATGTCAAGATATGGAAATGAACAGTTTGGGCACACAAGCAGTTCTTGGTTCTGTTTTATCCTGTCATGTGATAACCATACATTTACAGAAATCATAGGGAAGTAGGGCAGGAAGGGACCTCCAGAGTTCATCTAGTCCAACCTTATCTGAGGCAAGATCATCCCCCTCCAAACAATCCAATACAAATCTGTCGTCTAACCTATTAGCAAAACTACATAGTCAAGCCTGACCAGGGTGGATAAAAATCGATATTTTTTTTAATTGGACTTTTTTAAAATCATCAATAAAATATTAAATTTCTCTCTCTTTTTTTAAAAATAACAGATGCAAGTAAATCTCATCACAAACATGCTAAACCTATGCTTACAATCCCATAACAATGAATTTAATGGCTTTGTCTCACACACACACACATGCACACACTTTGAGTTACCTACCAGTCAAACATGGGCATTCATTTCAGTTTTTCATCTCATAAAAATGGCTCTAGTCTATCTGTCAAGCCTAACTATCAGGTCTTGCTTCTTGAGAGTTCTGGGCTTTCAGTTTCTGTTTCTCAGTGGACTGAAGTTATATATACAAAGACACAGGCTAGATAGGATTGTTGTTTTTCTGTTCTTATGTGGTAGTGGAGCTGGGCCAAGCAAGATGAAGGAGTTAGTTAAGACACTGGCTTAAAGACAGAGAGACAATATTGGAAAGGATGGAGGCAGAGTAGAAAATAACAGTGGAGCGGACTGGAAAGAAAAAGACATTGCTCAGTAGTACACACACAGCTTCCTATATTCCCCCACACTTTTGCCACAGAAAACTTATGGCCTCTGGGCATAAGAGAGACCCTATCTGGGAATATTTTGAAGGAATTCCTTCCCAGGGTAAAAAAGGAAAATGTGTCAAATGCAACAAGGAGATGCAGGGCCTAGTTGCAAGAATGAAACATCATAATGAAAACCATTTATTGGGAGAAAATGATGAGGAATATATGGTTATGTCTGAAGAACAATGTAGATCAACTGGTTAGTAAATTACATAATTCACTTTGCAATGCATCATTCTTCAAGATTCTCTATGCCTGATACCTGACCAGAAAGTTAAACTGCAGGCAATAAAGAAGCGACTGAATCAAGCACTAACTCCACCTCATTTTCTTGCGAACATTCTCAACCCCAGATATAAAGGTAGATGCCTAACTTCTGAAGAAGATGATGCTGCCATGGCATGGGCATCTCAAAATCATTCCTCAGTTATTCCAGTTACAATAAATTTCAGGACTGGAGGAGAACCATTTAAATCAGAGGCGGGGAATTATTTCGGGTAGAGGGCCACTTCCTGAGTTTTGGCTGCATGACAGGCAGCCAAGAGCAGATAAATTTTCTATGTTTTTTAGGAGCCCCACGGGCTGGGCAGAATAGCCTGCAGGCCACATTTTGCCCACCCCTGATTTAAACAGTACATTTTTATTGATGTTGTTTTGAACAAATTCACTCCCTGAATTGGTGGAAATCCTTAGCCAAGCACCTTGAAACAGAGTTCCTTCAGTTGCTAAGCCAATTTTTCACAGCAGTAGCTTCCTCTGCAGGCACAGAGAGAATATTTTCATTGTATGGTATTATTCACTCAAAGCTAAGAAATCGACTGGGAGTTAGAAAAGCAGGAAAACTCATATTTCTGCGTCAGTCTATGAATAAAAATGACAGCTTGAATGGGGAAGATGGGATCTAGTTGTAGAAGTTTTAAAGTCGGTATATATTTAGTGTTGTGATGACCTGTCAGAGTTAATAAAATTTGACAAAGTTATAGACTGTTAAAATTAAAAAAAAAAGTTTAAAGACAGATGTTATAAAATGCTGTATTGAGTTGTAAATTAACAGGCTTTAGTGATCAGACTTGTGCCATTTTTTAAGAAATATGTGAAGAAGTATAAGTGGGAAACTTGATTTAAATCAGGTTTTCTCTTGGTGATTTAAAACATGATCGAGAGATCCAAGGAATAGGGCCACGCCCCCTGCTACAGATAAAGACACAGCCCGATCATGGAGTAAAATTCCTTCCTGACCTCAGATACAGAGATTGCGCTGACTGTGAGCAGAGGGGCAAGACCCTTTATCCAGGAACCTCTAGGTTTTTATATCCCAACTGCAGCATTGACACACTCCAGTCACAAGTCCGTGGGCCCAGACAGAATGCACCTGAGAGTCTTGAAGGAGTTGGCAGACATTATTTCACCCCCCTTGACAAAGATATTTGAAAATTCATGGTGCTCAGTCAAGGTCCCAGAAGACTGGAAAAGGGCCTACATGATCCCAATCACCTGGGGAATTCTAGACCAATCGGTCTGATATCTATCCCTGGAAAAATTCTAGAGAAAATTGTTAAGGGATCCATTGACACCAGACTAACAGAAGAGAAGCTTGTGAAGGCCAGCCAACACGGCTTTGTGACTGGCAGTTCTTGCCTGACCAACCTCATCTCCTTCTATGACCAGGTGACACAAGGCCTGGACAAGGGAGATGACGTGGATGTCATATATCTGGATTTCAAAAAAGCCTTTGACCTAGTTTCCCACAATGTCCTCCTGATGGCTAAGCTGGGGAACTGTGGCCTCAATGATTTGGTCCCATCAAATAGTACTCTCAGGGTCCAGCCTTGTAGCTGGTTACCTAGCCATCGGACCGTAAGATGAAAGTGGCGCAGGGTAAGCAGTGGAGTCCCTCAGAGCTCGGTACTTGGGCTGGTGCTCTTTAGCATCTTCATCAACAATCCAGTTGGGAGTCAAATGCAAACTGGCAAAGTTAGCGGATGACACCAAATTATGGGGGAGAGCAGTCATGCTGCAGGACAAGCTGGAGATACAGGTTGACTTGGACATACTCTCAAGGTGGGCTGATCAAAACTGGATGGCCTTCAGTGTTGAGAAGTGTAAGGTGCTCCACCTCGGTAGGAAGAACCCTCAGCACCCATACAAGGTTGGCAGTGCTATGCTTGCTAGCACTGTGACCGAAAGAGACTGGGAGGTCCTGACTGACCACAAGATGAATGAGAGTCACCAATGTGATGCTGTGGTTGGCAAGGCAAACCAAACTGTGCTGTATATATACCGAGGACTCTCAAGCAAAACCAAGGACATCATTCTCCCACTTTACTTGGCTTTGGTGAGGCCTCAGCTGGCATACTGCATCCAGTTTTGGGCCCCCCACTTCAGGAGCAATGTAAAAAAGCTTGAGAGATTCCAAGGGAGAGCCACTCCCATGAGCAAATGCCTGGAGGGCAGGCTGTATGAGAAGAGGCTGAGGGATTTGGAACTCTTAGGTCTGGAAAAGAAAAGGCTCAGGAGTGACTTGGTAGCAGCTTACAATTATATAAGGGGGATTCATCAGGACCTAGGAGAACAGCTGTTCACCAGAGCTCTCCAAGGGATAACAAGGTCTAATGGCCACAAGCTCCAGGAAGACCAATTTAGACTAGACATAAAGAAAAAGTTCTTTATTATGTGTGTGTCCAGGGTCTGGAACAGACTCCCCCCAGAGGTGGTGCAAGCACCTACTCTGGAATCTTTCAGAAAACATCTGCATATTTTTCTTGCTGGGATCACTTGATCCCAGCTGACTTTCTGCCTATGGCAGGGTGGCTGAACTCAATCTCACAAGGTCCCTGCCAGAATGTCTGAAATCTATGAACATCCCCAGCTTTGGCTACTGCCACCACCCAATGCTTCTAAGGAAGGCTTAAAAAAAAACCCTTGACACATGTAGTAGTAGGAGAGAAAAAAAAGCCCAGAAGCATGGGAAATACCCATATTAGAACATAGGCATAGCTATGCCTAGATGATCCTTGGCCAATACCTATCCAGCATCTTTTTGAACACCTCCAATGGTGGAGAGTCCACAACTTCCCTAGACAGTCTATTCTACTGCTTCACTGTTCTAACAGTGAAGAAGTCCTTCCTAATACCCAAGCTAAACCTACTTAGTTGCAGCTTCAAGCCACTGGTCTGTGCCCTACTCTGCATCAAGACAGAAAAGATGATCTTCTTCGTGGCAGTCCTTCAGGTAAGGACTGCTATTGTGTCCCTTTAGGAGTCTTAGTTAATGCAAATTGCTTTGCAGATCTAGATTAGATTAAACTACTTTTAAAGTTATGTATGTTTTTTGTTGCTGTGCATTTTAAACAGTCATGGCAACCACTACCCAAATATGTATTAAAGGGAGGTGTAGATCCTTGTGAGGATACTTTTTTCTAGAAAATGGTCTTTAGTCTTAAACCTACCAAAATAAGATCTCTTTCTTGGATCACATCAGGCAGTACCATGCTGCAACGGATAACACCATATCAACAAATACTAGCTCCTAGACTAGAAGCTACATACTAACACTGGTGCAGTTCCATCTGTGTATACAAAAATCCTTCCTCTCAGTAAATGCATCATACTCATGCATTTACATTGCATGTGGAACTGCCTCAAGCTGAGAAAACTGGTCCTCAGCATCTGCATCCATTTGCCAACATAGAAGTTAGGGGCTGGAAGGGACCTCACAAGAATATCAGGTCCAGCCCCCCTGTTCTTAGGCAGGAAAAAAAAGACTGCTGAGTCAGATGACCCCAGCAAAATGTGCATCCAATCATCTTATGAAGATCTCCATGGTAGTTGACTGTACCACCTCTGTGGGGAGTTTGTTCCAGACTCTGGACATGCAAACTAACGAAAATTTTCCTCACGTCCAATTTGAAGCAGTGTTCTCGTAGTTTATGTCCATTATTCCTTGTCTTCCCCTGGTTTACCCTGATAAACAGTAGGGCTGTGTGAAATGGCACTATTCCATTCGAGTTTGTGTTTTGATGGAACGGTGTTTCGTTTCCAATTTCGTTTAGATTCAAAATCACTGTTCCGTTTTGTTTCGTCAAAACAGTTTCACTGTTTCAATGCTGTTTCAACGTTTTGCCCGTAGGCTATAATGGGGAATCTCAAAACAGTCTATAACTTTGTCATTTTGGGCCTGATTTGGATGAAACTTGCAGGAATAGTAGCCCTATCTGAGGGCATGAAGCCTGCTAGGTTTCAAGGATGTAAGTGCAGGGATTTCAGGGAAACTGCACCTGAAGCTGCAGACAAGTAAAACTTGTGACATGAGTGACACTATGTGTGCGTTAAGGAGCAGCAGGGTGAAAGCTGCAGGCATGCACGTTCCTGCTGAGGCCACAAAGCCTGCCAGCTGTCAAGGAGAAAGGTGCAGGGACTTCTGGGTTCTGGGACCCTGCATCTCTGGCTGCTGACAGGCAAAACTTGTGACATGGATGCTTCTACAAATGACTGTGTCTGTCTTGGGGCACAGGAAGGTGAAAACTGCTTGCCTGCTAGGCCCTGCTGCAGCCACAAAGCCTGCTAGCTGTCAAGGAGATGGGTGAAGGGGGAGTCTGGGTTCTGGGGCTCTGCACCTCTAGCTGCTGACAGGCAAAACTGAAACACACAGCTCAGTAACTGACACCGAGGCAGGAAGCGGGGCAGTTCTAACAATGCTGCTTTGTATGCAGTTTCTCCATCCCTCCCCCAGAGCACTGGGATTGGAAGGGACCTCAGGAAACGATGACAGTCACTGGCCAGCTACACAGTCAATAATGAGAGCACTCTTGCCCCTTTCCTCCCCCTCCTTATCCTTACTTTAGTTTCTGTTTCCCTGCAGGCAAACCCAGCTTGAGCTTCGAAACTCGAAGCATTTTGACTTGCCTTGTTTCAGGCTGTTTCAAAGCTCTGTTTCGCTTCAATTTCACTGTTTCGAGCTCAGAACAAGTCAAAACAGCATCAAAATGAAATTGCCAGCGAAATTTTGCACAGCCCTAGTAAATAGATGCTCTCCGAGCCCCTGATGTTCACCTCATATACTTACAGGCTCCCACCAAGCCCTCCTTGTTTCCCTTAAGTTTTCTCTTCTTTAAGCTGAACAGTCCCATGTCTTTCAACCTCTCTTCATGTGGCCTGTCCTCCAGACCTCTAATCTCAACAGGAACAGGAAGGTACTGCATATGTAGTGTGTGATTGGATAAAGTCTTTCTAATTAATTCTAGCAATATGCAACAACATGCAACACAAGGCCAGAACGTGGTAGCTTAAACGGCTTGGCATTAGAATAGGTTATGTTTAAATCAAGTAATAATAGCATTATATTGACAGTAATATGGTTTGTGTGTGTGTGTAAATAAAATATGTGTAATCATTTAGGTATGTTATTGAGCTATGAACTTTATATTAAGGATAGTATTATGATTGATTGAATGAACAAAGTGTATATGAAATGTTTAGAGTGTGCCTGTGTAAGCAAGAGGAGGTTTGCTAAGCCACTGAATATGCAAGTTACCAGACAATGAACTGTTAGATGAATGGCTGAAGAAGCAGTCTGTGAGCAGGTATAGAGGAGATAGGCTAAGCAACAGGATAAAGGAAGAATTCTGCATGTCTTTCACAAGATTTCAAGGCTGAGAAGAATGACTTACGACAGAAGTGACCTCAAGTTGAGATAACAAAAAGGATGATGAAAAACAACAACTGGATGTGACTGTGCAGATGGAAAAGTACCTCAACTTCTCAACTGTGGATAAAGACTTGAAATCCCTATAAAGTGGAATTCAGCAATGCGAGAGCAGGGAATTCACACTGCAACTTTTGCTGCAGCACAGATGCATCTGTTCAGCCCCACTCCCATCATCCTCAAGGAGCCTGGGCTGGCCACCCAGTACCAACGTTGAGCAAGCAAGCTGGTAACTATAACATCTCCGTAGAGTGTGTTTGTGTGAATGATCAGTGTGTTTGTCTTTGTGAAGTCTTTGTATGTTTTTGTTTTATGTAATCAATAAACGTGGCATTTTGCCTTATCCCACTCTTATAAGGTCTCGCGCATCTTTTGAGCAATAGACAATTTGTGTAACGCACACGGTCATTGCCTTCTCCAAGTCTTCCCTCAGCACTTGAGCAAGGCATGACTGGGTACCAGCAAAAGCTCTATGTGGCTGTCCTCAAGGTTAATATCAGGATTTAACTTGCTGTAGATAAAAAGTGAAATGGGCTGTGCATTGCAGTAGACTCCAGATTTGAAAGTAAAATACTGAAATATTATTTTAAGTTTGATTGTGATGACCTTGTTTTTCAAATTTTACTATGTTTTTTCTATTATATGAATGGCAGGATCTGGAGAAAAACTTGGAGCTGAGTAATGGCAGTTTCCAGCGACAGTTACACACTGAGAAAAAAAGGGTTCATGAGGCCCAAGAAGAAAACAGAGTACTCCTGGAAGAGCTTCGGCAATTAAATCAGAAGCTAAAGGTAAAAATCACGTGGAACTGAATTGTAACTACCTCAGGACATTTTTATATACAGGAATACTTTAAGGTAAACTTGAAATCTGTCAATAGTGCCTTACAACATGAATGTCAGATATTTGGCACATCTGTTCTTTTTCATTATTATTTACTATTACGTTTAGGGGGGATTCTGATTTAGAGGCGTTCAGTCATAATCCCACAGATGGTAGCTTCGCCCCATTGGCTCCTCAGCCAAGCACATACACCAAATGTCTGAACCTGCGGTTCCTCTCGTTTGTCTAAGCTGTGCAGTTAATTTGCAAATAAATTAATTACATGTAGAAACACAGTCTGCTTCTACAGTTGCTTATTTTGCATGAGCAATTACTTTCATATGTTAGACATGCGTTTTCCACAGGCTCTGGAAATGATTGTTTTAAAAATCACAAAGCAACACATGGTTTAATTCTGTTTTAATAAATTCTGTTGTTAAAAGAAATGGAACATTTTCATTTGGGCCAAAATATTTTATAAAAATAAGGTAAAAAATGCTCAGCTGAGTTCCACTGGGAGCAGTTGGTTTTAAACAACTAAATACCATGCAAAATATAAAAATGACACTAGTTTTGTTATTGTTAGCCTAATTTGTAAGAAATACCAAGTGGCTAGTGTCTTGGAAAGTAACTTCGATTTTTGAAGCTTTCATTTTAATTAATTTAAAATGGCACTATTAATAAAACAAAAAAAAGTTCTAATTGACCAGTTTTTAATGCAGTGGAAGCCAACTTTTTTTCCAGGCATGGCACAACTCTCATATAGCTCCACACCCCCATATAGTGCCACTCCTGTCCTCTTCTCCTGCCCAGTCTGTTGCTCTTGCTTTCTGCTTCCTGCCCTATCTGCCGCTGTCCTCTCTCTGATCTGCCATCTGCCACACAGAAAGACTGTTTATGACCATTTATGACACATACGCCACAGGTTACCATCCCTGCTTTTAAAGAATAGCAGGATACTTTTAAAAATACTTCTATAATCAAAGTTCCAAAATGAATTCAAGATTGTATATTAACAGGCATTTAATATTAATATTCCAGTAATGAACAATATTCCTTTTTATATTGTTTGGTCAGTATCCCTGAGAAGAATTTATCACTGCATTATAAATAGGTTGATGGCAAAAGAAGGCATTTTTCGCTTTTACTTTACTTAAGAGGTGTTTTTTGTGACCCTGATCTCACAAGGTAGTTAAGTATCAAGGTAAGAGGCACTACTTACATGCTGAAAGTTAGATATTTAAGTACCTTTCTGTAATGGTGCTTGTACTAGCTGTTTCCCTCTCCTGTCATATTTTCTTTCTCACTAATACAGATAGAGCCAGTTCTGATAATGGTACAAATGTGTATTGGAATGGGTCCCAAGTCTCAGGGTATCCCCATGACCTAGTGTAAATACTTTTAACTTTAATACTATCCATAAAATTGACATGAGCTGCTTGTATATGCATATTTAGGCTAACTAAACTGCAAAGACTGGTATGAAACCTTACCTTCAGTTTTATTTTGGCTGTCTACAGAAATGCAATACAACATTTTTTAGTATTCATAGTATCATAGTATCATAGTGTCTAGAGTCGGAAGGGACCTGGGCAGATCATCTAGTCCGACCCCCTGCCTTGGCAGGAAAGAGCACCGGGG
>JAGPOW010003642.1:59505674-59536467 GCA_030014935.1 Caiman crocodilus | reverse complement strand
GGGGGCTTCCCCTCCGGATCCGGCTCAGCTGTACCGGCCCCGCGGCCCCACTTACCTTCAGGAAATCAGCTGCTGCTCCTGCTGCCTCCTCAGCTGCTTATTTTGGCAGTTGACTATTTTTGAAAGGGAAATCTGTGCACTATAATTGTGGTAGGCATGCAGCTATATAAGGCAGGGTAACAGTCTCCATGTAGTTACAAAGTCAAGAGTGCATTCTCTTTAAAAAGAATGCTTAGTAATCAGTGACCATATCCAGTGTCCACTGAAGAATGAATTTATTCCTTTAACATACGTATTTCCTTAGCCTTTTCACAGCTTACCTTGTCAGCTATTAAATAAAACATTTCTTATTCAACTTTGCTGTCTCAACCTCATCAATTTTCAGGAAAAGGAAAGAGAACTAGAAGCAAAAAACATATATGCTAATCGTATGCTGAAGCCATCACCCAAAAAAGACACAGATGTTACACACAGAAAAAAAGGATGTAAGTAGAAAATTTAACATTTATTTTCAAAACACCCTACTGCATTGTTCAAGCTATTCAGGATGTTTAGGCCTTCACACAACTTAAATTATAGCACTAGTTGCAAAATACTGGGTGTATCTATTTGGTTCTTTGCTTTTCTAAAGTAGTCTAACAAAATCAACATATTTCTACTATAAAATGCTCAGGCTTTCAGCTCTTAAACCATCAACCCAACCCCATACCAAGGTCTCGTGAAAAAAGAACAGTTTTGTTTAGTAATAAATTGAACAAGTTGTCAAGTTGGCATCTTTTTTGCAGCTAGGCGTGCTAGCGATATGCACCTGCATGCTTCCATGTCATTCTGTGAACCTGAGGGTTTATCTGATTTCAGTTATTTATACTCTGGAATTTAATTATTCATTGAAAATGCACATGTAGTCCATGAAACCAAAGTAACCCTCCAAATATTATCTGGGCTGGTGGGATCTTTCAGAAACTGCAGACTGAAACGGTACTACATATAAAGCCAGACCATTCTCACTGAATTAACAGGATTACTCACCAAGGAAAGCAGGATTTTTTTGTGGCTATTTTAAGCAGTTTTTCATTCAAGCATTAACAGTTTAACTGCTGATAATTTTAATAGAAACAACATACTATTTTATGTTTTCAGTTTAGTTAGATACATCGGTAGTTCCGTAAGAACTAGATTTGAAAGTTTTAAAGATTCAAATGATTGTGTATTCTCTAATATTTAGGTTTCTAATTTTGCTCTTCTAGAAGGAGGGTCTGAAAAGGGGGGAAATAGAGGAAATCTCTAGGCTGATTGAAGGGCAGATGTTTCTAAGGGTTTGGGGGTTTTTAAGATAACTTAGTAGATAAAATTATTTATTACCCAGCTTTATTTTTCTTGAGGATTTGCTTTATTAGAAATTTCTTCATATATTTTCCAGAATCTGGGGGAATCTCCATAGAATTTGGCAGCATATTTCATAACCATTTGATTAGTTCTGATTTCATCAATTACACTCATTCATTGATTTCACCAATTACAACTGCTAAGATAGAAAAATATTATTTAAAAAAAATCTCAGACCCACTTTATTTAGGAATATTTGAAATGGAAAAAAAATTGAATTAACTTGCTCTGATTTTGTTTATGTTCACTACAGCTCGCAGCCAAAGCACCAAAAAAGAAGCACGGACTACAAAAGGAGTACAGACTAGTGGCTACTGCTCACCAATAGAATTTCCTCCACCACCGGAATGTGCTTTGGATGATGCAGCGTATAAGAGAGAAGAGGAGATGCTTCTCGGAATAGTGAGTTTTCCAATAAGCAAAAAGGGCTCATTCAAAATAATTCAGCTACCAAGCTAAACTTTCTGCGTTCAATTTACATTTTTAGAAAACCTATCCTAATCTCTTAGGAAAACTATCAAACTATCAAATTCTCATCTGATGTGCCCCCATTCAAGCTTGATGTTTCACTCTCTCCAGTGGACTATCATCAGTTTGGATTATTTCTTTCCTACCATTATCTTTCTGTGTAGTTTTAAACTGGTATCAGATTGTTCTGGTTTCATTATATATATTCAGCATTCCATTGTAAAGCAATGTTAGCTGCTTTCTTCAGTATTTGTTGCGCCTTTATTAACATTTCTTTTTAACTGTCAACTTTCTTCCACAATCACCGACTTCAATAATTCCTCCCAGCTCCCTCTGTAAACCCTGAGATAAATTTCCTTTATCTTTCTCCTGGGTGTATTTTTTTTTTTTTGCCTATTACTTTTTTCAAAGTATCTCACTGATTTTAATTCTTTTGAGATATAAGGCTAAAATTGAAGCAAGCTACAAGTGGTAGTAGGCAAACACCCTTAAATTAACTTACACTTGTATTGTATAAACATTTTGAAAGGGAATGCATGATATAATTTACATATGGAGGAATTGAAAAGAGGTATATATTGGATATTAAAGGACAGAGGCTATAGATTCCATAGCTGCAGAATCATAGACTACATGAGACTTTGCTTAAAAGTGAAATATCCAAAAGGGTCTCATATTTCTTTCCCTTGCCACATTTGTTTGTTTTTTTCTAATTATTGGAAAGTAAAATGGAAAACAAAAGTGTTGCTCTTTGTTCTGAGGGTAGCAACATTCGCAGTCATTCTGATCTTTTCCACAAGGAAAGTCTGTATTGGAAACCTTTGTCTCCACACTCTCGCAAATCTTGTGTCTGTGACTGACCATTACATAAGTCTGCAGAACACAGGATAGGAAGTGTTGATGGCAGAGATATAACTCCCCAAGGTAGCTTGGATTAATTCCATGAAAGAGGTTTAATTAATAAAACCAAAACATGGAACTGGGTTCGATATACAGGTACCCCGTGCTTAACGCTGCTTCACTTACCACTATTTCACTATAATGCACATTTGAAATTGATACTTGATTTCACTTAGCACTCAGCAAGTTTCATTATAATGCTCGCAGTCACCATCTTGAGCCATTAAAAACAATTGCAATCACTATCTTGGGTCATCAAATACTTTTGGTTTCGCTCATTTCACTTAACACTCAGTTGTTCAGGAACCAATTAAGAGCGCTAAATGGGGATTGCCTGTAAAGCTGGCAATTGGTGGGCATGTCTAGATGTGGCACTATGTTGCCGTAGCAACATGCTACAGCGACCTAGCATTCATGGGCAAAAACCATGATGCTGCTGCTATCTCGTCATAGCAACACGCTTCCTTAGTATAATGTTCTGCTACAGCAGTGTACCAGAAACAACCATGCACCGCCAGTACAGCACAGTACAGGCTGTTACTGTACTGTCATTTAGTACTTCCAAAAGGAGACACATGTAGCTGTGCCCAGTATGTTGTAGTGATATTGTTCATTCACCTGAATTGTTGCTTTAATCATAGCTGAAAGTTTTGCTTTTTCAGGGACGAAAGTTTGCTTTTTTATTATTTTCATGTTTTACTAATCTCTTTTAATCATGGGCTCGGAGACAACTGACTGTTCTTTTTTTTGTGTTTTGAAGCAAAAGTATGAAAAATGTTACAGCCAAATTATTTTAACATAATTGTTTCCTTAGTTTCTCCTTGCTGCATTTTCTTTCACTGTTTCTGCTCACCAGGCACACCAAAGTGACTGGGCTCACCAAATGACTGAGACTTTATTCTAGAAAAAATAAGCATAAACTACAAAATTAGAAACTGGATTTGCGATTCTTCCAAACTTCCCAGGCAAGGGTGGACAGTGACTTGAATTTTGGGATTTGAAATAGGCCAAACTGTACTCAGAGACTTTGGCAAATTTGGGACCCTTGGTTATATATGAGAAGTAGAGTATACGTTAGATAATCATCATGTGTTCAGTTAATGTATGCAGTATGATCCTGCCAGTCTGATGATTTGTTGAGGGAAACAGTATTTGCTAGATTTCTTTTTCATGTCTTCAAACAAAAAAGCTGGATGTCTGGGCCAGGTGTGGCTTCTTTTTACTCAGTTTGTCATTGATCCTCTGTGTGTATGTGTGAGGATGAGTGCCTTCCCTTCTGCAGTTCTGCCACATTAAATCACGTTTTCACCCAGTCTTATAATTTGAACTACCTTTTTAATACCCTTGCTGTTTAATTCCTCTTCTGTTGTATATTATTGAATGTTGTGCTTGTGCTGTATGACACTGAAATAGCCTAATCCTAGTTTTACCAGGCCAGTCACTTGAGTTGAATAGGCCTGTTCCCTTGGGGTTGCCTGCTTGCTTGTTTGTTACAAAGGAAATTAAGGGCCTGAGCCAATACCTAAAGTATTGAAAAGACAGCTATTGACTTTTACAGCTTAATCCAATTCCCATTAAATAATTTTAAACTCTAGTGAGTTAGTTAGTTAGTTATGGTAGTTTGAAGTGAGGCAGAAGGCAGAGTAGAGATTAATTTTATAGATTATGCATCTCTGATTCAGTTAAGCTTTAATGAGCAAGAGCTCTAGTGAAGTGAGTCTTGCTCACAAAAGCTATACATCTGTGATGCAGTTACTCCATAAGATCCTCTCTTTGGTCTGGAAACTCAAGTGCGTGTCAAAGAGGGGTTCTGTTTTGTGAAAGATGTCATACAGAATAAAACCAATGGTCTATTCATTTTATCTTGGGTACTTAAGATCCTTTTTAACCTAATAATAGACAGATGCTGAGCTGGTATGGTTTTACTAAAGCTTTTCCACTGAGTCTGCGTACATCATGTTTAACTATGAACATAAAGTTGTGTCAAAGAAGCATAACAAGTTGTTAATTTTCTAGCAAATTTCTATCAATTTACTTCAGGAACAAGAAACACAAAAAGAATGGAAAGAACAAGCGGAGCTTCTGAAACATGAACGCAACAGTGAAAGAGAAGAAAAAATGAAACATGAACAAGAATTGCAGGCCTTAGAGGAGAAAGTCCAGAAACTTCATAATGGTAAGAAAACGGTGACTACTGCCAAACTGGAAAATCAAAACAAACAGAATGTCAGTCAGATAAGGCTTATAAAGATCCTCTTGAAAAAAACAAAGATTTTAGAAGAGGAATAGCACTGCAATTGAAAATTGTAAATGATACATTGTGAATAGGATCAAAATTGAAAATATCATGGGATATAATTTTATCTCAGTCCCATGCCCTATTGTACCCCTAGTAACAGCTAAAAGTGTATTGAGGACTGGGAATTTTTACCTATGTTTATTGAGCTAGAGATGGCATAACCACTAGCAGCTCAAATTTAAATGTTATTTTCTACCCATTATTAGGGTGAGACTCATACATTACAATAGAACAGCTCCTCTTTCAACAATATTTCCTTTGGGAGAGTGGAAGGGAAGTGTACATTCAACCATTTAATTCATATCAACTGAAATCATAGTTCCTACTGTATATTCATGGATGTTTTTAGTTACCTGTTATGACAAGTGGCAGCTGGAGAAAAATCTATTTGTATGATTGCATTTCACACTAATTTAAGTACTTTCAATTTAAGTACTTAAATTGGGGCTTCTGGCCTGGGTCCAGGGGGCTGCCCTGCACCAGAAACTCTGGTATGGTTGCGGGGAGGGAGGGCAGGAAGGAGCCCAGGGAAAAGCAGCCCCTCTCCCACCCTGTGGCCTGGGCTCCCTGCTACAGCTGCTCGCAGCCTGCGCAGGGCTGTCCTGACCAGGCACAGGCAGCCCCACGTGGGCTATGAGCGGCTACAGTGTGGGGCGCCAGCCATGGAGCAGGGGAGGGGCTGCTTTTCCCCACGCTCGGCACCAGTTTGTAACCCATCCCTGCTGCCAGCCTGGGCCCTACGCAGCTCCGGACTCACCTGTCGGGGCTGTGCCATAGCAGCAGCAGCTGTGGGTCCCCCACTGCTTGCTGCGCCAGGCAGTGTTTGCCACCACCTCCTCTGTGCTGCCCAGTGCACAAGCTTCAGGCAGGCAGCAGCAGCAAACGCTACCCAGTGCAGCATGTAGGGGAGGCTGCAGCTGCTGCTGCCACGGCACAGCCCCAACAGGCAAGCCTGGAGCCATGCAAGGCCCAGGTTGACAGTGGGGGCAGGTTACAAGCTGATGCTGAGCACGAGGAAAAGCATCCCCTCACCTACCCCATGGCTGGTGCACCACACTGTGGCTACTCACAGCCCATGTGGGGCTGCCTGTGCCTGCTCAAGACAGCCCCATGTGGGCTGTGAGCGCCTGCAGCACGGAGCACCGGCCACGGGGCAGGGGAGGGGCTTCTTTTCCCCACGCGTAGCAGCAGCTTCTTCCCTGCCAGGAAGCAGGGGATCGGGGCTTTATGCTGCCCTCTACCTGTACCACAGGACTGGGGGGCACTGGGAGTGAGCAGGCGGGAAGCCAGCGGGAGCACGGGGCCCTCACTGGTGTCTCCCAGGGCCAGCACCAGCAAGTCCCAGAGCAGGGCAGCAGGAGTACAGGGTCCTGGCCATTAGGGACTCAATGGAGCCAAGCCAGCTCCCCCTCTCCTTGCTGGTGCAGCCCAGCCCAGCTCCTTGCCAGCCTGTGCCCTGCTTTGGGCTGCACTAGTGCCAGCCCTGGGACATTGGTCCCAAGATGATAACCAGGGGGTGGGGTACCTGTCAAGGGGAAGAACTACCCATTTAGCCCTTGACAGCTTGCCAAAACTGGGTAAGCAGCCCTCCAGCCAAAATAATTGCCCACCCCTGCCATAGCTCCATTGAAGAGAATAGACAATCTGCATAAATTGAGAATCTGCTTAGTGGTATGTTGGGGAAAGATGGTCCTCCTATCAACCCTTTCTTCCGTCTTATATAGGTAAGACTTTCATCTTAACTTATTTATTTGCCTTTGTCCTCCATAGTGATGATGTTTATCTGTATAGATAACATTAACTGTTGCAGTTTGTTTTATAAGATTTGTCTGAAGTACAACAGATAACTAGAATTATTAGTACTATCAGACCATGTTCTACGCCCCATTTCTTCTGAGAGGATTCCTAATAATCTAACTATTCTTCTACAGGTATGAGTCAAAGGGAAATTGTATGAAGTAGTTCTTTTTCAAATCTCCATATAACTTAACTTTTTATTCTGATAGAGAAAACATCTTTTAGAGGGGCAGATATTCAGAAAATGGCCTTTGTTATGAGAGGAGATTCTGATTGTATGTGTCCAGATACTTATACCAGTTGTATATGTAATTTAGGATTCATTTTCATTGGCTTGCACCTTTTATGTCTGTTCAAAGCATGTCTGAGATATGCATTTGCCTTCAGTGGATGGTGCACAAAAAGTGTCCGTAGGTGCTTTCAACACACAGAACTGTAAGCAGACATACGTGCAAGGTAGAAGTGATATATTCAATCTCTTGCAGCTGTGCTTTGCAGCAGCAGGTTAATTTAAGAAAAAATGTATATTCTGGAGTTGTCTTGAATTCAATGATGCTGACATAAAACACCATGATAATCAGTTATTAAAATAATTGGTGGTGTTGTAAGCGTGTTGATTAGTCCTGGCTTGTGCAGGCAAGTCTGCTGTCTGAAGAGTTCCTCAGCTAGTCTTCTAAAATAAAACAGAGTCTTTAAACACACAACAAAGCGAAACCCTTCTGTCCTGTCTGGACACTAGGAGCCTGGCTGTTCAACCTGCAGCCCATAGGTGGCGGAAGACCAGGTCTAACAGGGCTTAGCCCCCCTAAATGCAGCTCCATTGCTTCAGCATCACCGCCATGCCCTGCTGCCGCAGCACCATATCCAGCACCCCTGCTGTGCACTAGCCCTGCAACAGCTTTGCAGAAGGGAAGGGTGGCCCCACAACCTGTCTTGCACCAGCCCCTGTACCCTAGTCCCCCCAAATCTTCCACCACTGCTGCTGCAGCCAGCTTCCTTTCTCCTTGCAAACTGTTCCCTCACTGTTTGCCTTCTCCCATTTCTCTCTACTGGGGAATGCTCCCTGCTTATCAGAAGGCCCCACAGCTTACTGCCCTTAAGTGGACAGACCATACTGTTACAGACATGTTTTTCACAGGTCAAATCCAAGGAAGGGACGGTCAGCAGAAAATGCAGCTCTTTCAAACCTCTAAAAAAATTATTAATGCTCAGTTACACATCCAGAAATAGTAGGCTGTAATCAGATGTGGCTTTAAACTGTTTAAAAGGGGCAGTAGGGACTTGCCCTACAGGTATTTACATCAGCTGTTTTAATTTAATTATTGTGTCTATCTGTTCCTATTCACCTTAAAAGGCTTTTTATGTTAAAAATGCGAAATAACTTTCTAAAATATTTCATGCAGAGTGGGAAAAAGAAGAGCTTGACAGAAGGAAAAAAGAAAACTTTTTATTGGATAAAGAAGAAAAGACGAAGGTGGAGACCGAAATACGCAAACCTGAAAGAGAGAGGCAAAACAGTGAAGATCTAGAAGAAGAGCTACGAAAAAAGCAGTTGCTGCTTGATAAGATGAATGAAATAGACAGAGAAACTCAACATGCTATTAACATAAGACTTGTTTCCCAAGAGCATCTTGAAACAAAATCTGACTTTCTGGAGAAAACTGAGGGAATCTCTCAGCGCTTAGAGACCACTGAGAAGGTGGTCAATGGATTTTCACACTATGACAGCCAGGATACTGGTGTAAAAGCAGAAGGACAGAAGCAGCAAAATGCTAGGACCACAGAGTCAAGTGATGATTTGATGTTTGGTAGCTATGTGCCTTCCTTTGCAAAAGCATCTGGGAAAGGATCAGGGAAGCCAAACTGGTTTAACCAGAAAAGTGACTACTTAGAAGAAAATATTAAGGAAAATAAAAATTGCAGCACTAAGAAAGAGAAAAAATCCAATTTAATGGAACAGCTTTTTGGAACCAGTGCCAACTCTGTCCTGCCCTCCAACAGAAGTGAATCAAGTCCTTTTGATAGAGATTGGGATTCCAGTAATGTTCTTGCTCAGGATAAAGGTAATAAAGCCAAAGTTAAAGAAGACAGTGATCTTTTCTTCAGTGAAGGAAGAAGTTTTAACCCAAATAGACTCCATTTGCAGCACACAGCAAGCAGGCCAGCAGTTAAGGCAGTTGATTCTTTAGAAGATGATATAGAAGAACCATATGTTATATAATGTTCCTTGGTTAATTGCTATAAATTTATTTTAATACAATATTTATTAGATGCAGATTTAAAGCTTCAGATCTACTGAAACACCTTCTGAAGAAATGAATTTCAACAGATGAACCTATTTACAAAGAAAATGTATGCTGCACATTTTGCTCAGCCAGTTTGACCGAAGTGATGCTCTTTGTGTAGTGAGAGGTTTTAACAGTTTACGTCCAAGTACATATATCAAAGATAAAGGCAGTGGAGGGGCATTTTATTTTATATATATCACACAACCAAGAATCTTAAGGGAATTTCCCGGCATATTCCCAGGTAGTACAGCTGAGTAATGGGTATTTGCTTGCTGCTTCATTCAGGAGTCGACAGTGTTTTCACCCTAATTATAGTCCAGTCTTCTTTCTGGATTTGCATTGCCATTAACATGATCATATTTGTGTAGCTACCAGATGAGATTGGTAGCATTCCAAAAGGCTGGTATTAATTTAGTTCCACAGACATGAATAGAAGGGAAAATAGAGTCCAAATATATGATCTCTGCAGCTTTGCTCATTATTCTCTGTTTATGGCTCTACAAGGCTCCCATGCCACTTTTCCAGACTCTTTCTTGCCAGGCAATTCAATGCCATTATCCCACAGAGCCAGTAAAAGCAGTCAGTCTTTTCAAAGGAAGGTCTGCTATTGCAATAGCCCTATATACTGGTCTTGTTCCTTTAATGTATTTTCCCCCAGTTATAAGAAGAAGAGATAATGGGGAAGGAGGGAGAATGCAACCTGTGTTTTGGAGAACCCTGAGCCATGGCCCCACTTTGTTATAAGCTAGTCTTACACAGTAACTGTAAATATTACTTTGGGAAAATTTATGCCACAGTAATACTTCTCTTAGTAGAAGTGGGTTTGAATCCCCAATACATATGCACACAAACCTTAGTTAAAATATGTAAAATATTATGTAAACATAGAATATTTTAGTATGTTTTAAAATCATTTTCAGAAATACTGTAAAGTCTGACTTATTCAACTGCAGATATTTTTTCAAAATAGTGAGAAAAATGGGCAGTGCAGAATGTAACCTAACCAGATATTTGTATGAGAAGACAGAAAGTTATTTGCCTGTATTTCTATAAATTGACCTCTATTTCTATAGCTGACCTTTGGAATTGGAGAAAGCTCTCCCTTATATTGGGATAAATATAATGTAAAAAAAATAAGAACTTGGATACCTTAAATATATAAGGTTCTTTCCATTTCTGATGGTTGTTGTTTCTCCCTTCACAAAACTGTTATACTTTCTGCATATAAGAAAACTTATTCTGGAGCTGTCCATAGGCCAGTGCCTCATTTCTCTCTAATTAGGCATTCAGCTTGGTTTTTACAACTAGGTGATATTAGTCCTTTTCTGTAAATGCCAGTAAAATGTGCCCATATAAAGTATGCTGCTTGCATCTTCCTTCCCAGCCCCTGGCTGTTAATCTAGTTTCCATATTAACAAAAAATCATAACTGGAAGTAACTTTTTGAAAACATTTTTAAAACATTGTGAACTACTAACAAGGCACCTGGTGAATGCCTATATTTGGCTTTGTCTTTTACTTGCTCTCTTTCACAATTCTAGTAATGGACTTTCCAGTCTAACATATAAAGCAGAGGGTTGTAACTTGTTCCCAGGGGAGCTGGATTAGTTACTGTAAAATGGTGAGAAAAATAAACACCA
Organism: Caiman crocodilus; assembly: GCA_030014935.1. Classification (NCBI taxonomy): domain Eukaryota; kingdom Metazoa; phylum Chordata; order Crocodylia; family Alligatoridae; genus Caiman; species Caiman crocodilus. Next base: position 59,525,690 of record JAGPOW010003642.1, on the reverse strand, counting down.
ATGTTGGCTAATAGCTCAGGAGCCTGCTTTCACGCCTCCTCCCAGCTGTTATACATGATGGTATGGAACTTGGTGCTTTATGTGGAGGCAGCCTGTAGCACTTTTTCTCTTGATTTGGAGTGCCTCTCTGGCTACAGCATGTTCTGTCTTGGATGTATTTATTCAGGTACTTCATAATGGCATCTGGGGAAGGCACATGAAATGTTAACCCTTAACATGCAATGTTAACCCCAAAGGGAACACACTGCTGGGAAGGACAGAAGGTTACCTAGAAAAAAGACACGGGTGAAGAGAGAGACTGAAAAAGGCTCTGTATACTATAGTACTGGTACTACAGAAGGACCTCTATAGAAAATGCAGCCATCTCAGCCAGTTTTTCCTCTTGAGTCGATGTCATCTTGCAGCAGAATTTCTGGCCTTGCAAAGTTTGGTTTCAGACATGTCAGATTAAACTAGATCCCTGACTGCTAGAGCTGCATTGGCCAGTTGGTGAGAGAGGCAGTCAGAGGTGGCTTTAAATCACCTCTATGCTTCTCTGATCCCCAGGGCTGCCAGGGACTAATATGGCTCCAGAGCTGCTCTTAACTTTGTTTGTAAGGGCTCCAAAGGGACTGGAACTGTTCTGCCCAGGGAGCAGAGCATGATTTGATTTTGCTGTCTCTAACATATGCCTAATACATCTTTTCATCAGGGCAAGCTAGGAAGGGGTGTTAAAAAGCCAGCTGTGCTATCTTAGCACCAGACCAGCACTCCTCCAGCCAGGGGAATTGTGTGACCTGCCCACCTAAAATAGCTTCACATCCCTTTCATAGTGCCACAAGAGACTAACACAGGCCAAAATCTGTTCTAACATTCAGCAGTGAATTCAGAGGGACTAGATTTGTAATCCTCAGTTTGAAACTCCATGCATAATTTGGGAAACAATAACATTTCTTCATGAATTCATCTAACCGTGTACTTTGGAGATCTTTCATGATCTAATATAAAAGTCGCACCTATTTGCCTGGGACTTCTACTATGAAGTCATGTTGTTTTGTGTAACAATAAGTCATTTGTATTTACTCATTTAATACAAAGCCAGGAGAACTGCACAATTTCAGAAAATGTAATTAAACTTGCCATAGAAATAATCATTTTTAAGGTTTGTAAAGATATTGTGATAATGCAGTTCCTATATTAATTTTAGTTACATTTATTATGTCATGTCAGTTTTATAACATCTGATTTATTTTCTGTGTAAAAATGTAATCATTACAATGTTGATTTTTAACAAAATGATTTTTATTAAAAAAAAAAACCTGAGTAAATATTTTGTGTATTGGTTACCTATCCAGAACTTTACCAAAGTTTGCCTGGACATCTGATTTTCATCTGCACTGGTACTGATTTCCTCTGTGTCAAGATTGATCTAATAATGTGTGTGTTCTTAAAATAAAGGGACACAATGTACAGAATAAAAACCAGTGCAAAATCATATGTATCAAAAAGTAAACCGAAACTTGCATCCTTAGGACCACAGATGGTGAAACCTCTTTGTATAGACCAGGTTCAAAGCTTGTTGAAACTCAGAGCATTATTTTAGTGAGCTTTGGATCAGAACTTATCTGAGCACAGTCCTTATAGGGAAATGATGTATGACAAAAGGATCTGTTTGTGAGTCATCAAAAAACCTTTTTTTTTTTGCTTTCCTGTTTAAAAAACAAAGTACTCACACAGCTAGATTCAGCTTGATTTCTTTCTCACTAATCATTTTGTATCCAAGATTCCCTGATGTTCTCAGACTACCTAAAAAGCCTAATCTGCTCTTAATGACTATAATGGTGCAGGGTCTGACCTGTTGCTCCCACATTTTATTACACAGCTGCTCAGAATATTGGGAATTTCTGCTTGGTTGCTGGAGTTCTGGTAACTTTTCTTTTGTATCATGGTTCCTTTGTGACTGCACCCTGGAATACTTAGAGGAGCTGCTTCTCCTCACTAGCTAAATGAGATTCTCAAGTCAAAGCTGCAGGAAATCATGCTAGTGATTGTCTTACCTCTGGGTGAGTACTGAATCAATGTGTCTGCATGCTGTGCTGCTGCAAGACTTTTGTTGTTGTTTTTAGTCAACATACAAACACAGGTGCAACTGTTTTAATTATGGAAGATCATATACTTCCTGCAAAAGCAGTCCTGCAGACTCATGGTTAGTAGAGCTGTGTGAAACGGCTGTGTTTCATTTCTGTCTCAGATTCAGCCATTTCAGAGGGACAGTGATTTGTTTTGGTGTTTCAGATCACTGTTCCATCCTGATTCAGCCAAACCTGTTCTGGAGTTTTGAAGGGAGAGCCACAAGAGATGCCCCCATGGCTGGCCTGCCCGGCCCCAGCCTCCCAGCACTTTTTTAAAAAAAAAGAAAAAAAAGCCCTGCACGCCCCAACTGTAGCAGCAGTGATCGAGGCCTCTGGGGGAGAGCATGGCAGAGCCCCCTCTACACAGTGGGGGGCAACAGGATTGGGGGCAGCAGTCCCCCCCGCTTGGCATCCATGCTGCAGCTGCCCCATTGTGCGGGTGCAGTGCAGCTCAGGAGGGCACTGCACAATGTCTGGGAGCTGGGGCCACTGGAGTTGAGCACTGCCAGGCTCCAGCTGAGAGGTGGAGCCACCCCAGATCCTAAACAGGATGTGGCACTCTGCTGAGCTGCACTGCACTCATGCCATGGGGCAGCTACTGCACAGGTACCAAGTGAGACGGGCAATCTCTGCTGCTCCCCACTACCCTACACTGTATGGGGGGGGCTCTGCCATGAGGCCCAAGAGGCCCTGATCGCCACTGCTAAAGTCAGGGAGTGTGGGGTGTTGGGGTTTTTTTGGTTTTGTTTTTTCAAGTGCCGGGAGGCTGAGGCCAGGCAGGGGATAGGACTGGGCAGGGCAGCCATGGGGGCTTCTACGGCTCCTCTGGCTGTGTTTGCCTGTGCCCTGGCAGGGGGAGCTCTGAGAGCAGCCCCCATGGCTATCATGCCTGGCCCCAGCCCCAGCCTCCCAGCACTTTAAAAGGAGTGCTGCTGGGCTGTGCCAGACTGTTTCCAGGGGGCGCAGGCCCCTGGATCAGCATGCAGAATGACAGCAGGCTGCCATCCCCTCCCCAAAAGCACTGGGATTGGAAGGGACCTCAGGGACAGATCACAGACACTGGCCAGCTACACATATCAATATCCGAGCAGTCCTTCCTCCTCTTCCCTTCCTGCTCCCTCTTCTGAGTTTGTTTCCACGCAAGCCCGCTTCCGAAACACCTGAAACATTTCTGCAATGTTTCAGATGTTTTCATTTAGTTTTGGAGATGTTTCGGAGCCTTCCATTTTGTTTCGGATTTAGTGTTTCAGGCACTGAAACACCTCCAAAATGAAACAGCTGCTGAAGTTTCACCCAGCCCTAATGATTAAGTCTGTTATAGTGGCTGATTGGAATTTCCCTGACATTTCAATTGTATATCCATGATCCCTAAGGCTTTTCATACTGTAGACCATTTTCTAAGATCATGAGCCTACCCATTCTAATACCAAACTTTCTCTGATACAGCCATGGTACTTAGCCCCAAAATGTATTTGATCTATTTTTAAGGAGCTAAAAATAAACTCCTTTGAAAATACTGGGCAAGTTGACTCCCCCAACCTTCCTCTCATGTCCTTTGTATCACTCTAGTTTATCTTCTTTCCAGCTACAAATTACAATTTTTGAGTGGCTTGCAAGCAAATTTAGCTACAGTTGCAATATAAAAGCAGCTGCTGAGGATTTCAGTTAGTTTGCTTTTCCCAGAAAAGGGGTTTTGGAAAATTAAAAAGCAGTATTGGCTCTGTTACCAAATAGCCAGCACTATCTCTGTTTGCAAACTAACAGATGATCCTCCATTATAAGAAAAACATTTCTGGAGTCTGAAAGCACTTTATGAGACATTAAAGCAGAACCATTGGTATATAATATTCATCATTCCTTTGCAGGTTGAAGTGCTGCATGTTGATGGCTTGTGCTTTTATGTAGTAGCCTAAGTATCACTTTAAAGGTGGGAGTGAAGTGATTGCTCTGTTTCTCCCTATTACGTTTATAAAGGACTTTATCTTTGTGTATAAAAATCAAAATAGAAATATAAGATGTTTGATTGTTAGGAACCTGATGATTTCTGGCTTGTGAACTCTGGCTGATGTTGGGGTGGGTCTGTGCAGTGCAGCATCAGACTACAAACTGTACTTTGAATGTGGGCTTCACTGCCTTCTCTGATGCCCTTTCCTTGTATATTGAGCTAAACTCCTCAGGAGGCAACAGGACAAAGATGCTGCTGCCACCCAGGGCAAACAAGCTTTGGAAACCTGAACTCCAGAAAGGTGATAAGTAAGCAACAGCTCACCTGGTGAGAGAATTTGATCACTTGATGAAACTGATGGCGTGAAACATGACAAAGGAGACTGAAGATTATAAAAAGAAGATCCCTTACTAGCCAGTTTACAGAGAGAAGAGGGAGCAAAAATAAGAAATTGGCTTTACAGGCGATCCCCGGTTAATGAACGAGTTACATTCCTGAGACCGTCTTTAAGTCGATTTTTGTATGTAAGTCGGGACCCCGCACCCCTCCCGGCCAGTGCCGCAGAGCATGAGCACGGTCCTGGTGCTGCCACATGGGTGCAGTGCCCAGTGGGATCCCGCATCTCTCCCGGCCCTTGCAGTTCGTAAGTACGGAACATCCGTAACTCGGACATTCATTAACCAGGGACCGCCTTTACATGATTTGGAAGAAAAGTTATGGAAATCCTATGGGACCTAAACCCAAGAACATTTGAAGTTGTGAGAAACTGAGGCAGAAACATGAATAGAGGTGCTCATTATTTTGTCTAGAACTGGATATTTCTTTTGCTAGGTAAAGCAAAGGGAGATTGATTTTTGTTTTTTTTAAGTCTTAAAAACCATGTCTCTTTTTTTTCAACTATTGTTTGCCCAGGAGGTGAAGAAAAAAAAGCAGAATGCTCACAAGATACAAACTCTAGAAAAGGGAGAGTTTGTATGTGAGAGGATGTCAGAACTGGTCCTGAGCGCTATGAGGTCTTTTATCCATGAGAAATAGCATGTGCCAGGGAGGCCAAGGAAAGATCCATTGCTGTAGTTTATTCAAGAAAGGTTAAGAGTAGGTTCATCAGACTTGTTCAGACTTGAGAGCCTGTCCACCCAAAAAGAGCTTTACCCAGGCTGTAACAATGTTATTATGGGAGAAGATAGCATTTGTTTTACAAGGCTAAAACAAAGCTGAAGGGAGCTGTACATTCGTGAAACAACTCCAGCCAGGCCTTTGGTCCTACCTATGGTGTGGTTTAGGTGGTTGTTAGCGTGCTAAAGTATACATTTTTAATGAACGCTCATTTTGAAGAATGGAGAACTGACAGTGGCATAAACCACACAGTTTTGGGCACTCAAGTAACATTCTCCTGAACACTTTTATAAGGGGAAGTTTTTTTGCCAGAACCATGTGATTTATTTTATTTTACTTTATTTTTTGCTTTGTGACCAGTCCCTGTCCTAAGATGACAGTTGTAATGTAAGAGGAGCCCCAGGTGACTGTGTTCATTCATAAAATTTCCCTTTGTTAGATCAAATTTAACTTGGTCTCCTGTTTTAAATTATCTCTTTGATTAACTGCAAAGTTTTGATGTCTGCACAATGAGAACAATTGCATCAGTGTACATGGTCAGCTGGGACTTTCCCTGGCTACCAGGAAGTTGCTAGGATACTCAGACACCATTTTGATTAACTGCAAACCCAGTTTGCATTAACAAGTACAGTTGTAGACACTTTGTGTTGTGCCAGCATAGATCAGACATGCATTTACAATAAGAGCAAGCTCCAGGTTAACTTTTTCTGTGATTTATATCCACTTCTGATGTGCTGCTCACCTGGCATTCTTTGTCAACAAAGCAGCCCCAATTCCAGTGATCTATGTGATGATCACTGCTCTGTTTTTCACTGTTTCTGAGTTGCACACAGACATAGGGAGTCATTTGGGGCTGCCTGGGCCTTGCCTTCCCACCTCTACCAGAAGCTGGAGTAAGGGATCTGCCATACAAATGGCAGAAGATAATGGGATAAATCCTATTTTATCTTCAATGTCTACATGGCACTTATATAGCTTATATACTTTTGGGCACTTATGCCTTACTGAGATGCCACATAGATATGCTTGCCTTGCCTTGGAAAGTAGAGAGGTTTGAGCTCTGTTCCCCGCTCCTAATGACTTTTCTGAACCTGGCATTTTATCTTATTGAATATAGAGAAATGGGATCATTTATGCCCTATTGGTGGCAGGGACAGGTACACACATACAAGGATGATCCTCTTCTGCCAGGGGAAATCAGTGGTGATGCATAGGAGGTGCATGGGGATGCATGTGGACTTCCTGAAGGTGCTGGTGCACCTCCTTACAGACTGCATTCCTTGCTTAGGTGATGGGCAGGGGGGGCAAGCTGGAGTGCTGGTGTACCCCCTGAGAGGGCCAGCTAAGAAATGGGTGCACTGGATGAAGCGCCACTTCTGGGAGTGCTGCAGCTGCTTCCCAGTTGGCGAGATTGGCTGTGGGGAGAACCCCCACCCTGGTCAGCATGGTCAGCTACGGGGGGACTCCACCCCAGTCACTGACTGGTTGCTGGGGGGGGCACATGCCCCCACAACTCAGGAGGCACCAGTCACCCATGTGGGAAATAGAATCCAAACTGTGCACAATAGCCTAAAATTACAGTTCCATAACTACATAAATGTCACTTAAGTGCACAAAGGTAAAATAGGATTTAGCTCTATGTCTTGTGGGTGCAGTGTGCAGGCCTATCTCTTGCCCTTGGAAGATAACTTAGATCCCAGAATGGCAGCGAAGCGTCTCCCTATGGAACTCTTTTGTGATACGTACAAAACAGAAAATTACCTAGTGGCCTGGAGATTCTGATCCTCTCCTTCTCTGGGCTATACATTAGTATTACTGAGGATGGCCGCATGGTGAATGCTAAGTCAGGTTCTCACTGCTTTGGCTACCCCAATTTCCTCCTAAGCAACATTCATTGGCTGCTTGCTTGTAAAAACATCATACTCAGACCTTTTGTCCTCACCTCCAGGCCCCTAAATCATCATCCCTACCTTTCAACTCTTCTGTTTCCCTCTAATCCCTTTTCCTAAAAGCCTCATTTTTTTCCCGTCTCTCTCCTGGACTGACATTCATGATACTATCTCAGGGTGGTGCAGTCTCCCATTTCGTAAGCACTTCTATTGTCCCCCTTCACATTCCTTCCTAAAATCAACTTCCTCTCTAGACCCTTTGTAGGTGTTTTTGTCACCACTGATTTCTCTGCACCCTCCCCTTTCCATCCGGTATCTTGTACTTCTATTCACATTGTGCTGTCAGCTGTCTGGGGTAGGGGGTCATGTGCTACTCTGTTTTGCAAAACATCATACAAATTGGTAGCACTGTTTTTGCTTAATAATCATCTTCACCATTTGATGCCAAGGTGTATAACCTACTTGTCATTCACTAGGGAGCAGCTAATTGCTAGTTCTCAACATGCAAAAACTATGTTTGAAGTTGTGAATGGCAGAATCTGAATCCCTGTATCTGAGCTTCCTTTTGCTCTATAACAGGTTCCAGGTTCTGAATTCTCAAATGCTTCAAGCAAAAACACAACTGAGCCCTAAATAGCTGGAATAAAGGAAGTTTGCAGGCCTAAGGTCCAGGATTGCAAGTTCAGGTCCTTGAGGAATGATTCTCATATGACTGACAGTTGTCATTTTGATTGCTTCTAATTTTGCTATTTTAATGATTGCAAATGCTACCAGACAGTCCTCTTGGGACATATTTTTTTAAACTTAATAATATTGCCCTAGAAGCTCTCAGCAATATTGAATAGAAAAACTGTAACATGCAGATTTTTATACAGCAGTGTTCATCCTTTAAGATGTTTATCGATCTTCCCATTTTACAGATGAGGTGCGATGACTTTTCAAAGCCACGTAACAAGTCAATGACCAAGGGGGAACTAGATCTCTGGCCTCCTGTTTCCTAGTCTATTGTTCCAGGCAGCAGACAATGCTGCCTTCCAGTGAATGAATAAATGCACTCAGAACTCTGACACTACAGTGAGGGAGGCATTGAATCCGTCATAAATCCCATAAGACACTGCAATTTGCAAGATTGCCTCTTGAGGAGAGACTCTTAGAAAAAGTCTAGCATAAAAATGAGAGCATATTCATCAGCACTCAAAGCAGGTTTTATCGGAAAATAAGCACTGTACGCTTATTTTCGCTATAAACAACAGCTTTCGTATTTCAAGCCAACTTTTGACGGTTGAGATTTCTTTACAAATTACTATCAAAAGTGTCACTAAGAATATGTTAGTGTTTCTGTATTTAGCCAGTCAAATAAAGTTTGTTCTGTCAATTGACCCATCAAATATCAGTCAAAAATTGTAAGAAATTGCCAGCACAGTCAAATAATACACAGAAAAAGCACAAATTTACCATTCAGAAATGTGTCAAAAATAATTAAAAATCATATTTCTGTCAAGAAAACTGCAAGAAAAAATATTGCTCCCCATAAAATTGCTGTAACCTTTGACCAGTAAAAAATATATTGACTGCTCTATTGACTGGTCAGTTGACAATATTTGACCAGTGAATTGACCATCTTGCCACCCCCAGTTTCTAACCACTATTTTCTAAAAACCACACCTCTTGGCTTTATATTGGCATGTGATGTAACCTGGCTTTTAGCCATATGATAAGATGTTTCATCTTGATTGTACTTTACCTGCAATACAACAAAATAACAACGAGACATGGTTTACTTAACAATAGCAGTAACAAAAGCAGCTTTTCATTAACATAGTTAACATTCTATGAAGTGTTAACATTTGTCATATTCTGCAAATTATACATCAGAATCCAGACTTGAAGACAATGAGGTAGCATCAGAATAGCTAAATAATTGCCTTGATCTTCGGAGAGACAAACATCACAGTTCCTGTTGAGTTTGGAGGAGAAAAAGAGATACAATTGGCAGCAGGGCTACTTGTCAGACTGTTGCTGACTTGTATGTGGTATGTGTATGTCTATATGGATGTAGTTCTGTTTTAGAGGTCAACAGCTATTTCTAGACTATAGCCAATCACATGCTGGGCCATAGGAATCAACAGAAATTTGAAAGCTTTAAATAATATAACTGCAGGCTCTCATTATGTAAGAATTCCTTTGAGACAAAAAAAGAATGGGACAAATACAGGTTATGGAAATAAATTATTAGATTAACAGTTACTCGTGCATGTTATTCTTTTTGACTGGTGTGTATTGTAATCCACCTATTTATACCGCATGCTGTTCTGTGTTCTTTAACTGTGACATACAGCTTTGTGAAACATATACACTGTAAGATCCACTCATGCAGGTTTTGATTATGTGAAGAGTCCATCTAGCTAAAAATATTACAGTTTTCTCTGATAAGTAAGCATTTGAATTATCTTTCATGATGCAAATGACTCTTTGTTTGGGGCAGGGGGATACTCTATTGCCTAACCAATACGTATTTTCAAAGCCTATTATAAAGATCAGATTTTCTTCCCAAATTCAGATAAAGTGTTTGAGTACATTTTCTATGTTGTACCAACAAACAGTTTATTTAGACTGGTTTTCATAGATGAGATTGTTTCTCGTGATACTAAATTTAGACAGAGCTTTCATGAATATTTCTTCCTAATGGAGTCTGTTTTCAGTAGTAGTTTATGGGCAATGTAGTACCAGGGCACAAACAATAGCTACCAAGTGTTTTGTATGTTATACTAGTTTCCTTTAGAGGGCACCATTGACTTTCCTGAAATCTCTTCAAACATCTGATCTTACTGTAAAGCTTACTATTCCCCTTATACCACTATAAATTAGTTTATTTATTATTTTGTTTTACAATGTATAGTTCCTAGGCTTGTGTGCATCATATAGCATGTGCTGGTATGCTACATACCTCCCACCCTGTGAGTGATCTCTTAGAGTTTAGTTACAATGGTATTCTACAAACAGACCCCCTCCACTACCTACCCCACCCCACCCATAAACAATAAAAAACCCTCTTCCTTGTTTCAAAACTCAAGCTCAAGTCCCATTTCTCCCTCCATTCCAGGTGTGCATAGTATAACCAGCTGGGCAACAAGCAATGGGCAATGAGCTGTGCTGGAGTGGATCTTTATCACCTTTTCCTCCTGAAGCCAGTTGACTTTGTTTAACTAATTAAATATTCAGTGGAGCAGGGACTTGAGGCTGATTGGCATGCGTCCTAGTGCAGTACTGTGACCACTGAGATATAGTATCTGTTTTTGTCTTTCTGGCTAAATACATATTTATTTATTTAATTAGAAAACTCCAGCAGGAGGAAAAATGAAACTAACTCCAGAACTAGTAGATGAGAGAAAGGCAGAGTAGAGGCATGAACTTGTGTCTCCATTCTCCCACTCAAGTGCTCTCACTACTGGACTATTGAATATTTCTTTCTTTCTTAATTTGACCACCAGAAATTCCAAAATTATTTCTTTCATATTGTGAGAAACCTTTCCCAGCAGTTTAGTTAAAATTGGTGTCTTTCCATAAAAAGCTTGTTTTGATGACTTTGCATTTTTCAAAAGAATTTAAAAAAATGGTCTTTGGAAAATTCCTAATCAGTTCTATTGAAATCGCATTGTTCTTCACCTGATATAGACCTCTGTGATAGGGTGGTAGGTTTCTTCCTTTTCAGCCAGCAAACTAGCTTTATGACACATGAGATTAATGAGCTGGGCTTGCCCCTCCACACTAATTTATCTGCCTAGATTATGACCTTACCTTTCAGTGAATTACTGACCCAGTTTTCTCTAATTCTAGTCTTTAAGGTTAGGTCAGTTGCTAAGAATGGCTGGGAGCAGGCCAGATCCGTGCTCCCTTCCTCCATTATCTGTGCCCTTCCACAGAACAGTGCTCTGACCATGTTCAGGCAGTGGTTGATACTTAACCTCTCTGAGAAAAAAGTGCCTCTAGCTAGGGTAGGAAAACTGAGGTGAGTTTGCTGCCAAGGCACTAATGGAGGCTTACTTTGAATAAAGCTGTCAAACTCCTCATGCTCATGAAGATTACAACTACTTGTTTCTGAAGCTGTATTACTGTAAAAATGTTCTGCAATCTCATATTTAGAACATATACGGACCCCATCCCCTGTTTGCAAAACTTGACCTTCTCACTAGAATTGCCTTTCTGTTTTCCAGTCTTGATCTACTTATCAACTACACTCTAAAAGTCTACCTTGTATATTATTCTGTTTCTCATTATTCTCAGCCACAAGATTTCCTAAATCTTTTCCATTCATCCCACAAACTATATAAGAAAAAACACCTCCTACCATTTTCTTGGTATCATGCTTGGAGGGGATTCAGTCTTCACTGTCTCAGTTAATATCTTGAATCAAAACCAGAGGGTACTTAACCACTTATTCTAGCCAACATTGTACAGTTACATTTGTCAAGGAAATTAATAATAATGACCCATTATTCACCAGTGACTAATTATTAGTAGGTTCCATTTTCAGCTTGTTGTGAGAGATTTTGTATGCCATATTGTGACACAGTAAAGAATGATTTTGACCGTTACAATGAAGAAAAAGTATATTTTTCAAAAATTCTGAATGCAAGCAGTACTCTTTCTGGCTCTCTATATGAGAATTGCATGATTATACAGATAAATGCTTAGGGTACAATTTCTAATTACAACAATTCAGTGTGCTCACAATAAAAAAGTCCATGATTACAAGAGGGAAATAATCAAAGATTTTTTGGTTGGATCCTTGCATGCACTCAGCGCCAAAACAAAAGACAATTCTGCAAAACAGAATGGTTGATCATCTATGTTTTGTGGAGCCAAGAAAAGCTGAGGAATGTCTAATACTTTGTAAACATTAGCTGGCTTGACAGGTGCTATGGGAAGACCTAGGTTAGGACTTTTTAAATTAATAATCAAAAGCAAATTCCATTGTGATTTAACATGTATAGAAATTACTAATTACACTTGAACAGATGACAATTTAGCCAAAGTGATTTTTGTACAAATTGGTAAGAATGGCACTGATTAACAAGACAATGGTGCTATGTTTTCACAGTGACTAATTAACACTGTATTTTCTAATTTAAAAAAGCTCAGGCCGCAGTATCTCTTCCAGTATGCTGTCACAATATGGCTGGTCTATTTTCCTATCCGCTGGTTAAATTTAACACTTAGAAAAGCCTAAGGAAGTTCCTTGCACTCCCTCAAGAAAGTTTCCTTCCACCGTTAATACTGCTTTTACTTTGCATCTGGTAGGTGGTTTTCCTGTATTCTAAATCACCTCGTACTAGAGGTTTGTCAGGCACAGCTTTTATTTCCTTAAGCTACTGAGAACTTGGAGTACAGTTGTCAGAGATGTTATACTTTTTGTTATGCCTTTCCCCTATCCAGCAGCATAACTAGGGGTGGGCAAGTAGAGCATCAGCCCTCAGCACTGATTTTGAAGCTGTGCAATAATAGCGATGACAGCCTGTGTGGCTGCTGTAGCTGTCCTACCCAGCACTGCTAGACCCTGCTTGTTACTCCTCTGCCCCCAACTAAGTGGGAAGCACAGCTCCCTTGGAGAAGCCATTGCTGTGGGCTTGCCATGGAGCTTGGGGTCTCTGTGAAACCACTACAGCCCAGAGTTTCATTTGACAGTTTCCAAAGTTCTAAATAAGTCTTAGTTCATCTCCCCACTACCCCAGAAATTCTGGAGTTCCTACTAAAAAGTATTTTTGGGGGAATATGGCCTTGTGAAGCTGTACTGTCTTATTCCAATCATTAATGTTTAGAGGTTCTCAGTTTGTTCCCTTTTCTCGTGTCTTTCATTTAGGGTGCCTATTTAATTGTTTGGTAGGTAACAACCGTGATGTAATTTGGACATTTGTTGTTCATGTCTGTCTCATCTCATTGACAAGGTACACTGTCTGGATGTGGCCTAAGGGTAATGCCTTTCTACTAACATGAGTTGATCTGGTTGTCACTGTTGTCCCATGCTTCCTAACCCCACTCCGTTTATGAACCTAAGAATAACTGCTGAAGCTATGCTCTTTGTGAACTCTGCATGCATTGACAAGGATGCAGGTAGTACCCTGCTATAGTAGTAAAATTGTCTGGTCGGCCAAAAATTGTCAAAGGATCTGGCACTTTATTAGCAGTGGTCACCACCAACCTGACCCATTCTTTTTTAGGAGATGACACATACCTGGCAGTATAATATTAGAAGCAAGTTCCCAGGTGTAGACAGTTTCTTTATACAAGGAAGGAATGGACTGGCAGACTTTGTAATTGTTGGTAAATCTGGATTGTAATCCTGGCTTTTTGCCATGATTGCTTTCTCCTGCCTCCACCTCTTTTCACACAGGATATTATTGATTTAATCTAAATTAAATTTAACAAATTAAGGTGTGGCCCTCACTGTGCCCTTTCTTTTCCTCCTCCCCTCCAACAACTCTTTTCCTTCTCATTTGGCACAGAAGCAATTTTTTCTGCTCTCTTCCTTTCACCTCTGCCTTGCCTTATCCCAACTCATGTTCTGATCTCCTTTGTATCCACTTTCATCTCTTCCCTTACTTTTCATATTGTCATTTCACCCTTCTCTGTCTCTTCCCCTTCTAAATACGTGTACATTTCTTTAATTCCTTCCCTCTCACTTCCTCCCTCCCCAACTTGCTTCTCCCACTACTGCTCCATCTCCTGTCTCTTTCACCTCTAAAATCTTTGAATATATTGGTCACACTCACTATCTGGAGTTTCTCTCCAGATCCATACTGGCTCACCAACCTGGCTTCTGCTCATTCTACTCAACTGTCATCCCTCTCACCAAAAGTACCTAGTGCATCAGAAATACCACTCTATCATCTTTCTACTCTAATATGTTTGACACAGTTGACTGCATTCTTCTTGAAATTTTGTCAGGCTTCCATGATTCTGTCCTCTCCTGATTTTTTTGTGTGTCTTTTTTGCTCTGATCACTCCTTTTATGACCACCTCCAGCTTTCCATGGGAGTCTCACAAGGATCTGTGCTTGGCTCCCTGTTCCTCTCTCTACATGTGGTATCTACATAGTTTCTTCTGCAAGCAGAAATTCAACTACTGTGTCTATGCTGAAGACTCACAAGCCTATCTGTCTAACACATCAACAACTCTGCTCTCAGAGTCCTATTCTGCCTTATTGACTCCTCCTTCTGGAGATCAACACAGCTAAAACATGATTCTTAATTTTCACTTCCCTCTTCTCACTACTTATGGTCAGCAACATCAATTTACCTGGCATTGCTCTAGGTCCTCACATTTTGGCTATATTTAAGTCCTGCAAAATAAAATCTTACACAAGATCGCTCTCATCACCTCCAGGCTTTGTTGCTGCCACATTTCCTTTCTGTGTCCCTAATCATACCCATTTAAAACTCCAGTGTAAAGGCCATTTTCCTTGCCAAATACAAACTATTTGTCTTCATTTTTGAGGCCCTCCTTTCCAAAGCCTTCCCTATCAGGTCTCATTCACTACAGAAAAGTTGACTCCCACCTCCAAATGGCCACTCATCAAATGTTTCAGAAAGCTTCTTCTTGTGTTGCCCCTCACCCTTTGGAAGAGTCTTCCCTAAACATCCATAGAAGCACTTCAGTATCCTCTTTCAAAACTTTCCTTAAACATCTCTTCTTTGCCATGATGCTTACAGAGACAAGACAGCAATCAGACTGCTGGTGGCTTAATTGCCTACCATGTTAACTAATGTTGTTTCCTTGTACTCTCCATCCCTCCTTACTCCATCTGTCTTCTATATCCATTGCTTGTTTCTTGTTTTATGCTTATGCTGTTCTATCATTGTTTAGTGCCTAGCACCATGGGGTCTGAGCTCCTAAACACTAAAGTAATACAAATAATTAATAATAATAATGACTTGGAATTCATTATGCCTCTTGAACTGATTAAATTCCCTGGTGAGCAGTTACCTTCTGAGAGAATATTTAATGTCTTAGTGCAATCTGAAAATGCAGGGCAAATGACAGTGTAATAAACCAAGGAACTACGTCAATATCTAATTGAAATTAATGAATATTGAACTACCTTATATATAGCACAACAGAAGAGACTTTTACTTGTCCCTAAAAGTGATCGGTTCAGGAATATTTCAACTGAAAACAGAGCAGTTGGAGTTGTTTTAGACTCTTCTTTTTCACTCCAAGCACCCCTTTTTACAGCATAAAAACATTTTTTTACTCCCTTCATTTAATAAAGAGTCTATGAAGTTAAATCCTCCCCCTCCATATTATTTTGCCTATTTTCTGTGTAACCAACTCAGAAGAAACTATGTTCTTTCATACTTGGAGGAGTGGGGGACTTATTTCTCATCTATGACACCATTTTTAATTACCACTTGACCTTTTACACATTGACCAAGTGGGACAGCTTATGTAACATTTTATGAGGCAAGACTCTCAGTTGTGGTGAGGTCATCTTAACATCACTATCATGGCCCAAAGGGGCTTTAGATAGCTGGAATGACCTTAGGAGAATTATCCCTGTGCCATGTAACAGAACCCCAAGGCTGTTCTGATGTACAGGTGGGCTGAGGGAAGCCCTTTCATGATCCATAAACTGGGGAATACAGAGATCAGTTAATTTAACAAAGAGCTTTATTAATCACCATAAAAGCAGGGAAATACTCTTTTCCTCAGACTCCTACAGGAATAGGATTCTATTGGTCCCAAACTATGGTACAGATTAATAATAAATCCCACCTGCCTGAACTGTGGAATCCTTTTCTGTGGTATTAGAAGCTCTCTTTGCACAGATAAATATTCTTTACACTTTATAGTAACAGTTAGCAAAGAGCATCTAGTCACAGATATTTTTATTTTGTGTGCCATGACCTGCATCTTCATCTCCACTCCAGTTTGACATCATGGATACTGCATGACCATAATGCAATGTGAATTCAAACACTTGAGAATCAGGTCATTGAAACAGCCCCCCATGCTCTTCAACATTGTTATTTAACTCTTACTGTTTTATACCCTTTGTTATTAAATATTAAAGAGATAGCTGAGCTTTATTAACCCAGGCCTTGGTTTTGCAAAGCTTTAACAATGTTACCCTTAGTAAAAAAAAACCCCAAAAACCGTTTCACATGGTTATTAAACCTTTTACCATTTGGATCATATAGCATACTCAAAGTATGTGTTACACTAACATATACAACATATTGAGGTTATCAGTTAAGCTGACAATGTGCATCAATTATTTAGAAATCTGAATGAAGAGATAATTAAGGTGATTGATAAGGCTTAATATTATGCTTTTCTGTTCCTTGGTTTCTTATTTTCTTACCTAATACTTCTTCATTTTCACACTCTTTGAGTTCCAGAGAGAAATTATTTTCAAGAAAGCTGGGGAAAAGTGACATTTGAATATTAGCAATATCTTATAGGTAGAGATTCATAGATCCCAAAGAACTTGGAGCTTTAAAACTGTGTAATGCAATTGTAATAATTTGCTCTTTTTACTAGAGTACATCACATGAGCTTCAGTGAAGTTGTAATTGAAGAGTAGATTTCAGTCTGTTCTTCTTATACTGTTAAGCTATTACTTTTCATAAAAGTTTTACTGAAATATTTCTTGTTGCACTGCTTAAAATTGCATGGGGCACTGTTCTGTAATTTCTGTGAAACCTTAGGACCTCCATTATATAGTAGATGAGACATTCAAGAAACAAAAGCAAAACCAACAGTGATTCCCTTAAAGTAGGATAGAAAAGGTGACATTTTTACTAATTTTATTACATTTGAGAATATAAAGAATTATATTTTTTAACTGAACCTGTAAGTAATTTAAATATGAATTGAATTGCTTTTAAATACTAAGAACTTGATATGGAATGTCCCCAGATGTTTGTTCTTTGATATTTATCTCAAAAAATATTTTACCATCTTGATATTGAATATGTCTTCCCAAAGCCATTGCTTATCATGGTAATAATGGTTCTACAGCAATAATGTACGTATCATTATGATGTGTGCACAAACAAGGAGCCAATCAATTTGTATCTTAAGCCTGATTAGAAATACTGAGGAGGAAAAAGTCAATATTATCAAACCAAATATAGATGAGAGCACTTTTACTTTACCTGGATATATAGTTATTGGATGGTTCCCAAAGGACTTAGTTTTAATGCTGTACTCTACTGTGAGGTCCAATGCATCCACAGTATCTAAACGGAGAAAAAAAACAAAATGTTTTCGAAACTGCACTAAATTTATTACCAATGAAACCTCTCATATAGTATGAAATTCTAAATAAAAAGACAGGTTTATTTTAAGCCCTCAACAAAATGTTTCAGTTAATCATGTACATTAGGATAGAGGCTTGGTTGCTAAGAAAATCTTTGGCCTGTTTCCAAGGGCTTTGTGTATTATTGACAGAAAAAGTACCAAATGATGTGAAGTGCATCTGTTAATTTCAACAATGAAATTGAAAGAGGCAAGCATTTCTCCACATAACTGATGTTAGTGCAAGCTAGGGGCAGAAATAATGGATTTGCAATCGGCTGTTATAGATGTTTTGCTTTGGGAAGGTCACCATTTCCTTAAGGGTCAAAAAAAGTTTTTGACAAACAGAGTGGAAGGACTCTGGTTCTTGTGTCACGCAACAACAGGGTTCAGTGAAATGGCAACCAGTGAGACTAGAAACACTGACAGAAATTATATTAATGACATGCATTTCCAAAAATTATATTGAAAGTAAATAGTGTTAGTACTTTTCCTTTGGACTGCAATGGCCATCTAAAACAAACTGTTTTGAGCAATTATACTAACATCTTTGCAAAAACAATATGAATTGCATTTGGAGAAAATGTGTGGGCTCAAACTACAAGCTGGAGACCACATGCATGTACAGCACACACATCAAGTAACAATTGTCTCCTGCAGTGTTTCTTTTTTGTGCAGCAAAGCACTGAATTTAGCTTTCTCACTTAAATGATCCTTTACAATGAGTATTTAAATATAAGATGATCACAGAATAAGCACTGCTTGAGAATATAAGTTATGGGGAACTCTTAAACTATTTCAAGCATAGCTCTAAAATGAAACACCATTACATACTAACATTCTAGAACCCCAGTATGTCTTTATCCTTGGAATGGAAACTGAATACCATTCAGCACACAATATAGGAACAAACACCGAAGGCATAAATTTGATGGGTGGATGCATCTGACTAATTTATTGCTATGGATACTACCATATTTTATCACATATGATTCATACTCCCTCCCTGTCCCTAAAAAAACCAGCTGCTGGAAATTAGAGTGTACATTATATGCAAAAAATACAATAAAGGCAGATTCTGCCACTTCCCAAGTGAAACCCAAAGTAAGAGATTCAGTGATCCACATGGGACTAGAACAATGAGCTAGCTCTGGTCCCTAGCTGCTGTTACTTAGTGGGTGCATCTACACAAGATGCTTAATGAGCAGTAGACTATTTCTACTTCATGTTAGCACATAATGGCAAAAACTGTACTAATGTGCACTAGAATTAGTCTACTGCACATTAAGCATTATGAAAAGACCATGTTTCAGTGCTACCACGCAGTAGCACTGGTTACTGTTCATTTAGTTAGTACCTCATATCAGAGGTATTAAATGTAATGTAACAACAGCACGTTAATGCATGTGTGGACACACCTATTACCTACAAGAAAAGATCTTTTTTCAACCTGTCTTTAAAAAACAAAGTCTGTATTTTATTCTGTGGAGTGCAATACATGAAAAAATATGGTAGTCAGTCCTAAACTGCTGCAAAATCCCCTTGAGCCTCCTTGAAGAGTTTCTTCACCCCTCAGAGATGGCTAGGTAAAACTCAAAGCTCCTTTACATGAAAACATTGTACCACTTTAAGAGTACCATATAGTTATAGCAATACAACCTTCTCACTGTAGATACAGTTGTACTGATATACAAGTACTTATACATACAGGAAGGAGAAAAAACTATATCACTAGGGTATAATGCAACATTCTAGAGGAAGGTGTTCTAGCAGATGACATCTTTCTTCTGCCCTGCAATCTCAGAGAAGTGCAGACCAGTATAAATGCCCTCTGGACACTCCTACAGTTATGACTGCAAATCAACACCATATAAGCTAAAACCAGGAAAATCAATCTACAGTAAGAAACACCAATAATTGGTAGCATAAAAGAAGTTTGGCATTTCCACTTATCATAAACAAAACAGGTAGACGATACTAGGGCCAAAATAGTGAAAGCCACATGCCTTTGTAACTTTGAAATCAATCTGGAGAAAAAGAAACTTTTGCATGTCCGCCTAAACTCCATTTATTTAACACCATTGTAAAGGCTGTCCTACTGTATGCCACTGAAACTTGTAGATGTTTATTAAGACCCTAGTATCTAAACTCCAGGTTTTCATAAACAGCTGCCTTAAATCTCTAACATCCAATGGAGACGGTTGGACCCCCTTACCTCAGTTCAAATGCTATGGAAAAGAATGAAACAAGCCAGTAGGACTGGAAATAACAGACTGAAAATGGAGGTGGCTGAGACGCATGTGATGGAAAGACCCAAACAGCATAACAAAGCAGGACTTGAATTCACAGAGTGAGAAGTATCAAGACAGACCAAAGAAAAGATAAAAGTGCACAATAAAGGCAGAATTTAAAAACCTGTCGAAGGGACATGGAACAAGTGAAGCCTAATCCATAGGACTATCAATGATGGAAGACAGTCGTAAAATGAAATACAGAAAAAAATAAGCCTAAGGGTTGCATCCATATATAACCCTTACTAAACACTCTACCTTTGAGACATGGTGTGGCAGGGCACTTGGTGTGCCTGCCACTTTAAGGCCCTGGAGCTGGCAGCCTCCAGGTGCCTGATGAGGGCAGCCATTTTGAGGCCTATATA
>JAGPOW010003642.1:59485273-59505574 GCA_030014935.1 Caiman crocodilus | reverse complement strand
AAGGCCCTGGAGCTGGCAGCCTCCAGGTGCCTGATGAGGGCAGCCATTTTGAGGCCTATATAAACTCAGGCAGTTTGACTGCTGGAGGCCAGGCAGCAGCATTGTCTGGCTGGAGAGCTGGTAGGAAGAACACTGGAGGTAAGTGGGAGCTGTAAGGGGATGGAAGGAGGCTCCTGGTCCTGGGCATGACCTGAAAACTGCACCCTGCCAGGAGTGGTTGGCCTGGTGGGGCTCCCAGTGGCACGGGAGCCCCCAGGAAATGCCAGGCCAGTTACCACCCTGGTGGAAGGTGAGTTGGGGCACCTTAACCCCTTGACTCCACTGCTGGGTGGGTTACCCCATCTAGGGAGACTTGAAGGGTCCAGAGGGGGACCTGAGAATGAGTGAGGGGCTAGAGACCTGCCCAACCATGGGAGTACCCTTGACTGGCCCAGGCTGGGGTCAGGACCCAGGGAGGGGTCAGAAGGGGCAGGGAGCCCACCATGAGGGATGCCCAAGAGCTGGAGGCCTGGGATTCCGACTGGCTTGGAGGTGGGCCAGGGCAAGTTGCTGAAGGTCCAGGAGGGACCACACCCGAGAGGGGAAGGTGGTTTCGGGAGGCAAGGTAGCCCGGATGATGGCAGAGAGGCTGCCTGATTGAGTGGATTATGGACAGGTCCTGGAAGGATGAGAGTGGGCCCAGTACAAGGGCTGGTGACTAGAAGATCGAGATGCCATCTGTGAGGCTTGGGCTGCGGTATGAGGATGGAAGGAGCCACAGATAGCACCCCCTGGCATCAGGGCACAAATGGGCAGCCTCCCGCTTATGGAGGATCTATATGAACCAATTAAGACCAAGTCGTGGCGGGCGAGAATAGGCGGGCGGTTGGCCCAAGGACAGGCGGGTGGGCCATGGAGTGCGGCCCTGAGGAGGCCCCCTGTCACACATGGGTATTAAAACTTCGAACCATCCAAAAATGTTTGTCAAGCCCCAAATTAACCCACTAGAATGAAATGCCTCTACCAGTTGTTCTCCAGCCCTAGCTGAAATGCTAATCTAATGAGAATTCACTACGTTACCCGATACTTTGAAAGGAAAGGACTCTAACTGGTCCAAGTTGAAATCAATGAGTCCTTTAGGTTTAAGGGTGCAGACAGAAGTACAGCTCCCCACTGTAACTGAGAATGCTTTGCAGGAAGTGTTCTGAGTTGCAAGAATCCCCTGGACCAAACAGAAGTTCACAGTTGCTTCCAGGACAGCTGGTTTCTCCTATCAAAGGCCCCTCCTTCCTTCCAGCCTGTCTTTATTTTCAGAAAAGGAAGAGGGAAGGGGGAATTTGTTCCAGGGGTTCCCCAACTGGCACTGCAACTTGATGTGGGTGAATTGGAACCTCCCACCTCAGGGGGGCTCCGGTACACCTGTCCCACCCTCCAGCAGGGGCAGAAGAAACCCTAGATCAAACTCCCTCTGCTCCCTTTCTCCCCTCCCCTTCTGAAAACAGAGACAGGCTGGGAGGCAGGCAGAAAGTTATAGAAGATGCTCTGTTTTGAAATGTCTTATCGGAATCCTCATACAATGAGGGTTCAGATTTTTGCCTGATTGGTTATTTTTAAGCTGTTTACAGCAGTGCACTTGTGTTTGATCATAGCTACAGACTACTTTGATCTGGCCACACAAGCAAAAATTGTCACTTCTGTCTGTGCTCTAAATGATGCTTCCTAGGGCTCTCACAGCCTGATCTAATATTTTACATTGCTCTCTGTGTGACTTTGGTCAGGCAGAATCAGAGCTGGCCGTTTCCGGGGAAAGTCATATCCATTTCTTTGGCCAGATGGGCAGTTAGTCCTGAGGAAATTCCATTGAGGGTGGATACAAAAAGAACAAGGTAAACTGATTTCCCCCCCCCCCCCCAACCATCAAGGGGAAAATAATAATTATGCTCAGTGTTCCCTCTAAGCTGTGTAGTGTGTGCAGCCGCACAGGCACACTTATGCTTCCTTAGAAGGGATGCTGGTTGCATTAGGGAGCTTTTATTTATTTGCTACATGTAGTTTAGTGACTGCTACAGAATCTAGAAATCAGGAGTTTTCTGTCTTCCTGGTTCTGTCATTTTTAGCTACCTTGGGCAAGTTTCTGTAACTGCTCTGTGACTTGACTTTTCATTCTCCAAATTGGAAATCAAACTTTTTCCACTGAATGCTGGGTGAATTGTGTAGCACTTTTACAAAGGGCTCATGAATCCAAGAGAGTGTCAGATGATAGAATGGCCCGATTATTCATTTTGTTTGTTTAATGTCTGCTGCAAGTGTTCTGATGTTGTCCAGCATTTTTTTTAAATAGGAAAAATAAATAAATAACAATAAAATTAAGAGTCACAACAGCTTGTGCCCTAGCAAAAGAAATGATTAATTCCAAATTAAGAATCTATTTGTAAGACAGCATAGCCATCCCACTTCTAGAGCTGTCTGCTGTACCTTTTAAAAAAGATGTATTTAAAGAAATGCTGGCTGACTTGCATTTTAAGTGAAGGGAGGGACATTTATGAGCAAATGTTCTATTTAAAAATCATTTTCAATTTTATATAATATGCCAAATGTAAGTATATTATCCTATCATAACCTGATGTAAAACAGTTTATTCAGCTTTTCTGTACCTGCCAAATCATTTTTTCATTACATGAATTTATAAGGCCAATACATAAATATAAGTTAAGATGCTTTACATTATTTTAATTAAGAACATGTGGTATGATTGCCCATGCTAAGAGGCACAATTGCAAGCTAGAAATAACTATGTATAAGGAAAATCAACAAGGGCATAGATGAAGCCAGCAAGAGCTCTGTGTATTCAAGCCAGTTGTAAATCTCCAAGACACTTATCAGTCAGTAAAACAGTGATGCTAAAAATCTGAAATACATTTTGCAAGGTATTTTTTGTTAACTGGATCTAATAATTGTTTTACATTGTATGGAATAATACTACAAAAGAATCCCTGTGCTAGATCAGAACAATGAAATCTTGTCTCTGGCAGAGGATGAGGTCACATCAGGTATGCGACAAGAAGAAGCACCAAACCCAATAATTAGCATAAGTAATATTCATAAAAGGGAAGTCTCGTCCAGCTGATGATGAGTTTCATCAGGTGATGATGGGACACTGCGTCTTTTATTGGTGAAGCAAGAAAAAGTACTGTACTGATTTGTTGTCCCTTACCCTCCAAAAAATTACTTTTTCTGTAGGAAAGGCTTTATGTCACAACCAATCTCTACTGTCCTCTGGGTAAGGGGGGCTGCTTACTGACTGACCCCTTGATGAGGGGGAGCTTCCAGGGCAGTGTTTTCCTCTTGGGGGAGGGGCTGACAGCAGACTCTTCTGTGCAGGTGCAAGGAAGGCATGCCTGCACAGAACAGCCTTTGGCAGCCATTAGTAGGTGCAGCAAATTCAAACCTGTGCCAGTTGGACCCAGACACCAAAGTGGGCACACATGTGGAGCAGCACATGTGTGCCCTAGGCTTCCCCCAAACCCAGCACACAAAAGCAGCCCATCTCCAGCAGATGGGGAAGCAATGAAAAGGTAAGTGGGGTGAATGAAGGGGAGAGGCAAGAGAGGAGGGCTAGCTGTAGGGGATTGGGAAAGATTTTTCCACCCTCCATTCCCCACATAGCTGAACTGGGAGGGAGCCGCACAAACAATCTGCACAAATAGGGCACGCTTTTCTTGGGCACACTGGAGTTTGTACAGGAGAGTGCAAAGGAGGGGCCCGTGACTCCAGGCATTGGCAGCCTGGAATGGAGGCTCCGGGTGAGCAGAAAGTGGAAAAGTTTTTCAAATATGATAAGGACATGGTACGCGACTAGGAACCCTTCCCCTGCAATGCCCCTCACCCAGGGCCTCCCTGTCAGTGAGGCTTGCCTGTGGCCTCGGGGTGAGGGGACAGGGGAACAGGAGTCTCCTTACCTATCCCATATGTGCCCAGCTTGAGACCCTGAAGAGGTAGGTGAGGGAACTCCAGACATATGTCAGCAGGCTGCTGAGGATGAGATTGATGGGTACTTTCATTCTCTGCAGGCCTACACAGCTAGTGGGAAGTCCATGCAGGAGGGACCCAATGTGGATCCATGGAAGATCGCTGCCTCCAGAACCAGACAACTGAGGCAATTTCCCTAGTGCAACTGAGGAACAGATACAAGGCCATGGCATCACTACAGGAGAGTGAAGCAGAGGAAGCCATACCCACAGCCACCACCACGCAGTATGAGGGACAACCAGATAACCAGAAGAATAGGTGCCTAGTCATTGTGGTGGGCAACTCCCTCCCAAGAGGAACAGATGCACACAGGTCCTTTACCTAATGCAGGAAGTATATGGTCCTACTAGAGGAAATGCCTTACTGGATTTAGTGTTTGCTACAGAGGATGACCTGGTGGGAGATCTGAAGATACAGGGTAATCTAGGAGACAGTGACCACCAATTGCTAGAATTCACTATCCATCAAAAGGTGAGAGAGATAACCAATAGGGAAGAAGTGCTAGACTTCAGAAAGGCTAACTTCAATAAGTTCAGGAGGTTAGTAAGTGAGGGACTGAAGGACAAGAACCTTGGTGAGATGGCCATCCAGGAAGGGTGGTCGTTCCTCAAGAGAATGAGCCTTTGGGCACAGAAGGGAACAATCCCATTCCCCATAAAAGGGGGCAAAGGGGCCAAGAAACCCTCTTGGCTGAACAGGGAAACCCAGGGAAGCCTAGGGATGAAAAAAGTGGCATATAGACCAGTGGCAATGCATAGGTGGTGCACAGGGGTGCACATGCACTCCTTGAGAGTGCTGGTGCATTCCCTTATAGCCAGCACTCCCCACTTAGGTGATGGGTGGGGGAGGCAGACGGGAGCACTGGTTTTCTCCCCCCACCTCCCAAGAGCACCGGCCAGGGAGTGGGGGTGCCAGGAGAAGTGTAACAGGCCCTTATGGGTGTTCCCTTGGCCCTTCCAGGTGCACAGCTGGCACTTCTGGGTCACTGTGTATGCCCAGCGGGGGGACCCCTCCCCCCAGTCACTGACTGGCCACTGGGATGGGGGGGTAAGTGTCCCCCCAACTCAGGAGACACCAGTTGCCTGTGATACAGACTGTGGAAGCAACAGGTAGTCACCAAGAAGGAATATACCTACTTGGCTTGCACTAGCGGGGAGTTGATTAGAAAGGCCAAGGCAGCAATGGAACTCAGACTGGTAACAAAAATTGAAGACAACAAAAAGTTTTTCTTCAGGTACATAGGAAACACAAAGAAAGTGCAGGGTAACATAGGACTCCTACAGGGCAGACTAGGGCAATTAGTGACAGATAGGAGAGACAAAGTTGAGCTCTTCAATGAGTTCTTTGCATCAGTATTCCTGAACGCAGATAAAGACATATCTCCAAATTGGACTACAGACGTGCACAGGGGGGATACCAGCCCATCAACAGTTAGTGCTGACCTAATGAAGGAACACTTGGAGGGACTTGATGCGTTTAAGTCAGCAGGCCCAGATATTCTTTCAGCATCCTTGGATGAAGATTTGGCCAGTGTCATAGCAAAACCACTGGCATGACTGTTGAGCACTCATGGGGCTCAGGAGAAGTCCCAGAGGACTGGGAAAGAGCCAATGTGGTCCCTATTTTTAAAGAGGGGAGGAAAGAGGTTCTGGGTAGCTATAGACCAGTTAGTCTCACCTCTACCCTTGGGAAAACCTTTGAAAAAATTATTAAGAATTACATTTGTGAGAGTCCAGCAGGAAAAATAATGCTGAAGGGCAACTAGCACAGATTCATAGTAGGGAGATCCTGCTGACAAATCTTGTTTCTTCTTATGACCAGGCCACAGACTGCTTGGATGCAGGAGTCACGGTAGATGTAGTATACCTGGATTTTAAAAAAGCCTTTGATATGGTGTCTCATCCCATTCTCATAAACAAACTAAGTGGCTGTGATGTAGATTATTACACAGTCAGGTGAGTGGCTAATTGGCTTATGGGACACACCCAGAGGGTGGCGGTGGACTGGTTGGTATCAATGTAGGCAGTGGAGTCCCCCAAGACTCAGTCCTTGGACCAGTGCTGTTCAATATCTCCATCAGTGACTTGGATGAGAGGGTGGAGAGCACTCTGTCTAAATTCATGGATGCAAAGAAATTATGGGGCAAAGAAAACACACTGGTGAGCAGGGAATGAATTCAGGTGGCTTTGAACAGGCTAGAAATGTGGGCAGAACAAAATAAGAGGAAGTTTAACAAAGATAAGTGCAAAGTACTGCACCTAGGGAGGAGGAATCATTAACACTTACACACTTGGAGATGACTTTCTAAGCAGCATAGCAGCTGAAAGGTATCTCAGAGTCATAATTGATTCAAACATGAATATGAGTCAACAATGTGACACAATTATCAATAGAGCTAACCATACTCTATCATGCAGTACCAGTTGCGTCATGAACAGGTTTAGGGGGGTGATACTTCCCCTCTGTATGGCACTGGTAAGGACGCAGCTGGAGTACTGCATTCAGTTTTGGGCTCCGCACTTCAAGAGGGATTTGGATAATCTTGAGAGGTTGCAGAAGAAGGCCACTCATATGGTTAGGGGCCTGCAGGTAAGGTCCTACAAGGAGAGATTGAGGGACCTGGATCTCTTCAGCCTCCGCAAGAGAAGGCTGAAAGGTGATCTAGTGGCCACCTACACATTCATCGGAGGGTGGGAGAGCAAGGAAGAAGAGACGATCTGTTTACCAAGGTGCCGCTTGGAATAACTAGAAGCAACAAGACAGCAGATTTAGATTAGATATTAGGAAGAACTTCTTCACAGTAAGGGTTACCAGAATCTGGAATAGGCTTCCAAGGGAGATGGTGCTATCCCCTACCTTGGGGATCTTTAAGAGAAGACTGGACAACACCTGGCTGGGGTCATCTGACCCCAGCACTCTTTCCTGCCCAGGGCAGGGGGTTGGATTCAATGATCTACTGAGGTCCCTTCTGGCCCTAAAAAATTATTAAATCTATTACAGGAAACATACCATGTTCCTATATCTATAGAGGTGGTTGAACCTTTTAAGTATGTAAATGTGACCCTGAACTTTTTTTATTTCTAGTAATGGGGATCTCTTTACTCCTGGAAACTAAATCACAGGAGGGAGCTTCAATACTTAGTACTCAGTAACAGATCTATCATAGATCCCTTTGAGGTTAAGATGGCAGATAAGCAAGGCTGCATAATCACTCTGTGAAAAAGAGAACACAGACGAGGTGAAAAAACCTGGAGACTGCTGCTTCTGGAGCCATTACCATATTAGGATGGAAGCTCTGAGATCGGAGCGGGGTAGTGAGACAGGGTTTTAAAAAAAAAAAAAAAAGCAGGAACTGAAAGGAAAAGGAAGAAAGAGGATCTTCAAGGGATCCACAACTTAACTGAAAGTGTCTCACAGCACCAGGAGAGAATGGGGCTCTGAGAATAGGGGTGGATTCCCAGGGAGGTAAACCCCATGGGGCACATCAGAAGCCACATGCCTGGAAAGTAAACAAAAAAAAAGATGAAAGTAAACTTGACTCAGATGGTGGCTGATTACCCTTCAAGAGGACTCGGGACATTGACCACGTACAGGACAAAAGGTAGATTCATAAGTCATCATAAGTAGAGCATACATAGAGAGATTTGAAGAGAGAAGACCATAACAAGAATAGAAGAGCAAGCAAACAAGAACAAAAGAGACTTTGTTTAAGAATACTAAGTTCTGGTCATCCTAGTTAATAGTGATAACTTAAGAGCATTATGTAAGTAGAGTTACTACGTTGATATTATAGATAAGGTTAAAAAAAGGGGGGGAAAAGATTCAGGCAGAAGCTGTCTTTTTGTAACTAAAGGAAAGTTGTATGGAGTGATAAAAGATAAAAATAAAGACAAGTATTAATCTGAATCAGCCTGTGGATATATATATTGCTGCGAGTGCGTGTGGATATTCGGGGAAGCGAGCAAGATATTTTATCCATAATACTAGAGACCCCTAATAGTGATATACTAAGAATGAACCACATGAAAAACAAAACAAAACCTCCCAAAAAACTACACATAATAACCCTCCCAACTGGCCACGTCACATATTAGAACATATAATACTAACATCCAAGACATGGCAGGCAGGAAAGTCGGGGTACCTACAGTTCGTTTGGAGATTAAAAAGGGGTATGAGGAGGCACCCTGAAGCGCCAGCATCACACACTTCAACACTCTTTTCAATTATTCCTTACCATGATCCTACATCTGACCACCAACAAGCTTCCATTACTGAATGGATGGTAAGCTGTTTTATCTCAGCCAACTCCAAGCTGAAACCAAGACTACCCCAACCTTAATTATTGAGGTCCAGTATGCTGATGATGCTGTAGCATGTGCTGACTCAGAAGCAGACCTTCAGGCAGTCATCAAAGTCTTTAGTGAGGCATAAAGTAAAGACACCTAAATCATCAATGCCTTTACTGAGGAAGAATATGGGACTGACACTTAACATTCAGAAGACTAAGGTCCTCCATTAACAAACTCTTAATGAGCAGTCCTTAGCTCTGGTAATTCAGATTCAGTGAGACTCTGGAGAATATTAAATATTTCCCATACCTCAAAAGCCATCTCTCACATAAGGGTGACATTGACAGAGAAATCTATCATCACTTCAAATGTGCCAGAGCAGCCTTGAGATGCCCAAGGAAACACCTTAAGATCATAACATCAGATCCAAAACCAAACTTATAGTTTATCAAGCAGTTGTAATCCCCACCTTACTATACAGAGCTAAGATGTGGACAATGTACACCAACTTTAGAGTTCTCTCGCAAGCAAACACCATGAGCATCAAGGCAATGATCTTCTGACATCAACTTTGCTGGGCCGGCCAACTCCAGACTCCTGAAACAAGTCTTATTTCCCCCAGCTTAATCAAGGCGTACACTCAAGAGGAGAGCAGACAAAGAACTTTGAGGATGTCCTCAAGGCCAACTTGAAAAAATGGAACATCAACTTGTAGGAGAGTATTGCCCAGGACCATCCCAAGTGGAGGAAGAGTCTGTTGCAAGGAACTCAGTACTCTGAAATCTTACAATGACAATAGAAGATAAAAAAGTGGGAGTGGCAGAAACAGCATATTGAAGACCAAGTCAAGAATCCGGAGTCACCAACCCCTACATGGAACATGTGCCCAAGTTGCAGCAGAGTCTGTTGATCCTGGATCAGACTTGTCCACCATTTTCAGACCCACAGATAAGACGATAATGGAAGACAATAATCCTGAGAGCAATTGCCAAAGAAGAAGAATCATCATCTTCCCCTAAAAAAGTAGAAGCACAGCTTTCCAATTTCATTTTACAAGAGGAAAATATACGATCTGCTTCCGCTTTCTCCTTGCACCTGTCTTACTTCAGTGCCAAAAATTTACTCCTGATTTATGGTAATATAAGAAAGATGAGAATCAGACATGTAGCATTTGCTAAACCTTAAGGTGGATGGACAATTTAAGAGCACTGTTGAAATGCTTGGTGGTTCTATGTTTTCTGCTTTTACCAATGTAAAGCAAGAATTCATTTATTGGAGTTGAGGTAAACCTGGGATAAATTAAATGGGGAAATAAATCTTATGTTTGCTAAACAGATGTCTCTAACATAAAGAAATGAGAAACTGCCAGGTATATTTCTGATTTATTCTTAACCTTAAAAAGAAACATTTTTTTTAAATTAAAGCACAAAATTAACTATAATATAACATGTCCAAAAAAACCCACTCAGTGATTAAGTTTATTACAGAACATTAGCTGTGAAAGATTTGCTATTAGGTACAGAAGGACAATCTAATTCTAGCAGACACTCCTCCTTAAGGCGTTAACAATATGTGCTAGCAAAAGGAAGCATTTGGGGGCATTTGATTAATGTCATTTTAATTGGACTTTCCTGCCTCATTGGTTTTATTTTGCTCAATCCTGCTCAAGATGCTTAAATACATAACTAATCAATGCACCTATCATAACTGACAAAATACTCTGTTTGCAACTTAGTAGATTTCTCATATTGTATATAAGCACATAGCACATTATGCAAATACTGTTAAATTTGTACAAAAATGTAAGTAAACAAAAATCACTGTTCAGTAATGAAACCTAATATATGAGAGCTTAGCTGGGATACTTGATTTTTATTGTTCATTTTGGGCTTTAATTTTCACTTTGATTTTACATTTCAGTAGCAGTTCATATGATACTCTATCAATGTCTTTGAAAATGGAATTTCAGTGCACTGAATTATGTCCCTCATGTGATGCCCTCTGGTCATATAAACAGTTTGAGAATGTCCATGCATACAAACACTCACACTTGCAGCAGCTCAGATAGAAGCAGTGCAAATTTGAGCTGGGGCTTTTTGCCTCAGCATACATGCTCGGACATACACTTTGGTGCAGGGCAAATTGTGCCACCTGGGGCAAAATAACCCTGCCTGGCTCCTCCCAGATCTGCAGCTAAGGAGAAATAGAGCCCCGGGCCAGCACCTGTGCTCTCCGCATCCTTTACCCACTGCAGGGGTCTGGCAGTGCGGGCTGCTGCCTGGCTGTGACCTGCTGCACACCTGCCAGACCCAGATGGGGAATGCACAACAAATAGAGGCATCTGCCCCTCTGGACCAGCTGCCAATAGGCTGTGGCTGCAAAGTTGGCCTTTATGCAGCACTACTGCCATGTGTGCCCCCCTGCCCAGCCATCTGGGCAGATATCACCCAGAAGATGTTCCAGGTGTGGTGGCCTGCTTTGAACTGTCAAAGCATGTCCTCCTGGCCTGATTTGGCCATGATGTCAGCCACATTCAGCTGGATCCAAGGTGCCAGCTCCGAGCAGGCATGGTTCTGCCACTGGCCTCTCTAGCAGGAATTCTGGTGTTCCCTATTGGAAAACTGAAAAATCCCTGATAAAAAAAATCCCGAAGTCCCTCTGTAAAATACCCCCAAATTCATGTTCCTCCACAGTTAAAACAAAAGACCACTATATATATAGAGAGAGAGAGAGAGAAAGAGAGGGCAAGAGACAGAGACAGAGAGAAAGCGATCAGTTGGGCAATGTTTTATTGATATATCTACAGTGTTAAAGCAATTTGGAAACCTCTGAGTGTCTCTATCATCATAATGAAGTGAATTCTAAATACCTCTATGTTTTGTTGCTCTCCACATGGACCACATGCCCCACCCCCTCTTGCTCTTCCAGTCCCCTTGATTGCTGAGGCTCTCTGGCTGTTACTAGAATACCTGTGTGGAGGACCCAGCCTCTGGTTGCCTGCCCTGCTTTTTTTCACTGTGTGTTTTTTCAACCTCTGGATATCCAGGGGTCTAATTTTACGCCCATGCTGCAAACTTGCAATGTGGGGAACTTTTTCTCGTTCCCACACATGCCTCTTGCCTCAAAGGGCTTTGAGACACTGCAAGATGCAGGCGCATGCTCATCTGGATGCACCCTATGTGATATAATATTTGGTTCAAGCAGCAACATGGAAAAACAACCATATAAAAGGTCAGTGGCAAAACCCCTTCCTTATATTGCTGTTCCATTTTTGTCAAGGATTTCATTGTGTTTAAGAATCCTGTAATATACTACAAATCTATCATTTCATTCAAAAGGAATATTCGAGCTTTACAATTCTTAACAAAATCATCAAATTAAAATTTGCTTAACTGTAGAAGTAAGCACATACGTAATTTAATTCTGAAAAAAAAATGTTAGTGTAATCTGGAAGCTGTGGCATTCATATAGAGTAATTCCATAAGTATGGTATGAGTTGAAACCTGTTTTCATGTATAATTCATGGCAAAATACAAAATAAAATTTTGTGTGTACTATGTATGCTTGAGTATGTATGTAATTGCACAGCATGCAGAGAATAATTCAATTAGCTAAAGACTTATATTGCGTCTTTAACAGACTTTGCTTTTTAAACACTTTCGAAGTAGCTCCATATTAGAAAACGCACTAGGTCTCTAGCAACTGACTTTTAAGATTTTCCTTTGTGAACTAAATTTGCATATTAGCTAATCTAAATTTATACCCCAGCAGCACCACCTACTGGTGAATGTGTGTGTGTACAATAAATATGAAAATGTATTTCCCAAGTTTGTTTCGTTTAAAATTATTTTTTAAAACTAAAAAAATTCAGAAGTTTTGTATCACATTTAATTTTTTTTAATTGGCAGTTTTATAGATGACAGGGAAAGGTTTAATATTTTTCTCAAGTAGAAATATGTTTTCCAGAAAGAAATTAATCATGAATGTATTGCATACTTACTGTTCTCCACCTCTTTTT
Source organism: Caiman crocodilus (assembly GCA_030014935.1). Lineage (NCBI taxonomy): Eukaryota > Metazoa > Chordata > Crocodylia > Alligatoridae > Caiman > Caiman crocodilus. The sequence continues at coordinate 59,493,256 of JAGPOW010003642.1, read as the reverse complement.
CTGCCCTGCCACTTACCTCAGAAAAACTATCCAGAGATTACAGAATGTTTTTTAAAGAGCAATTTTTCCATGTAATCTCAAAAATTCAGTTAAGTATGTCTAAATTCTTTAACAATTCTTTGAGGCAACAATTTCAAAGGGTTACCTTTCATTGAACCAACTGCATATTTGGGATAGAGTGAGACAAGCTTTCAAATGCAAGACATTCTTCTTCATGTCTAAGGCAAAGAGCACAGTGAAAATAAAAGAAAGGTGGTAGAGCTTTGAAACATGAAAGGGAAGAGAAATTCCCAGGGGTAGCACACAAACAATTAACAGAAGAAGAGAAGCTGATTACCTCGAGATCAAGATCAAGGCCTATCAAAAGGGAGGAGAGCCATTATCACCTTTCCTATGTAGGAAGAATTCAGTAATCAGGTAGTTTATAATGTGCCATAAAATTAGTATCAGTGTCAAATCCTTGTTTCCTAGAGTACAGCCAGCTTATGAATTTTTGTTCCCAAATTCACCTTTTAAAGGTGTTAAATAGATTTGCCTTGGGCATGAGGTCAGAGGGGGTGGTTGTTTTGTAAGAAATGTGCTTCTAATGGTGTATGCATCTCTGTCCCTTATATTTTTCTGTGAGAGTTCATTCTGGTGCATAGTTTCTATTTAGTTTCACCCATGTAGTTGCCATGGGAGCCTTTCATGCACTAGATCACATTTTGGGAAAGGCACGTGTAGTGTTGGAGCCATGGATTCTGGTGGATTCATTGCGAGGGGTAGTGATTGTACTAGCCGTGGAGATGTGTTGCCAGTAAACATTTATTGCTAAGGCACGACTGAGTCCCACTTGATGTCTATTCAGCAGTAGGGGGGTTCACTTTGGATGATGTGTTAGGCAGGGTTAGAATGTTGCACTTACATCGCATCCTCCACACATTGGCAACACCTGTGGCTCCCAAACACATTTTAAACCCCAAACAGACTGACCAACCACAGAGAGCTCTTTTTGTTTCATATATACCACCTTCTCCCCAGCACTCTCTCTCTCCCTCTGGTACTGATCCATTTAAAAATTGGAAACACAGTGTTGTTTGATTTGATTCTAACTTGTAAAGCTGGCAAGTCAGTCAGCAAAGCAGAAGTCCTCGACTTTGGAAAAGCTGACTTTGACAAGCTCAGGAGGCTTGTTAACAAAGCCCTAAGGGACCACAACCCAAAGGGGAGTGGAGTTCAGGATGAGTGTTTTTTCCTCAAGGGTGTGATCCTGGAAGCTCAAGCAATGTCTATCCAATCTTGGAGGAAAGGCAGCAAGAGGGCATAGCAGCCCCCTCGGCTTTCCAGGGAACTAGTGGACCTCCTGTGTCTAAAAAGAAAGAGCCGTAAAGGATGGAAGGCTGGATCCACTCCAAAGGAGGAGTACTCTGCACTGGTCTGGAGCTGTAGGGAGTGAACTAGGAAAGCCAAGGCTGTGACTGAACTCCAAGTAGCTACACATCTCAAGGACAATAGAAAGTCCTTTTTTAGGTATATGAGGAGCCGGAGGAAAAGCAAGGGTAACATTGGATAAGTACTTGGATAGGTATAGATAGGTACTTGGCTGAGGTCCTGTGACCCTGACACTCGTTCCTGCCATTGGCGGGGGGTCAGACTAGATGGCCTGTTCTGGGCCCCTTCTGACTCTAGGCACTATGATACTATGATTGGACCCCTGCTAAATTATATGGGTCAACTGACAACCGATGCCCAGGAAAAAGCCAACCTGCTTTACAGGTATTTTGCATCAGTTTTTCACCAGCCCCAAGGAATGGCCCTCCTCATTATGGTATGGGATGGCCAGGGTGAGAGAGAACTGTTACCCTTCATCAATGTAGACCATGTGAAGGAACACCTTGAGAGGTTGGACACCTTCATGTCAGATGGCCCAGACAGTTTACACCACAGAGTACTTAAGAAGCTGGCAAGCGTCATAGCTCAGCTACTAGCATGGATCTTTGAGAACTCCTGGCACTCAGGCGAAGTGCCTGAAGATTGGAAGAAGGCCAACGTGGTGCCTATCTGTAAGAAAGGGAGGAAAATAGATCCAGGGAACTACAGGCCCATCAGCCTGACCTTTATCCCAGGGAAGATCTTGGAAAAAAATCAAAGAGACCATTTTTGACAAACTGGCTGAAGGTGACACCCTGAGGGATAGCCAGTAAGGGTTTGTTGCAGGTAGGTCTTGCCTGACCAATCTCATCTCCTCCTACAACCAGGTGATCTATCACCTGGACAAGGGAGAATAGATTAATGTCATATATCTTGATTTTTAAAAAAGCTTTTGATCTGGTATCCCATGATCAACTCATAGAAAAACTGGCCAACTGTGGCCTCTGCTACATCACAGACTATGAACTGGGGAATTGGCTCCATGGTCAGACCCAGAGACTGGTAGTTGATGGAGGCTGATCATTATGGTGCACCATGATCAGTGGGGTCCTGCAAGGCTCCGCCCTTGGACCTACTTTTTTCAACATCTTCATTAACAATGTGGACATTGGTATCAGAAGCAGACTGGCAAATTTGCTCATGAATGACACTAAACTTTGGAGCAAGGTGTTCATACCCAAGGACAGGATGATGATCCAGGCTGACCTTGACAGGATCAGAAAATGGGTGGATGAAAACCCGATGGCTTTCAACTCCAAAAAATGCAAGGTGCTCCACCTTGAGAAGAAAAACCCGCAGCATGCTTATAGGTTTGGTGGTGCTACACTGACTAGCACCACAGCTGAAAGGGAGTTGGGGGTCATGATGAACCACAAGATAAACATAAACCTCTGTAACAGGGGCCTTTTGAAGCCAATTTAGCTGTGGCCCGCTCACCTGTTTCTGGGCTAACCGCCCATCTTCTCGCTTGCCATGCCTTTTTGTTAATTAATTAATAGATGTTAATAAACAGGAGATTGCCCATTTCCTGCCATGATGCCAGAGGACGCTATCTGTGGCTTCATTCCTCTCCTACTCCACAGCCCAAGCCTTGCAGATGGCATCTAGATGTTATCATCATCACTGGCCCCCCACACTAGGCCCCAGAATCCTCCTGATTGAACCCCACCTAGATTCCTCTCCTTCAGGCAGTCTCATCTGTCTTCATACTAGGTAGCATAGCTCCCTGAACTGCTTCCCCTTTGGGTGTGGTCCCCTTGGGACCTTTGGGACCCCTTGGGAGGTGGGCCTCACTAGCCCTGGCCCACCTCCAGGCCAATTGGAACCGCAGGTGTGCAGCTCTTGGGCATTCCTTGTGGTGGGCCCCCGGCCCTTTGACCCCTCTGGTCCTGGTCTCAGCATTGACCAGTCAGGGGAAGTCCAGACAGGCATGAGTCTATGGCCTTTTCTCTCTCTCTGGGGGTCCACCATCCAGGCCCTCCAAACAGGGGGTCACCCACACTGTTATGGGAGCCAGAGGTTAAAGCACCCTAACCCATCTTTCAACAGGGTGGTAACTGGCCTGGTATTTCCTGGAGCCTCCCATGCCACTGAGAGCCCCACCAGGCCACCCACTTATGTCAGGGTGCAGTTTTAGGTCATGCCCAGGACCAGGAGCCTTCTTACCATATCCTACAGCTCCTCCCTTACCTCCAGATGACACCAGGAGCCCTTCGGCCAGGCAGTGTTGTTGCCTAGCCCCCAGCAGCAGAACTGCCCTGTTTATATGGACAGCCCCTGATTTAAAATGGCTGCCCTCATCAGGCACTTGGCAGCTGACAGCTCCAGGCCCTTGAAGTGGCAAGCACAAACAGTGCCCTGCCACAACCACCAATGTGATGTTGCAGCCAGCAAAGTGAGCAAAACCCTGGCTTGCCATCCACAGATGCTTCTCTAGCAAATCCCAGCATGTCATCCTCCCACTGTACTGGGCCTTGGTGAAGCTACAGTTATAGTACTGCATCCAGTTCTGGGCTACACAATTCAAAAAGGAAGTGGAGAAGCATGAGAGAGTGCAGAGGAGAGCGACATGCATGATCAGAGGTCAGGATACCAGATCTTATGACAAGAGGCTGAGAGCTATGGGACTCTTCAGCCTAGAAAAGTGCAGGCTTAGGGGGAAACTGGTGGCTGCCAATAAGCATATAAGGGGTATATATCAGGATCTGAGGGAATGCCTGTTCACCAGAGTGCCCCATGGGATGACAAGGTCAAAGGGTCACAAACTCCTCAAAGACCATTTCAAGCTGGACGTAAGGAAGAACTTCTTTACTTTCCAAGCCCCCAAGGCATGGAACAGACTGGCTCCAGAAATCGTGCAGGCACCTACTCCAGACTCCTTTAAGAGTTAGCTGGATATTTATCTTTGTGGCAGGGCACTGTTTGTTCCTGCCACTTTAAGGTCCTGGAGCTGGCAGCCACCAGGTGCCTGATTAGGGCAGCCATTTTGGGAGCTGGGGCTGCCCATATAAACCCAGCAGTTATGCTGTGAGAGGCCAGGCAACAACATTGCCTGGCCAGAGGGCTGCAGATCTACATCTGCAGATAAGAGAGGAGCTGTAGGTGATGGTAAGGAGGCTCCTGGTCCTGGGCATGACCTAAAACTGCACCCTGTTGGGAGTGGGTGGCTTAGTGGGGCTCCCAGTGGCACAGGAGCCCCCAGGAAATGCCACTCCAGTTACTACCCTGGTGAAAAGCAGGTTGGGGGACCTTAACCCCTATCCCCTACCACTGGGTGGGTAAAACTTTTGTTTGTAGGGCCCAGAGGGCAGACCCCTGGAGAGACTGATGAGCTAGAGACTCAGACCTGATCAAGAAAGTACCCTTGACGGGCCCATGCAGGGGCCAGGACCAGAAGAGCCAGGGGCCCACCGCGAGGGACACCCAAGAATTGAAGGCCTGGCGTCCCAACTGGCCTGGAGGTGGGCCAGGGCTGGTAGCCAAAGATCCTGGGGGGACCACACCCGAGAAGGTAAAATAGTTTCAGGGAGCTAAATAGCCAAATGAAGGCAAGGTAGGCTGCCTGAATGGAGGGATATTGGAGGGGTCCTAATAAAAGGATTCTGGGGCCCAGTGTAGAGCCAGTGATGATAAAAACACCTGCATCTGCAAGGTTTGGGCTGTGGTGTAGGGGAGGAAAGGAGCCACAGATATCGCCCCCTGGTATCGGGGCAGTAAATGGGCAGCATACTGCTTAATTAACAACTTCTAATTAATCAATTAACATCAGGGCGTGGAGGACGAGAACGCAGGTAGTTGGCCCGGGAACAGGTGGGTGGGCCACAGAAATCAGTCCCAAGCAGGCCCCCTGTAACAATCTTGCTGGGATCCTGGGACTCCAGCTTGCTTCCTGCCCCTGGGGCAGGGGGCTGGACTTGATCTTCCGAGGTCCCTTCCAAGCCTAATGTCTATGAAATCTACGAAACTGCACGCACTTGGAAAAAAATAAACTTAAATCAAAGAGTTAACCTTATAATGAAAAAATATTCCAGATAAAATTGCTGTTTATGTAATGAGCTGAAACAAAGGTCTCACAAAGTTAAAATTTCTAGTAATGCAAGGAAACAAAATGAACAAAACATCTCTGGAAAATCAATCATTTCCTGATAGTTAACAGGGTTTCAACCAATTAGAATTATAAGTCCATGATCCTGTAGGGTTTTTTGTATTGTAATGATGATTCATTCTGTACTATATGTTGCTTTTTCTGTAGCCATTGTTTCTTTCTCTGAATACTGTCTAAACATTCTCTGTGCTTTTCAATACAAAATTACTTTAACATATGTCTAAAAATGTTCTAATTTACCTGTCTCTGTGGCTGCACTCATTCTAGCACTTTAAAACAGTTTGCAGCATCGTAGCTTCTATAACACATTATATTGTCCTTCATCTGAGATGTGACTGTAGAACACAGCATAATAGTTGCGACATTTTTAGTTGGAGGAAATATAGAACGCTGCAGGGGACATATCCAGGCATTTCAAATGCCAATCTTAGTGAATAATGGCAAGCTCATTTTATCTTTCCTAGAAATTAAAGCCTAATCAATTTTTCAATGGACAATACTGGTCTGATTATCAGAGTGCTAAGCACCTACCTCTTCCATTAAGAATCAGTTGGAGTTGTGGGTGCTGAGCCCATCTGAAAATCAGGCCATAAGTGATTGAATGAAAAGCTATTATATTTTTAACCATTTCTGTCCAAATGGAAATAAAAATCTAGAATGAATAGGCAAGTTGATGATAACAGAGGTAGTTGAATAAAGTTAGTAACAATTTTAAATTACATATGCCTAGAATCCAAATTTCTGAGTGCCATCCTTGTATTTTCATAGATTTCATAGACATTAGGGGTGGAAGGATCCTCGGATGATCATCAAGTCCAGCCCCCTGCCTCAGGGGCAGGAAGTCAGCAGGGATCACAGGATCCCAGAAAGATAAACATCCAGATGTCTTTTGAAGGCATTCAGAGCAAGTGCTTGAACCACCTCTGGCAGCAGTCTATTCCAAACTGGGGTGGGGGGGGCTTGGACAGTGAAGAAGTTCTTCCTTATGTCCAGCCTGAAATGGTCATGGAGAAGATTGTGACTGTTTGACCTTGTCATCCTATGGGGCACTCTGGTGAACAGGCATTCCCTCAGATCCTCATGTACACCCCTTATATGCTTATTGGCAGCCACCAGTTTCCCCCTAAGCCTGCACTTTTCTAGGCTGAAGAGTCTCATAGCTCTCAGCCTTTTGTTATAAGATCTGTTATCCTGACCTCTGAACATGCACGTGGCTTTCCTCTGCACTCTCTCACACTTTTCCACATCCTTTTTGAATTGTGGAACCCTGAACTGGACGCAGTACTCCAGCTGCGGCCTCATCAAGGCAGAGTACAAGAGGAGAATGATGTCCTGGAATTTTCTTGAGCAGCATCTTTGGATGCAAGCAAGTGTTTTGCTTGCTTTATTAGCAGCAGTATCACAATGCAGGCTCATGTTCATCTTGTGGTCAATCATGACCCCCAAGTCCCTTTCATCTGTAGCGCTAGCCAGTGTAGCACTGCCAAACCTATAAGGAGGCTGCAAGTTTTTCCTCCCAAGGTGGAGAACCTTGTGTTTTTCAGTGTTAAGCACCATGAGGCTCTCATCCACCCATTTCCTTGCCTGCCAAGGTCAGCCTGGATCGCCCTCCTGTCTTCAGGTGTGGATGCTTTACCCCAGAGTTTGGTGTCATCGGTGAACTTGGACAGTCTGCTTCTGATACCAATGTCCACATCATTAATGAAGATGTTGAATAGTGTTGTCCCAAGGACAAAGACCTGGGAGACCCCACTGGTCACAGGGCATCACGACAATTGACTTCCGTCAACCACCACCCTCTGGGTCCTACCATGGAGCCAATTCCCCAGCCACTGAATCATGGTGTGGCTGAGGCTTCAGTCAGCCAGGTTTACTAAGATGTGATCATGGGATACCAGATTTGAAGGCTTTTTTAAAGTCAAGATATACAACATCAATCTCTTCTCCATCTCTTCTCCCTTGATAGGTCACCTGGTCGTAGAAGGAAATGAGATTGCTCAAGCAAGACCTACTCGCAATAAGCCCATGCTGGCTATCCCTCAGGATGCTGGCATTGGCCAGCCTGTTAAGAATGGCCTGTTTAATAAACTTTTCTAAGACCTTCTCCAGGATAGAGATCAGGCTGATGGACCTGTAGTTTTCTGGATCCACTTTCTTCCCTTTCTTGAAGATAGGTACCACACTGGCCTTCTTCCAGTCTTTGGGCACTACACCAGAGTGCCAGGAGTTCTCAAAGATCTGTGCCAGGGGCTGGGCTATGATGCTTGCCAGTTTCTTTAGTACTCTGGGGTGTATATTGTCAGGGCCAGCTGACTTGAAGGTATCCAGCCTCTCAAGGTGTTCATTCATGAGGTCAGTATTGATGGAGAGCAGGGGATCTCCCTCTCCTGAACCTTCCTGTCCCATAGTGGGCATGGGCATCCCATGGGACTGATAAAAGACTGATGCAAAGTACCCATTTAATAGGT
>JAGPOW010003642.1:59460146-59485173 GCA_030014935.1 Caiman crocodilus | reverse complement strand
TTACTTGCTGGGTGGGGGTGGGGAGTGGCAGAGGTGCATGGTAGATCTTGGATTCCTTTTAATGCCAAAAGTGATCTCCTACTTAAAAAGGTTGGAGACCGCTGATCTATACCTACCTAAAAAATTCATGATAGGATTTTATGACATTTTAAAATCTTCTAAAGAAAGCAAAAGTAAGTAACTAATGGCCAGTCCTCACAGAAGTTTTCTTCTGGGAGTTGGTCAAGAGAATGCAAACTCAACAATCTTGATCCTGGGTTGGAGGTCTATAGTAGACTCCCACCATTGTGTCCCCTGCACCGTGTTCCCCAAAGATTTTAACCCAGAGGGTCTCTAATCATCAACCCTGGGCACCAATGTGGGCTTGCAGGGATACCTAGCTGTTCTTGACATAGATAGCCACACCTCTGCCCTTTGGTCCACTCAATCTCTCCTGTACAGGGTATAGTCATCTATACCTGTGGTCCAGTCATAGCTGGAGTCCCACCAGGTCTCTGTTATCCCTATGGCATCATAGTTATTTGTGTTTAGCAGGAGGACAAGTTCCTCCTGTTTATTCCCCAGGCTTCTGGCATTTGTGTACAGGCAGGCAAGTGTCCCTTTGGGGGCCCTTGCCTTGCCCATAGCTAGCTCCAGGGCTGAGGCAGGAGTGGGTTCTGTTAAGTGCTTTGGCCTGCTGGCTTTGCAAGTGTTGCTCAGCAGGCCAGCAGTGGCAGTAGTCCCCCCATCCCCTGGCAGGTTTAGTTTAAAGCCCAGTGGAGCAGGTCAGCCAGTCTGGCTGAGTAAAGCCTCCTCGATATTGGAGAGAGGTGGAGGCTGTCCCTTCCCAGCAACTCACTGCCTCTCTCACCAAAGAGTGGACTGTGGTCACGGAAGCCAAAGCCTTCCCGATGACACCAGTGCCACATTCTTTGGTTTACTACCTGGATCCTCCTCTCCCTCCTCAGCCCATAGCCTGAGACTGGAAGAATAGAAAAAACCACCATCTGCACCCCCAGACCCTTTAGCCTGCTCCCAAATCCATGTAGTGCTTCATGACTTGGCTGGGAGCTCTCTGAGCTGTGTCATTAGTGCTCACATGAATAAGGAACATAGGGTAGTGGTCAGTGGGCTGGAGGAGCTTAGGGATCTTCTCTGCAATGTCTTGGATACAGGCTACTGGGAAGCAGCAGACTTTTTGGGCTAAAGGATTGGGGGAGCAGATTGCTTTCTCAGTCCCCCTCAGGATGGAGTCTCCCATGGCAAACACTTTGCGTTTTTGGGGAGAGTGGGGTGGTAACTACAGTACAGCCTGTGTTGCCTTTGGGAGTTGGCAACTTAGCAGGCTCTGCTGGGGCTGCAAGAGGTTTATACCTGTTGCTGAGCTCCAACAGGGCATAGGCCTTGGTGTGGCAGGCCTTAGAGCCCTTGACCACCTTGGTTCATCCCCTGGGCTGGACAGAATGGGAAGTCCTAGAGTCCTCCTTTGTCCTGGAGGGGGAGACCGTGGTCTACCTTCTGTCTCCCAGGGGAGAAGGGCCTGGCAGTTGGAGTCGATCTCCTGCTTACAGACCCTAATGGCATGCAGTCTCTGGATTGCAGCCTGGAGCTCCTCCAGCTGGTGCACCAGAGATCCCAAAAGCAAGCAGATCTCACAAGGGGAGATAGCCATGGTCCTGGACCCCAGAGCCTGAAAAAGTGTCACACAGCCCCTGCAGCCGAGAGCCAGAGGCTTCGTCTGCGTGGAGCCTGGAACCATGGACTCTGTCTGGGTGGAGGAATCTGAGGTGCCAGAGTGGGGGGCCACAGACTCTGAGAGGACCCTCGGGGTGCGGCGTGTGCCCATCCATGGCAAGCCACTACTAGGCTGGCTGTGGCTGGGACTGCCTATCCTAGGGGGTTCACAGGCAGGGCCTCGGGCCCTCCCACTCACCCTCCTGCACAAACTCCATGCTAACTTGCACTCTGGGCCCAGAAGCGCACCTGTTTGCGTGGCCTGTTTGCGAGGCTCCAGTTGCATGGCTCCCTGGGGGGCTGAGTGGAGTAGGAGCTGGGGGGGCATGTCCTTCCCCCACTCCACTCAGTTGGCTCCCAGCTGGCTAAGTTGGCTAAGTCCCACCCACCACAGGCCCCTGTTTACCTGTGGGCAGACCAGGCTCATCGGGGGTCCTGGGGGCTATTCTGAGGGTCCCTGGGCTCATGGGGGCACAGCGGGCTTACACCCATGCATCTCGCACCAGAGCTTCGATCAGAATCCTGGTGCTTGTGAGCTGGGCCCAGAAGCATGCCTGTTTGCACGACCTCTTTGTGAGGCTCCAGTCACGTGGAGTTAAATAAAAGAATATTTTAAAAGTTTCAATTCAAGGGAGCTCTCCTGTGTTCCTTGCATGCTCCAATTTTGCAGTAATTCCAATGGGAATTTCAGGTTTTTTTGAGGACTGTAAAACAACACCCTCAATTGATGATGAAGCATTCAGACAGGGTGCATCTACATGTGCAGTTAGCGCAACACAATAAATTCTGGTGCAGTTCATGCCAGAATTTATTGCTTCTGAGCACCAGGTTTACATGTGTTCCTCGAACTGCAGCACATTGAGCCAGGTCAGAGCAGCTCTAGTGAGCAGGGGACCCAGGCGAGTCAACCTGCCAGCCCAGGGTTGCTCCAATCCAGCTCAACATGGTGCAGAAGTGCTGGCTGGGACCCAAGGGTGCTCCACTATGGGGCTATCTGGCAGGCAGCCCCTGTACTGAAGCACCCTCATGCCTCAGCCAGCCCTGTCATCATCTTTACGTGCATTCCTACACACTTAATGCCTCCATAGGATAGTACTTGTGTTTACAAGTACTACCCTACAACGGCATTTATTAGAGTACTAGGTCTGCACATGTAGATGCAGAGACTAATTAAGTAACTCTGCAGTAAGCATCTCATGTCATGTAGATGTGCCCACAGTAACCTAACTTCCTCTGCTAGAAATCAAGCTAGCTAAAGCTTTGTCCATGATTGCATACAAGGTCTTTTGGGCACATATGATCATTGAATAGTCTGCACAATGAAGGCCAATCTAGACATGGCCTTTAGGGCCCTGCTACACAATCACATTAAAGCTGGAGAGAACCAAACTACAGAGATGTTACCTATTTTCAACTGCTGACTTCCTTTTCAAGCACTAACTTTGGCTCTTTTTGTAGCTGCATACTTATTTTGATGGTATGATAATTACTTTGCACATGTAGCTGGTTTAAACTTATTGTGGGATTAACCAGTTAATTGCATGATGATTACTTTTCACAAATGGCCTTTCTAAATTTTTTGTGTAGTTGACTAGTAAATTGAGCAATATATGTAATGTCTAGCAGGGGCTTTAAATATACAATACAACACTGTATTGTGTAAGCAAAGAATAATAAGGAATAGATGCATCATGATGAGGATGATATATATAAGTTCAGGGTGAGTGATTAATTATAGATTCAGGTGTAATGCTGTAAATTCAAATGATCAACAGACTGAATAATGAAGACTAATCTCACTACGGACAACTCATGAATGAAACAGAGGTGACATTTCAGGTATTATATATAAATTCCTCCAGGAAAACCTGAGGAATCTATAAATATCATAAACCCCAAATTTCGGAACCTAGAACTCAAAGGATCCATTTTCATACTGCTAGCACTTGGGTTTACAAGCTCTGCTGACGTGGTGCTAATGAAAGGTATATGTGAAGTTTAAACACCAAACTCCAGTTTGAAGTTTAAAAATATTGAAAATATTTCTTCCAGTTAAAAATTCAGGATGAACTACTAAAAACGAAGCCTTCCTTCACATTCTGTGTGTTTATGAAAGACAAAGGAAGAGACAATTTACACATCCCTTTGAGTCCAGCAAAATGGAAGTTTGGAAAACATATAGGTAAAGCTAACAGCCCTACCTCAGTGGGATCTAGGGAATGTTCAAAAGTAATTTAAACTGTTTGATGGAAAAATCTGGCTATTTTATGCATATTTTAAGTCACATCTTCAATATTTTATTCACATTTTCATTAGGGAGAAAAACTAGCAACCACTATTTTATAGGTTGCCTAACGTTTTTCATGACAATAATTCTGATCATTTTTAAAGATCTCTGGTATCCCATTGTTTGTATCATGAACTGAAGTTTAGCAGGGAAAGAGTTCTTGGGGCAGGGAAGTGAGTTTTTTTTCCATAAAAATTACCATATTTCATGGTGTATAAGTTGACACAGTATCCAAGTTGACCCCATTTTTCTGATACAAAAAGTTCAGAATTTCATAGATCTGGTGTATGAGTCTGTGGCAAGTGGGGCTCTCCCAGGCTAGCTGCAGCTAGCTCCCCACCTGCCTCTGGGTACGCCGCCTGCCTGTCAAGGGCATCCCTTGTAGTGGGTCCCTGGCCCTTTTGACCCTCAGGTCCTGGCCCCAGCATGGGCCAGTCAAATCCCTCAGTGGGATTCTTCACTTCTTACTTGCATTTTCTGGAGTGAGTTTCCCCATTCCCAGCTCAGGTGCTCTAGAGAGCATGCCAGCTCTGTGGGGTCTCTCCCCAATTGGTTCAGGCACTTCTTGAAGCTTACCTGGCCTCTACGCCTCCCATGGTGTAGTTTCCCTTGCACACATCATGACTGGTGTTCCAGGGTCTCACAGGGACTCTCACTCCCCACCCCAGAACAGTAGGTCATCATGCTTGGCAGCTGGTGTTGCTTTCTACCCACCCAATGGTGAGGGCTGGTGTTAAGGTGCCCCTACTCACCTTTCACCAGGGTGATAACTGGCCTGGCATTTCCTGCGGGCTCCTGCACTACTGAGAGCCCCACCAGGCCACCCACTCCCAACAGGGTGCAGTTCTAGGTCATGCTCAGGACCAGAAGCCTCCAAACCATCCCCTACAGCTCCTCTCTTACCTCCAGGATGATACCAGCAGCTAAACAATGTTACTACCTCCCCTGCCAGCAGGGGACTGATGCAGTTATAAAGGCAGCCGGAGATTTAAAATGGCTGCCTCAATCAGGCACCTGCTGGCAGCTTGGCTCAGGCCCTTAAAGTGGCAGGCACCTACTGTGCCCTGCCACTGAGTCAACCTAACTTTTTGGATCAGAAATATGGGGTTAACCTATACCAGCCCCTGCACATCCTCAGTGTGGGCTGGGCACCCAAGGAGTGGACACAGGCTGCAGCACCGCTGGCAGGGGATGGGGCCAGGCTTGGTGACCTGTGAGCGGTGTTGTCTTGGCCGTGCCAGCTGAATGTGGAGCCCAGTGCTGCTCGCAGAGGACAGCAATACGGTGTATAAGTCGAGATTGAATTTTAGGAGTTAAAAATTGGGCTTCAAAGCTCAATTTACACACCTTGAAATATGGTAGTTCAGATTTTGGTAAATGAAGAGCTGTTAAAAATTGCCATTTCCTGTCTGTCTTGTTCTTGACTAGCTGTCAAAAACTCTTAATACTAACATAAGATATGTCATACTGGGTTAGGCCACAGGTCTGTGGACTCATTTGAGGAGCAGAGGGCTTTGGCAACTATACTCTGCTCCATATCCCCACTTGGAACACTCAGTCTTAACCTTTGATCTACATTCATGCCTGTATTTTCTCTTTTGCTGTTCTCCAGAATCAGTTGTTGCACTTCCAGTGACTGCCCTGATTGAGGGAGGTTTATGGGCCTGGGCCCACCACCCTTCACACAACAAATAGGCCTGCATCTCACAGGATTGGATGCCAAGGGAGAGTTTGTTGACAGGGACTACCTAGACTCATCTGTCCCCTGCCCCTCTCCCATTGCAATTTGTAGCATTCCTTGGCCTAAAAAAATCATAATTATCAGATGAGTCACATCATTTAAATGTGTCCACAAGTCTGTGATGTGATACAATGTGCACTTCTACACGAGACACTTTACTGCGCATTAGACTAATCAAATGTGCAGTAAAGTGGCACCATCTATACAAGCATGGGACTCGCTGTGCAGTAAATTAGACTAATGCACAGTTTGCTAATACCAAAAAATACAGGTACTAGATTAATGGCGCATTAGCTACTGCTCAGTAGCACATGCGTAGACACTGACATCAGGCACAAATCTGCACCTGGTCAGCCACATGAGCAGGGGCCTAGCCTCCTGCCTGTGACAGAGCCATGTGGCAGAGATGACTCCTTAGCTGTCCCAGGCAGGCTTCCAGACCCCTCGCCTGACCCACAGGCCTGTGCCAGCTGCTGTCTGACCTTGGGCATCAGGTCCCACAAGTGTGGGCAAGTGCTGGCCACACCTGGAACAGAAACAATTTGAGCCAGGGTGGAGCTGTCAAGAGGAATGGGCAGTCAGTCCCAGGCTCTGGTTGGTGGTGTTGGGTGGCAGAGGGGCTGGCTGGGGCACAAGGGTGCTGAAAGTGTGGAGCTGTCTGGTTAGGCAGCAGGCAGGAGTTTGGCCCCCTGCTGGTTGGGCTGTCTGGGTGCAATTTATGCCTACAGTCAGCATCTACACGTGCATTTAATCACAGTTAATTACCCAGCCATAAGATAATACTGTGCCCTACAGTAGTATTGTACAGCAGCATTAATTAGTTTACTGAGACTTAATAGTGTTGCGTGTGTAGACAGTGATGCTTTACTCCACAGCTAATTAACCTACTTTGCAGTTAAGTACATGTGCACCCACTATCTCTCAGAAAAGTTCTGCTAATTCTGTAGCTCGCTTGCTCTCTCTCTCTCTCTGTTAAATGGAGTTATTCATGCACATATAACTCATCGTTTCCTCCCCAGGGCTGGACACAGCATTCCAGTAGTAGTTGCAACCAGGAAAAATAAAGAGGCCATATACCCTCCCTCCTTCAAGTCAATATTTTTCTGTTTATACATCCAAAGATCACATTAGCCCTTGTTTGGGAACTTATGTTCAGCCCATTAACCACAATGATACCATCAAGTCTTCTTTCAGATCACCACTTCTCAGGATAGAGTCTCCCTCCTGTAAATATTATCTTCCTTCTTTCTTAGGCTTTTTACAATTATATTAAACATATAATATGTCCTTGTATTCAGCTTACCAAGCAAGCCATATTGCTCTCTAATAGTGAGCCATCTTCATTATGTACCACTATCCCAATCTTTGTGTCATCTTCAAACTTTGTCAGTAATGATTTTATATTTTCTTCCATGTCATTGGTAAAAATAGCACAGTGCAAAGACATGATAACTGTGGAATCCTACTGGAAATACACCTTCATGATAAGGACTCTTCACTTTCAATTATGGGTTGAGACCTAAAAGTTGGCCATGTTGGCTTTTTATCTGTGTAGTTTTAAATCAAAAGGTCATGTTGTACCAAGTGAAATGATTGTAGAGGCCTCAGTAATTACAGCTACTGTTACTTTTTTCATCCATTCTTAAATTTTTGCCACAAAAAGATATCAAATTAATTTGACATGATCTATTTTCTGTTAACCCATGTTGATTGGCATTCATTATTTAATGCCTTTAATTCTTTTTTAATCAAGTCTTCTATCAGCTGTTCCATTATTTTGTCTAGGATTTATATAAGCCTGATAGGCATACAATTTGCTGGATCATCCTCATCGTGTGAGTTGGTCATGCTATTATCTCATGTCTGCTCCACTACATTGTGTTTCCTCTCTTCTTTGACATCCTTAATAAGATGTATTAGCTAAGAGAGCACCTACTGGACACTGGACTTGATTTCAAACACCCTTATAAAACCATCCATAAAGTGGTGCTCCAATGATCTTGAAAGTATCAAGTTAGCTACAAGTTTTCTCAAGTCCAAGGGAAGCACTGAGCAGTTGATGAGAATTTCTGAGGAACTCTGATCAATCTTATGATTGACAAAGATTCCATTGATTTTTCTAGCTCCATAAACAGCTAGAAAAAAGGTACTCCCTCAAGCTTTTTCTTACAGCATGTGGAAGTTTAATCAAGTTCCAGGCTTGCCTCATCTGATTAATCAAAACAGGGCAAGTTCCTATACCTGAATTCAGAGCCTCCCTGTACATAATGCTACTCTTAAATCATCCAATTCCAATGTTTATCCAGCCTCCTATTGAAAACCTCCAATGAAGGAGATTTCATAACAACCCTAGGCAGGCTAATCTTCTTCCTCACTGTTCTACCAGTAGGGAACCTGTATATCTTTATGATTAAAGGATTTTTGATAATTAAAATGGCAACTGTTTAAACAGAAAAACTCTATAGACTGTCCTCCTCTAGATAGGTGAGAAGAAAATGAGCACAGTTTCTTACTGCCTAGAATGATTAATTTGTTTGGGGGTTTTTTATTCCTTTTTCTTCAGTCTTAGTGACAGGAGAAAACCCACTTGATAAAGTATTTCTTGTCACTGCACATTGAATTGTAACATCATATTTTGAAAACAGCAGAGAGTAATGTATTACTAGGCAATCTAATATCAAATGATGAGCAAATAATTTGTGAGCAAATTGAAGTCCCACTGAATCCAAATTACTGTTTAAGCTGAACAAGCTATGAAAATATAATTGTACTTTGGAAGTTCAATAGGGCTCCTCAAACAAATCTAAACATTCATTTCACAAACCCTCTATTAGTTAATACTCCTGATTTTACTTTCGCTTTCCAAAAAATTATTTAATGCTCTATAACATTACGAATGCATGATCAAGATTCTTTTGTTATAGACTTTTTTGAAACAACAGTCCAATACATTAGACAATATCTGATCACCATTACTGAGCACTTTTTATATAGAAAAACTCTGGTTATCTGAATGGCTTATGTAGCAAGGCACTGCAGTGTGTCTTCTCCTTTAAGGGCACAAGCAAGGCTGCTTGCAAGTGGCAGCGGGGAGCTAATAAAGAACTCAACTGACCAGAAGAGGGCTCAGGCTGGAGCTATGGAACTCAGGCTGGAGCCTGTACCGGTAAGTGGAGCTTCTACACGAGACATGTTATTAAGCATTAGTCTAATTTACTGCACAGTACAAGTGAGTGTCTACATGTGCACACCCTTACTGCCCAGTAAAAATGGCTAATCATGCCTAAATCTGCTACCTGCACATTTAAGCTCAGTTAGTTAATGCACTATAGTGCACATGTATATGCAACCCAACACTAAGTTTGCTGCCAGGTCTGTCCTGCCAATAGTGAACCAGCCTGAGCCCAGCCCTAGGGCTCCTGGCTGGGAGCCTCTCCTCACCCAGGGCTGAGCTGCACCTGTGGCAGCCCCTAGCTGCAAGCTATAAGAGCCTCCTGCCAATTTGTGCCCTAGGGTATACATCACAGCAGCCTGAAGGAACTGTAGGCCGTGTGCCCCCCGGACAGCCCGCAGTATAGTTGTACCTGTCTCCCAGCACCATAGTGCAGCAGCTGAGGCTGTGGCTGCTGCCTAGGGAGACTGGGGCTGCTGGCTACTCAGCCTTCAGCTGCTGGCAGGTGAGCATGCAGTTGGTGGCTGGGGAGAGTATGGCTGCTGGCTGCAGTTTGCAGCTTGCTGAACCAGTTGTCAGGCCTGCTAGCCCACAGGGCCACCTCCATGCTGCACACCCCTAGAAGCCTGCCCTGTAACTGCAGGTGCTGCGGGGCATAACCTCAGCTGCATGGCTCCCAGTCCCTTGCCGTGACCCTGCACTGGGCTCTGCTACCAGCTACCCAGGGCTGGCAACACAGGGACAGCTATGCAGGGCTCAGAGAGCTAGTACAGGATGCAGCAGCATGTCATCCGCATCCTCCCCATCTAGACCCAGTCTCGCCCACTTGTGCACACATATGCCATCCACCCAGGGCCCCACTGCAGCCTGGAGGATTGGTGACCTTGTGGTGCTCTAGAGCATGCAGTGCCTGCTCTGCCAAACCCAGCACACCCAGATGCTGTATCCAGTAGCAACTCAGGGAGCCCTGGCCAGCTGTTGCCTCAGTAGCTGTGTAGCCCCAGATCCCACCATGAGGAACGGTCAGCCATATTAACACCAACCATCAGCAATGCCAGCTCCTTCCTGGGAAACTTTGGACCAGGTGCTAGCCCACTGCACTTCATGGGCCATGGACACTGCATGCAGCCAGACACTGTCACTCACAGGGAGGCCTGTGATGAGCCACCAGTCTCACCAAGCCCAGACACATGGTAAGCTCTGCATTGGGCAGAGGACCCTCCTAGTCCCCACCCCAGCCCCTGCCCCTGTCTCTATCCCTGGCCCCTGAACCCCATCCTGGCCCAATCCACCCATACTTCCCTGGCCCCAGGTACCCCCTCCCCATCCCCCGGCATGCAGAGAGGGGAGACATAGTTCAAAACTTTATTGAGCAGCCTGTGCCCCCACAGCTAGGCAGCCATGGGCATCTCACACCCTAAGGAAGACATCAATGTCAGTGGCAATGTCCTCCTTGGCAGCAGGGGGCAGGGATGTGTAGCCACAGGTGGTGGCAGAAAAATATTTGGTGGTGGAAACAGAGTGTGTGCACACATGTGCAGACGCACACTCCCCCCCCAGCGGGAAAGTCTGTGGGGGAAGGGCCAGGGGAAAGGAAAAGGGCTATGTGGGGAAGAGGGAGTGGGCCTGGGACCAGGCAGGGATTGGAAGGGTGTGGAGCCAAGTCAGGCCCAGGATCAGGTTTGGGGGCTAGGGCACACTGCACCCATGCAGCCACACCTTCCACCTCACCTGGTGTCATTATTAGCCCTGTACCAGTCTCGGCTGCTTCCCCACTCCAGCCCTGCACCACCAGACCAGAAGGGATGGAGCCCCCGGGACCCCTGCACCTTCCCCACCCCACCCCAAGTGATGACTCCTGCCACTGCACACATCCTGGGAACAAATGTTGGGGCATGTGACTCTGGATCTGTGTGAGGCAGTTCAGGGTGCCACTGTGGGCTGGAGCAGAGGCTGCACTGTCCTTTTCCTGTCCCAGCCCCACACCACCACTCCTCCCCAGGGCTCTGCTGAGAACAGTCCAGTGCAGCCCTGGCCCCAGCCCACAACAGCAGCCTGCCCTACCTGTGCAGATCTGGAGGCAGATGCCCCCTTCCCCCATAGACATTCCCACCTGGGGGGGAGTGCATGCGTGCACATGTGTGCACACACTCAGTCCCCACCACCAAATACATTTCTCCTTCCACCTATAGCCACTCATGTCTCAGTCCTGTGCCCTGCCCTAGATGTGCAGTGCCTGCCCTTCCTCCAGCCCCTGCCCCAGTCCCACTCTCTCCCCACCCTTGCTGCACCAGAAGCTCATGGTCAGGCTGCCTTGCAGCCCTACCAATGCCCCATGTTTGTGGGGGAATAAGCCCCATTAGTCTCCCCTTCCACCGCCTATGTGTGTACTGCTGTCACAGGTAGCCCTCCATGTGGCAGCAGAGGTTGTGGGGCAGCCCAGGCTTGCCCTCTGTGCCATCATAGCTCAGGGTCCCAAACTAGGTATGCAGGTGGGCCTGTGGCACCAGGAGGATCAGCAGTAGCAGGGTGTAGTGGCTTGGGCATCTTTCAGCCTGCACAAACAGCTTATCGTGCACTACCTGGGGCACACACAACAGGGGTATGCTTGGGGCCCACTGGTGGTACTATCTGGGACTGGTTCCCTGGTGCCTCCCCAGAAGAGAAGGCAGGGGCACAACCAGCTCCTCATCCCAGTTGTCCAGGAGCCCTGAGCACTCCAAGCTCAAGTGTTGTGGACTAGATAGCAGCGCAGCAGAGTGGTTGGCTTTCAGGAGGAGGAGTTGGGGAGTGGAATCTGGAGCTGTAGGAACAGCTGCTCCCAGAAGCCTGGCCTGTCCCGCTCTAGGAAGGGGACAGGAGGCGACAGAGGCAGGCTGCCTGCAGCCAGCAACCAGTGGGAGTGAGTGGAGATGGGGGACTTGGCTGGCAGCCACCTGGGCCTGGCCCTGGGCCTGGCCCTGGGCCTGGGCCTGCCAGGCCACACTTCCATGGTCCCTGGACACGCATGGCCAACCCCTGGACTGTGGCTGGACACCACACAACCCCTTGTGCAGAGCATCTTATCTCTGAAATGTTGCAAACTCCCATAAAAGGCTACTGTTGCTTGCCTCTGCAGGGGCAGCATCTGGACTTGGGGAAAAGGCCACAGGCCCCAGCAGAGATGACAGATCAGGGTCACCACCGTCCAGCACTGGAACCCTCTGCATGCACTGGCTGTGCCAGTAGTGCATGCAGGACCAACCCCCCCTGCTTCAGCGACTGGTGGTGGTGACCGAGGAGCAGGGGGAGTGGACTTAGGCCTGGTGGAAGAAGGACCTGGCACACCAGGAGGGGTGGAAGATATTGCTGAGGAGACCACCCAGGAGGAGACGTAGGACTGGGCAAAGTGAGAGTACCAGGCCAAGCCCCTGGCCCTGGAGAGGAAGTGCCTGAAGATCATGCAAGAGCAGAATGTCATCCAGGCCTGGATAATGTAGGCCATGGAAGGTGACCACTGGTCCCTGGACACTGTCCTGGGCCTGGCAGTCATGTGCATGCTTCCCGCTGCCCGGCCCCCATTCCTAGCCCTGCTGGGCCCCTGGCACTTCCTTGCTGCCCCACAGCAGGTCCCTGCCTGGGCCTGGAAGAAGATCCTCTGATGCCCCCTCCCCACAGGGAGCCCCTGGCCTGGACCTCACTCCAGGTCACCACCACCCAAATGGGCTCAGGCCTGCTTCTTGCCCTACCTCCAAGAAGGCATGGAGCCTGAATTGTCCAGAGCAGCACCACAACAGGACAGTGGCCCTGCTGGCCCTGGACTCAAGCAGCTGGAGGGGAAGCCACCTGCCCCAGAGTAGCACTGGCTGCCATCATGCCTGGGCAAGCCCCCTGCCCATCACACTTGCCACAGCCCCTGGATCCATGGGGAACAGCCTGAGGCCAGGACCTAACAACCCCTACCCCAGGGCCCCCCGCTCTGGGACACAACCACGTGGATTCTAGTACATCAGGGAAGATGGTTTTTATTGTTGATGGGTGAGGAGGGTGGTGAAGGGGCTCTGTTTGATAGGGAGGGAAGAGGAGGGGGTTCTGTTGGTTGAACAGCAGGGAGAGTGGGTCTCCATGTGTTGGGAAGGGAGGGGCAAGGGGGCTCTGTGTGTTGAGGGGGGAGAGGGGAGGAATGAAGTGTGTGTTGTGAGGTGAATAATGATTTTTTGTCTGAACATGTGCCTGGCATGAGAGTGATGCTGAGGGTATGGAGTCTGTAGACAGTAGGGCAGGTGGGCTACAGTGGGAGTGCTTTATGATGTGGTCAGTGAGAGCTTCCAACACATGGTATCCTGGTCCCTGCTGGCAGGTGTGCACTTCACCTGGGGCCTTGGAGAGGGGGACTTGTCTCTGCTGCTGCTGTCATAGCTCATGCTTCCACCACCAGGTCACCTCTGCTCAGCACACCTCTTCTGCCCAGGTCTCCTGGAACAACTCTTCCCCAGGTCTCACAGATATTGTGCAGCACACAAACTGCAATGATGACCCTGGGGAGATTGTTCTCAGCCACTTAAAGGCAGGCAGTGAGGGAGCATCAGCAGCCTTTGAGGAGGTCAAAGGCATGCTCAATGAGGGTGTGGGTCCAGCCCAAGCACTGATTAAGTGGACCTGGCAGGGGTCCAGGTGGCCAGCGTAGGGTCTTATCAGGGTTCCCAATGTCCCAATGAGCAGGGATGGGATGATGATGGTGCTCAGCTGCAGGTCCTTCACAGCTGGCACAAAGCACCTGCTCTCCACTAGCATGGCCAGCCCAGAGTTCCTGAACACATGGGCATTGTGGGTGCTGCCTGCCCAGCCAGTGTTGACATTTGTGAAAGTCCCCTGGTGGTCCTCAACCACCTGCAGGACCATGGAGTGGAACCCCCTGTGGCTATAATAGGGCCAGTCTCTATGGAGTGGACAGGTCACTGGTATGTGGATCCCATCCAAGACCCCAATACATTGGGGAAACCCCAGTAAATGGAACCCTGTCCCACCACCTGGGGGTCACAGACACAGAGGACAGTGTCCACCAGGACATTCTGGATGACCCCATACACCTCCAGGATAGCCTCCCTAGCAGTGGCCTTGCCCACACCAAACAAGTGGTCCACATACTGTAGGCTGGCAGGCATGGGCAACTTCAGTAGCACTAGGGCCAGGTGACTGTTGGTGGAGAAGGCTAGGCACATGCCAGTGTTCTGGTGCTTCAGGAGGGGCCAGAGCTGATGGAGCAAGTCAGTAAAGGTGGCCCATGTCAGCTGAAAGTATCAACCCACTGCTCATCACCCCAGTCCTTTTGCACCAGGTGCTGCCACCAGTCCCAGCTGGTGCGGTAGGCACAGAGGCAGTGGGGCTGGAGGCCCAGGAGAGCAATGGCAGCCCCAGTGGTTGCCTCCTGGAGCCCTTCATCAGTGTCACTGGTGGCAGAAGCTTCACATTGATGGGGCCTTAAGAAGGTGTGCAGCAGGCAGGCAGGCAGTCACTGCATGTATGGGAGCCAAGCAGAGAGATATAGCTGTGGACCAGGCAACGACGAGTGCAGTGGGCCAGCAGGGTTATCAAGGCAGCCAGCAGGAAGGGAGGGACCTTCTTTCTCACTACCAGGGCTAGAGACTGGGGCAGCCATAGCTCTGGAACAGAGAGGACCCAAACTCAATTGTCACGTGCTGCCTTTGTGTGTGCCATGCTGCTCCTCTGAGCACAGGAACTGGCTTCCCAGAGATCACAGAGTGGGGCTGTGTTTTGAAAATGGCTGCCAAGTGCTGGCAACTGGGTCTGGCTTTAGGCGTGGCAGCCAAGTATTGGCTGCTGGAGCTGGAGGCTGCAGCTCTCCCCAGTTCACAAGTGGCACATGGCAAGGCTGGAGAGATCTGGTATTCAATTTAATGCCAGGTTTCTGCATGTGTAGACACCTACCCAAAATCTCTTACTGTGCAGTAGTTTACTCAGTAAGTCTCTCCCCAGCAACCACGAAGTAGGGAGCTCCTGGTTGCAGGGAAGCAGGACACCTACAGAGACCTGGATTTGTCTGAATGACTCTGCAGGCCTGGGAATTGAGGTAATTTCCCTGGGTTGAGAAAGACTAGGCTCTTGCAGGCAAGTGGCCTTTGTTTATGTTAAGTCCCTAGAGGGTTTGAGATACCTGCCAGAAGGCTGAGACGCTTCTTATTTAAGTTACGCTGATAGTTTAGCCTTGAGCCCTGCAGTGGGTTAGTAATCCAGGAGCCATCAGACTGATGGTGGGACCCTATAAGAGGTCCAACAGCTTAGGAAAGGCTGAGACCCGAACCAGAGGGTCTACGAGACCCGAGTGGGTTAAGCCCAACTACGGGGTCTGAGAGCCTGGAGGAGGGACTGTGTGCAGGACTGGGGGTCCGAAAGCCCGGAGGATGGAGTGTGTGGCAATGTACCTTTGATGTCTGCCACTTTAAGGGCTGGGAGCAGGCAACTGGCAGGTGCTTGATGAGGTTGGCCATTTTAGAGCCCAGCTCTCAGGACTGGAGGCAGCAGTTTGCTGCTAGCAGCTTAGGAAGTAACATCTGGCTGAACTGCTCCTGGAACATCTTGGAGTTAAGGGCAGGAGTTATGGGGATGACAGGAGGCTCCTGGCTCTGGGCATGACTTGAAACTGCACCCTGCTGGGGAAGGGTGGTCTAGTGAGACCATCTGTGATGGGACAGCCCCCAAGAAATACCAGACCAGTTACCTCCCTGGTAAAAGGCGGGAAGGGGTGCCTTAATCAGTTGGTAAGTGATTGTGAGAGTGGGAGGGTGGGAGAGGCAGGGCAGGCACACCTATAGAGAGGCACCTGAGCCCAGGAGGGGTGTAAGACCCTGGAGGCCCCAGAGAGGGTAGCATTGATGTGGAGGCCTGCACGGGGTAGGGTGCAAATAGGCACTCAAAGAACTGTGCATGTGTGGTGCAGAGTAGGGATGCTAAGAATGCTGCATTGGGGGTGTACTGAGTAGGGCTGCAAGTGCAGCTTGCAGGGCAGTGCATGGACCAACCCCCATGAATAAGAACAGGAACAAGTTGCCCAGTGAGGGGCTGGAGACAAAAACAGCCCAGTGTTCAGCATAAGGAAATATCCTGTAGAGTAGGAGAGCATGAGTGAACTGAAGAAGTACCAGAGTGAGAGTAGTAAAGCCTGATGGCCCAAAATGGGTTACTCAAGGGAGCAGAGCAGTTGAGAGTAGCCCACTGAGGGGCAAAGTGCAAGAGGCCCCTGTGAGGGGGGGGCAGAGTGAGTGTGAGTGTGTTAGAGGACAACAGTAGATTGAATTTGACCTATCCTGAAGCTGGGGAACAATAATAACCTGGATGCCATCTGCGAGGCATGGGCCACAGTGAAGGGTAGGCATAGAGCCATGGATAGCACCCCCTGCCATTAGGACAGTGAATGGACAGCCTCCCGGTTCATGTATCAGAGAACATCAAGCAGTGGCAGGAGAGATGGAGCGGACTGCACTAATCAGGTGGGCGGGCTGATGTAAGCCCCAGCCCCAGAGTGCCTCCTGGTATAGCGTGCTTGTGGAACTGGAGGTCTGAGAGCTCAAAGAGAGACTACATAGAGGACCAGGGAGTCCAAAGGCCCAAAGGGGCCAAGTATACAAATAATTAATCTTGAAGAGAGAGAATACCTGTTGGCTTGGGACATGACGTACGAGAGGAAACGGTGCCACGCATTGAGCCCTTAAGGCTATGTGTTTCTGGGAGAGGCAGAGATACGCATGTAGTTCTTTGAAGCTACAGGTACCCTGCAGGGAGGCAGGCCAGCTGAGAGGGACTATTGAGCTTAAGGGTCAAATCAAAGGTGGCTGAGGGTCCAAGAGGGACTAAGGAGTACTGCAAGTGAACAAAGTCTCACTCTAAGGTCTGGGGGCAGCTTCCTCAGACCTTAGAGCTTATTTTACTTCTAGTAAGAACAAGGCATGGCAGAAGAGTAATTAAGGAAGGGGCTGTAATAGAGACTAAGCCAGGCAGGGGTCACATGGACGCTAGGGGGCTTCACAGCCACGCCTGGAGCATGAATCTGCCACAGCTTAAGTGACATCAAATGCATTCAGCTGATTGTGAATCCACAGGAAGGGAAGAGATGCTGGCAGTCCATTAGGTTGACAGTTCAAACAACGGAGTTCTACCGTGTAATTCAGAGGAGTCAGTATGACCCACAAGCTTCATGTGATCTGCATAGCTCTTTTATCCAGCCCCCAGTGCTGCCCCTGTGTCTGAACTGACACAGACTGGCCCCAACAGACAGGGCCTGGGATACAGGACACATTGCAACAGGTGCTCTGACCACTCTAGGAATTGTGCTGCATATGGTGCCCACCCCAAGACACTCCAGGACATACCCTGCACGCAGTACCTGCTCCAGCTTGTCTGTGACCAGTGCTGGATGTAGTGACCACAGGTACTGCATCCAGCATGATTCCAAAACCACTGGAGCAGCCACTGTATGAGGCACTGCTTTTTAGGCCCCAATTAAGCAATCTCATCTGCATGGGCAGAATATACACTCACTAAGGGAACCACTGGAATCCACATTTTATTTAGATGTCCATTGACGCAGATCAGATTAACTAAAGGTTTTCTTCCACATGATTATCTTGGATGTGACCAGGAGAAGTCATTCTGTCTGAGAGTACTGTAGTTAGCCTGGAAATTTTAATAGTATTGTAGTTGTTTAGTTCAAAAATAATTATTTGTAAATAAAAGGAGATAACATGTTCTGCTTACAAAAGCCATGAGAACATAGTGAAGCACATCTCCAATTTTTATGTGAACAACAATGCTTTGCACATCAATAACTGAGTTATTCTTCTTTCGGTGTCAAATTAAATGTGTTAGGGCAATAGGGAACAACCTTTTTTGGCATGTGTTCTCCAGATTAGACCCTCACACTCCCTGAATGCCTGATCCCTGTCCCCTGTTCAGTCTGCTACTTTGCTTTCTGTTCCCTGCTGTATCTGTCCCTATGCTTCCCTTCCACTCTCCAGTCTGCTGCATGCCATACACAGACGCTGCCTGGGCTACAGGTTGGCCACCCCTCTGCTAAGGGGTGCTCAGTACAAAAATGTGTAGCATTGCAATAACTGTTACTTGGCAGTGGACTAAATCTCTTGTTTCAGCTTCCCATGGTAGGAAAATGAAAATAGGCAAGAGCTAGAAATGTATCCAAGAGAACTCTTTCTGTCTGTATCTCTCCACTTCAGTGAGGGTATTCAAATGTGAATCCTTCAGTTTCTATTTTGTACTTTGATTTCACACTATAAAATTGAATATGGGGAATTCATTATTTTTCCCTTATAGTATATCTACTTATGCACTGGAAGTAGATCATATTGGACCATGGAGTTAACAGAGACAGACTCTGAATCCCACATCAACTTTTATTTCTTAAAAAAAATGATTCATCTCCAATCATTACATATGCACCCTGATAATGTAAACCGAGTGCTAGGAGTGAACGGAAAAAGCAGCTGGGCCCCTCTTGTGGAGCACACACTCTTTTATGTATACAATGTTGTCAAATCTTGTGGTTCTTGGTGGGGATTTTTGCAATACCAGACTCTGGAATTAAGACAGAATATAGGAGCCTCAGCTTTTGATTTTTATAAAGTACATTTCTAACTCTTGGATGTATACAGAAAGCTTAAAGGCACAATCGCATTTAAAGTCTGGAAAACCAGAAGGCAATTAAATTTATATATAATATATATTATGAAATTAATTATATAATGAAATTATATACTATAATGAATATATAATGATATAATTAAATTAATATATATATTAATTACATTTTTATTTCTTCCTGGCACCTGCAGAAGTCCTGAAGCAGGATCACCAAACACCTTTGTATTTGCAAGCAACTGATACAGAGATCAAGTGTCCCTTCAGCCACCTCATGAGGATAACAAATGCCCAAAGCCAACTATTACATGCTCCAAAAATGTCCCTATCCTACAATCTCTCTCTTTCATAAATGTATCAAGCTAAACACATGAAGCTCTTTTAATCTCCTCTCATGAAACGGAATTTGTTCCTCTACATCCTAGTGCATCCAGTCCTCTGCACCTGTTCTACACAGAGCATGCATATACATCTTCAATTAATGTGAAGAAATACTCCAGCACAAATTGGGTAATTTCTGTTTGGTAGATTAATTCCCATTGGTCATACTATTTTGATATGCACTATCAGCATTATTAAAAACTTAGTTTTGGGTAATATCAAGTTATCTTTCATCTTGACCCAATTCTCATTGGATAGGAACTCCACTTCTTCTTTTCTTTTGGCAATTCTAACTGTCCCTATCATTACTGTTCTCCATGATTTAGCTTAATTTACTGATCAATGCTTTTTTTTAATTCCTTTTATGCTCTCTGCTTCCTCTTAACATCTTTTTCTGAAGCAGTCATTCATCAGCTTAGGTCAGCAGACTTTTCCTAGCAGTTTCTTCCTCTATTTGTGATGCAAATTCCAAATAGATTCTCAACCTTTGACTTAAACAGCTTCCAGGACTTCTCTATATTCATATCTTTTAAGCTCTTCAGTTCAGTTAATGTACTAATTAGTTTCTTTAACTTATCAGTCGTCTTCTTTGAATTAAAACGTCTTCATTACAAACTGTTTTTGTTTATCCTTCCATGTAACTTAAACTGAATCAACTCATAATCACCAATATCAATATTATATTCTATTACTAGCTCTTCTATAACATCCTCATTAATTACCAAACCCACATCTAAAATAGGATCCCCTCTTATTGATTCAGTAACCATTTGGTGAAGAAACCGATCAGGT
Organism: Caiman crocodilus; assembly: GCA_030014935.1. Taxonomy (NCBI): domain Eukaryota; kingdom Metazoa; phylum Chordata; order Crocodylia; family Alligatoridae; genus Caiman; species Caiman crocodilus. The sequence goes on along the minus strand of JAGPOW010003642.1, from coordinate 59,465,439 downwards.
ATCACAGACAGAAATGTGTGTCTTGCTAGTAACAATTACTTTCCAGTTTATATCTGGAAAGTCTCCCATTATGACACAATTAGCAGTTGAATTTATTTTTCTAATAACATTTCAGAGATCTGCATACATAACCAAAGCTAAAGACATAGAACAGACCCCTTAAATATCCCAGCAGCACTTCTTTTACAGAGTTTCCCCAAAGAGTTTTTGGCACAAACCAGTTTTATTTTATCCATTATATCATTTCTTATTTCTTCACAGTCTCTCATATTCAGTACCCTATCATCTTTACCTTTATTTCTTTCTTTCCTGAACAATGTAAATCCTTCAATGCCTGTGTTCCACTTATGACAGCCTATTCTACCATGTGTCTTTTAATTCTATATTATCCAGTTAAATGTCCTGCACCAGTGGTTCTAATTCCTCTGTAATCACCACATATCTTTGCTTTAGTATACATGTCGCTATGCTTTTATGTTAGAGAAGACAAAGTAAAAAATAAAATAAATAAATACTTCTGGCCCTTGGAGTAGAAGGTGGTGAGGTTTGTTAAAGTCCTTGGTGCCTGGGGGGAGTTCATGCTGCAGGCTTAAACCAGCCTTTGAAAGAGTTCTGTTGCCCTTGTGGGAAAGTTTTACCATTACTGAACAGAGTTCCACTCCTCCTGAGAAGCAAAGTTCTCAACCACAGTCTTCACCTCAGACGCATGATGTCATCTTCGAGATCCTGGATGCTGAGCAGAGAGTATGTTGTACTTCGTCTATCCATCCCCTTTTTAGTTTGGACCCTTAGAGGGACCAGATCAATCTTCATCCCCTCTGCTTAGGGCTTCATTCAATCTGATGTACGCAGACCTCTCCCTGCTGAGGCCTGACCCCCTGCAGATAACCAAAGATGTCTCCAACTCTCTTCCTCTTTATAAGCTCTCAAAATCTCACTGCCACTAGGCCAGTCATCGCATGAACTCACCCTGCTGATCTTCCTCTGGCTCCAGGTGCTTTTCTCTCCTCAGTGTCTCCCAAGCCTTTAGCTCTTCCCCATAGCCCAACACAAATGCACAACAGACTCCTACTGCTGTCTCTGACTCCCCTCCTGTGGAAACAGTCACAGCCAATTTTCAACCAGGACTTCCAGTTTCTCAGTCAATCAGCATTGGTTCCTGGGGAGAGCCTCTGTGTAGGGCAGGGAATCCCCTCTCTTCACAGAGGCATTTCTGACACCACCTGGCAAGAGCATGGCTAGCCAGCTCTGCATCCCCATAAGTGGTTTTTCTTTCTTTGTTTTCCTCTGGAACAGGGGCTGTGGGTGGTCCCCTATTATAAAGACAAAGGACAATTTTGATGAAGCAAGACAGGTTTCGTGTTTGCTGGCCTGTGTAGCAGAGGAGACATGCTACAGTGTTCTGTGCTAGTTTCCTAGTTTTCCAACGGCTGTAAACTTTTCCCAAATATATTACATTGCTGTGGTCTCCTTGAGAGGAGATGTAAATGTGGATAGCTGTGGTCAGGTTGTAGGTCTCAGACATGTTCAGTGACTGAAACACAACAATGAAAAGTGCAGACTGTGGACCTAGTATAAGATTAAGTTATGAATAATATATGCTCCCTGCCTGCTCCCAGGATCCCCCTACAAGAGGCTGCAGCCAGCAGAAGAGGTCCTCAGCTCCAGCAAGAAGCTGAGCAGTGATCTGAGAGGTTCTCAGCTCTGCTTCCAGCTCCCCCAGCAAGAGGCCAGGAAGCTTGATGTGAGGCCAGGGCTCCGGGAAGGTCAAAACCCCTATCAGCTCAAAGTAATACCAGCACTGGTGGCTGTGTGATAACATTTCTGCCTACCATGTGGGTGAGCTGAATTCAAGTCCCAGCTGGGTTGAATCAGGGAAAGTGAAGTGACTGGGAGAATTTTTTGTTACAGTGGAAAGGAGGCCATTGTGTTTTCCTTCTTCCCCACCTCCAGGTACCTAGGCTCTATATTTCTTGTTATTTGACATTGTCTATTCTGTGCATTTTCTATTTTGCCAACCAGTATTGTTTGTTTTGCTGTTTGTGTTTTTATATTTTGTTAAACCTGTCTTTTGTCAACTGGATGAATATGTCTACCAATGTTGAATCCTACCTCATCGGGGCATTGTAGTGTCCCTATACTCCCTGGTTTATACATGTTACGTTCCCACTACTGGTTTTCTCAGTGAAAGGTAGATGGTTAAGTCTCCATTGGTGATCTGGCTCTGCTGTATAGGAGAAGGAGGGTCCCACACCTCAGATCAGATCACTGCTCAGCTTCTTGCTGGAGCTGAGGACCTCTTCTGCTGGCTGCAGCCTCTTGTAGGGGGATCCTGGGACCCTCCCACAGTGCTCATGCACCTGCTCTGATCCCTTCAATTGGAGAGGGGGTACATCTTGGAGTACTATCCAGGTTACATAAGAAGTAACATAGGAAAACAGAAATGAGTTTGCTGGTCAAAGTCACAAATATTTGGCCAGGCCAGGGACAGGTAATTACTCTTTGAAAAGCATTATTAGTAGTTAAAACATCAAGTTACTGCAACTGTTACCTTTATCTTATGATGAGAAAAACTAAATTATGTGTAGCTAGTTAGAATTTTACTAAAAAGATGATGTACTATTGTTAACTGAATATGATGAGATGAAAATGTATAATCACTGGTTGCCCAGTCCTGAACATTTTCAAGAGGCCTACAGAATTGTAGCTAAAGCAGGAGAGTCTGTTTCTGAGTGACCACAAACTGAGCCTTTGTCAATGTGACAACTAGGTTGGTCAGCAAAGGAAAGAAAGCAATCGCTATATTTATTCACATTTCACATGCACCTACCTCCACAAAAAATCAGCCCTCCAAAACTGTGTGCATATCTTAAGTGATGGAGCTGAATTTTCTTTACTGAAATAGAAGCACGGAGGAATAGAACCATGCAGACACTGTGTGCTCTGAGAGCTGCTAAAATGGCTGCTACTTCTAGGGTGGGGAGTTCAGAGTTAACTTTTTCACAGCTTCAAAGGAATTGGCCGAAAGCTGTTATCAGTTCTCTAGCAGCTTTGAGAGGGTTAACATTATTGCCTGAAGCAGCAACTGAGATGGTTCAGGGCAAATGAGCTGCTGCATCCAGTTGGCCATGAATCTGGGAAAATCTTTTTTTCTACATCTTGCCTTCCTGGAAAAACAAGGTAAGGTTCTTATTTAGGGCAAATGGTATGAGAGAACATATGAAGACATATCCAGCTAAACCAAATTAAATAAAACAGAGCAAAAGGCCTGAAAGAAGATAGAATAAAAGAAGGCCTTGAAATAAATCATCTGAATATTCTATATCATAGCTTTAACTTAAATATGTTATTAGTAGTGATTGATGTAACAAAAAATATGATGCACATATTTGCTATAATAGATATATTTGTGTTAAGTTTCTTAGATAAGTTATAAAAACACAGTAGCTGTGGCAGTGAAGACCATAAACCAAGGTAAAAACAAAACAGAATGATGGCAAGCAGCATTACATGATGATGAGGGATGGAAATAAGAAATCTTCCCTTCCAAAACTGTAACTTTCATGAGACATTAATCCCATCTAATTGACCCCTTCCTAGTTCCTAAGAAAACTAGTTCAGTCCAGCTCCAAAAAGTTCAGTGAAACAAATAAATTTGAATAAAGCTAATCGTAGAATGTTTATTAGATTATTAGAATAAGCCAGCTATAAAAAATAGGGTATAGATTGGAGGGAAAATTGGAGAACTCTGAAAAAATCTATCAGTCTGCATGTCACCTCCTAGTCTCCTCAGCTGGTATAGGTGAGCATCTGTAATATGTTATGCTGTTGTAGATTGCTAGATAAGCATAGAAATAAGTAGTTGCTCTTGTGCTTGTGAGGTGTAGTAATAAAAAGTCAGACTGTAAATAAATCTCTTGCTTCTTTTCTAATCTGGCTGGTATTAAGTGAATTGTAACTGTACCTTATTTTGTATCTAAAAAGTAATTGTTAAAGGAGTTGCATATGCCTATTGCTGGCCCATGACCCTGTAGCGTCTGCCATATTCACCTGGTAACTGCATGTAGACATTAAATGTGATTGGAAAGAAAACTGATCCTTGTTGGATTCTACAAGTGAAGGCTCTAGCAATGGATATGCAGTTTCCTGGATATATACCTCCAGGAAGGCCTCAAAAGAGTCTAACACATTACCACAGTTTCTGCCGCTTCCCAAGTGAGACAACATAGTCAATAAAATCAAGTGCTACAGAGAAGTTCAAGAGGATGAAAATGGATGTCAGCCTTCTCTTCCTTGGTAGCAGGAGCTCATCCAATAGTGCTACTAAAGCAGTTTCAGTTCTGTGTCCTGATCTCAGTATGTGTTAGCTTTAGGTAAAGAGGCTGTTGTTTGTCTTTGGCTTGTTCTTCTATGAGAAAGTTTGTGAATGAGATGTGGGCAATGCGTGTTTGGACTATTACACGATAGAAGGAGGAAAGGGAAGATTCCTTCTCTGAAGGATGTGCTGGCTACTTCCGTCAAGAGAGTATCCATTCAATCTGACTCCATTTCACAAGCCAAGAGTTCATAGAATCATAGAAGTTGTGTTGGAAGGGACCTTGTAGATCTTCAAGTCTGACCCCCTGCCTGGGCAGGAGGAAAACTGGGCTCAAGTGACCCCAGCCATGTAGGCATCGAGCCGCTTCTTAAAGACCCCCAGGGTAGGAACCAGAACCACTTCCCTTGGAAGTTGGTTCCAGATCCTAGCCACACTAACTGTGAAGTAGTTTTTATGGATGTCTAATCTGAACCTACTCTCCAAGAACTTGTGGCCATTATTTCTTGTTATGCCGGGCAGCGCAGGGGGAAACAAGGTCTCCCCCAAACCCTTCTGGTACCCCCTAGTGAGTTTATAGATGGTCACAAGGTCCCCCCTCAGCCTTCTCTTGTGAAGGCTGAACAGGTTAAGGTCCCATAGCCTCTCATTGTAGTGTCTGCCCTGCTGTCCCTGGATCATGTGGGTGGCCCTCCTCTGGATCATCTCAATGTTGCCCACATCCCTCTTGAAGTGAGGTGCCCAGAACTGGACACAGTACTCCAGCTGCATCCTGACCAGTGTCATGTAGTTGGGGAGGATCACCTCCTTGGCCCTACTTGAGATGCACCTGTGGATGCACAATAGGGTCTGGTTAGCTATGCCGACCATGACCTCACATTGTCGGCCCATGTTCATCTTGGAGTCAATGATGACTCCAAGATCCCTTTCTGCCTCCATGCTCTCAAGAAGGGAGTTTCCCATCTTATAAGTGTGTTG
>JAGPOW010003642.1:59449475-59460046 GCA_030014935.1 Caiman crocodilus | reverse complement strand
TGTCGGCCCATGTTCATCTTGGAGTCAATGATGACTCCAAGATCCCTTTCTGCCTCCATGCTCTCAAGAAGGGAGTTTCCCATCTTATAAGTGTGTTGCTGGTTACTGCTGCCCAAGTGCAGCACCCTGCACTTCTCCGTATTGAAACGCATCCTGTTTTTGTCAGCCCACCCCTGAAACCTATCCAGGTCTTTCTGCAGTTTTTCCCTTCCTACTAGCATGCACACCTCACCCCAGATTTTGGTATCATCAGTGAATTTGAATAGGTTGCTTTTCACCCCATCATCCAAATCACTGATAAAGAAATTGAACAGCATGGGCCCAAGGACCAAGCCCTGGGGGACTCCGCTGCCCACTTCCCCTCAGGTCGAATATAACCCGTCCACCACCACCACCCTCTGAGTACGACCCTTCAGCCAATTAGCAATCCATCTGACCGTGTAGGCATTGATGCCACAGTTGCCTAGTTTTTTAACGAGGATGGGGTGGAAGACCGTGTCAAAGGCCTTGCTGAAGTCCAGAAAGACTACATCTATGGCGACATCGGCATCCAGTGCTTTTGTGACCTGATCATAAAAGGCAATCAGGTTGGTCTGACATGACCTGTCCCTAATGAAACCATGCTGGTTGCTCCTCAGCATCACCCCTGATGCCGGCCCATCACAGATGTGCTCCTTGATAATCTCTCAAAGAGTTTCCCCAGGATTGAGGTAAGGCTGACGGGCCTATAGTTTCCCGGGTTCTCCCTTTCTTAAAGATGGGGACCACATTGGCTATCTTCGAATCATCTGGCACCTGGCCCCAGCACCACAAGTGCTCGTAAAGGCATGCCAAGGGCCCTGCAATAACCCCTGTTAGCTTCCTCAACACCCTGGGGTGGAGAGCATCCAGATCTGCTGACTTGAACAAGTCCAACCCCTCCAGAAGCACTCTAACCCAGTCCCCCTCAACCTTAGGTCTTGGGGCGTTCCCCTCAAGTCCGTCTTGAATCATGGTGGGGAGTCCTGATCCCTGCACAAGAAAACAGAGGTGAAGAATTTGTTAAAGATGTCTGCCTTCTCTTCTGGTGTGAACACCAGATTGCCCAGTGTATCTTGCAGGGGCCCCACATTTCCCGGTGCCTTCTTCATCCTCCCTATATATTTGGACAAGGACTTTTTATTATCCTTGATCTTGGACACTAGTCCTAGCTCTATGTCCGCCCTAGCTTTCCTAACAGCCCCCCTACAGGCCCGAGCAGTGGAAGTATACTCTTCTTTGGAGATAGTCCCCCCATGTTCAGGTGTTCCCCATGTCCCCTTCCACTGGGTGTTTGCCGCCTTTTTGGCAACCAGGCATTCCCAGACTTCCTTGATGAGCCAGGGAGGCTTTTGGGCACTGTTGCCCCCCTTGCTTCTTGTTGGGATTGTCACCCCTTGGGCCTTGAGTATCATCTCCTTAAGGAACGACCACTCATCTTGGGCACTGAGTTCCGCTGCCCTCAAGAACCCCAGCACCTCTCCCACCAATCTCCTTAACGCCTTGAAGTTGGTCCTCTTGAAGTTTAGGGCTACCACCTTGCTGCAGGCCCATGTCACCCTGCACTGGATGATGAATTTCAGCAAGCAATGATTGCTATCACCCAGGTGGTCAAGGACCCGGAGCCCCCTTACCAGATCATCATCTGTGGCCAGGACCATGTCCAACAGGGCATTTCCTCTGGTGGGACTGTGCACCTCCTGGGTTAAGTGGAGGTCCTGTATCTCAGCCAGGAACCTCCTAGAATGGTCTGACCTGGCTGACTGCTCCTCCCAGCAGATGTCCAGGTAATTTAGATCACCCACGACAACTACATCCCTTGCCTTAAGTGCCTCTGCAAGCTGGCCTGAGAATTCCCGGTCTTGCTGCTCCCCTTGGTTGGGGGGTCTATAGTAGACCCCAACCGTTAAATCCCTCTTCCTACGACCCCCTTATATCTTGACCCAGAGCACCTCAGCTTGCCCCTCCTCTGACCCCATTTTGCTGGCAGAAGATATGTATTGCTCTTTGACATAGAGCACCACCCCCCCCACTTTTTTTCCTTCTCTATCCCGCCTGTAGAGCCTATAGTCACTAATGCTAACTGCCCAGTTGTGGAATGAATCCCACCACATTTCTGTAAGCCCCACTATGTCTGGGTTCGAACTGGCTATTCTGAGGGCGATTTCCTTCTGTTTATTCCCCATACTCCCAGCATTGGTGTATAGGCATTTAAGGCCTTGCATAGCTATGCTTGCCCCCCCGATTAGAAAGACTATCCGGACCCCTGTTTCTTACCTAGGCATGTGTCACCTGCCTTGCTTGGGTGGCGTCTCCTCCAGTTATGTGGGTCAAATTAAGAAATCTTGGGAGGCGAATTGAAATTTCAGCAGCCCAGAAATGCTCAGGTGGCATCTCTTCCAGTTATATGAGTCAAATTAAGAAATCTTAGATCAAGACTCCTTTTCTGAGGGCAACCCCATGAGTGGAAGTGTGCATTTCCCTGGGAACAAGCAGCAGCAATACAATATGTGTGTCTGCTACTTGTCCCCAGAGAACACCCATGCTTTGCTGAACAACACGCTGCCCTGGGTGGTGAAGTGGAGGCTGGGGCCTAACCTTCCGGGCTGGCCCCAGCCGCCTTACCTGGGGTCCTGGGGGGTCTCTGGGTGCTGCAGTCATGATGATCTGGGAGCAGAGAGCCTGGCCAGCAGCTGGAGCATGGATCCACCCAGCCAGACTCCAGTTTTGGGCGGCATGCTAATGCTACATGCACCACCCCACCTTTTTTAAGTGCTGGGTTTTTTGACACTGGGAGACCCCAGTGTCAAAAAACCCCTCACACTGCAAATTAACATGGGGAACACCTGAATGTGCAGTGATTGCTATGCACGGCACTACAGATAGGTCCACAGCACTGCATGCCACATGTGCATGCTCATCTGGTTATGCCCTCTGTGTCCGGGACTCTTTGATGAGTGAATGTACTAAGCCCAAAGAATACAGATGAGTTGTTGGTTGATCAGCACAGCTGGAGGAGATGCATGCTGTTTGAAGACATGATCTTGAATGCACATGATTTTTTCAGCAAAATAGTATGATAGGCCTTTACACTGCTTGGTTATAATTCAGGTTGTAGGCACTCAGGATTCATGAAGTAATTACCAGATACTCACTTAGGATGGGATTTGACAGCTTTGATGAAGCTGACAGGAAGATTTCCTTGGCCTATAATACTGCATCAATGTAGATGTGGAGGAATTCATTACATTTCCTGGCGTGCGCGCATGCGCGCGCGCATGTGTGTGTGTGTGTATCAGTCTTTGTTATCTGCCATTGTCATTCAAATTCATTTTCCTTTGTCTGCACTCAGCATTGGATGCCCCAAATACAAGGAATTCTGGTTGGGTAAAGGCAAATATGGGGCCATTTGGAGTATATTCATGGTATATAATGAGGATAATTCACAAGATCCTCACTTTCTAAGGTCTTGTCCTATAGATGAAATGCTGTTGTCCTCCAGAAGACTTTGGAATTTCTGTAATCCTTTAGTCTCTGTGGTTCAAACAAGATCAGTTGTCAAGCCACAGCCTTGAGTCCAGGGCCTTGGCCTGCCCAACACAGCCACTCATGCGGGCCTGCCCCACTACAACTGATTACCCAGGCTGGTCAAAGCTAGTGTGAAGTCTCCAGTAGAGCCTAACCCTTTGCCCATTCCCTGTGAGCAGAGTGGCCAGCTGGGGTCAGTTGACCCTCCACTTCCCATATATATAAACTGTTGGCCTGTAACAGGAAGTTACAGGCCAACAGGATAGCCTGATTTAGGACAGCTTTGCTGCTTCCTCTCTGGATTGTTTCTTGGCATCATTCTCTGTTTCATCTCCCTGAACTTCTCTCTAATTGATATCCTGGTTCCCTAGACATTGCTCCCTGTTTGATCTCCCAGCTTCTTGACTCCCTAGACTTCACTCTTGGACTGACCTCCTGGCTTCCTGACCCAGTTCAACCTCAGATTTTTCTTACCCATTCCAGCTCTAGTCAGTGTCTTTATCACCATTGGCTTCCCTGGCCACTCATATCCTATATCATTAGTCTTGCTTGCTTGGGAGCCTCAAGGTCTCTGAGGCAATGGTTTGTCAAAGATAGTAGCTGGATTGTGAGATCCTTCCTCTTGACATTTAGTCCCAAGATCAGGTCTGTAGTGTGACTGACTGCATGGATTTGGACTATAGACATCCTATGAAAGTTAAGAGACAAGTTTTGAAATATTTTGGACTTTTGGGTCAGCAGCTTTGGTCAAACGTGTTTAAATCTCCCAAGAGTAGCCTGAAGTAGTTTACTACCATTTCTGATCAGGTACTAGTGAGTTCCTTTAGGAATGTTTAGTTCCAGAAATTAGCATAGAGTTTATGTTAGTTTTGGTTTTGGTTTCATTGTCAGGTGAATAAATTTGAATGAAGCTGTCTTACCTTAGATGTTTTGCATGGTTTTAATTTTTGCAGAGAAGTTGAATTTCATAGTGCTGGCTTTTTTTTGTCCTGTCCATGTCTGTAGTGGGCTGACTATCCCAGGGGATTAAGTGGACAAGAACAGGACTCACAGTATCATCCAGCAAGTTCTCAGTAAGGAAAATTATATTTGGTCCTTTATTTTGTATGTCATTTGATTTTTTTAAAATTTTTTTTGGCAGATCTTGTGTTGATTAGCATGAGCTTTAATTTGTGTTGCTTTGTGCTCTTTCCAGACAGTGCCTAGATAGAGTCTTGTGCAGCTTATGAATGTTAGGTGTTGGGAACCTGTTAAATATAATCTGCTCTTTTCAGGACAGAATAGGAGGGTAGTTTTAAGAGAATTCTTCCCAATTTCAGCTGAGGTAGGTGAATGAGTGGCTGAATGTTTCCTGGCTGCTGAAATGCTTGTCTCCGGTAACAGGAAAGGCAGATTTGCTGAAGAACCAGGCAACAGTGTCAAAAGGTAGGTTGTGGCAATAGGAGACACAGGAGAAACAAGTTGTTGGAGTGGTGGGTGGTTTACTAGAAGGATGGTGGCACAATATCAATTAAAATAAAAATGGGCCATAATGATAAAGAAAGAAGAATGATGAAGGAAGGAAAAATGTTAGCGATATAAGATATCCATTTCCTTGTAATAAAACACCTGTGTTATCCTGATACCGCTGTTGCCCTGACCTATTTTGAGAAAGAGGTGGAGAAGAGAGACCAGGAGATAGCACTTAGCATTTAGTTATGAGTCAGAGCTGTAAAGTGGCTTCTTGAGCACTAGGTGGTAGCAAGGCTGGAGGAATAAAGCCAGGACTAACAACTCTTTCCTCACAAGTGAACAGAGCTCTTTGGCAGCTGAAGGAGCATTGCCTTGGCCCAAGGGAAGGCAGGGTTGGGGGAGGAATTGCAGCTATTCTTTCATATTGGAATTGCTTTTCTCTTTTTTTTCTAAATTTTCTAAGGTGAAGAGGCACCAGAGGCCAATCTTCTGTGATTCAAAGTGGCACTGTTATATGTAGGCTCTGCTGCCACTGCTGCTGTCATGTCTTGGGATAGGGAGGGAAAGAAGAGCGCTTCTTTGTGCTCGACTTTGCTTATTAAATAAAATTCTTTTAATATTTACATTGTGGTTGTGGTTTGTAACTAGAAGCCCCATTCTGTGATTTGGATCCCATTGTGCTAACAAGTATATATGTACGTTCACACACCTACATATCAAAGACAGAGTGTCTCAAAATCTCGTATTTGTGTAGGAAATTATGGATAGAAAGCCTAAGAGCTATTACAATCTGAGTGAAACAACTGGCGGACACACAGTGAAAGAGTGAGATTTTTTTATTCCAATGCAAAAATACATAATATTTTTAACAAAGTTCTAGGTTGGGTTTTTTTTAGTTTTATTAATGTTATCTTTGATACAGCAGTGTCTTTGTCTATAAAACTGTTCCCTCTTTTCAGAAGATGTGTTGTTTACTCTGAAAATGCAGTTAGCATAGACACATCATCTTTTTTTTAATTGTAATTGTTTATATGACTTAACCTTTTTCACCAAAACTACCAATCTTTTTTCTAAAAGTCGGACACTCGTGAGTTTATCATACGTAAGTGCGTAATAGTCTTTCTTCTTATGGTGAAATGATAAATCGGGCAACAGCAATCTTTTTGAGCAGTGGACCACTTTAACAGAGCTCATTCCAAAGGTAGGCCACCACTTCCAACTAAGCTAGTGCTGCTGCTGCTGTTTCCACTGCTGCAGTGCCAACCACTATGCTGCAGACATCCCTTGACACTGAATCACTGCAGACCACAGGCTGTATAGGTTGCTGACCCCTGGACTACATTATGCTGTAGAGGCTTTCTATCCATAATTTCCTACACAGATATGAGATTTTGAGAAAATTATATTACAACCCTGGGTATTCAACATACATTTCTTCCTCTCATACTTGAATTCTCTCCCCCACCACACACTCATGCATGTTAAGGTATGAGTTGGATGCATACCTGCTGCACATACACTTGCCAACACTTGTAAACTATGTTATGCTTTGCTAAGATTCGAAGGCAATTCAAACAGAAGACAAGATTAGTATGTCACAAGTACTGACACATACTCTTTTATTTTTATTTTAAGGGCAGCTACAAATGCCCTTTGCCTACATTGGATAGTTTATTCTTCTGCAAAAAGCCCAGATGGTTCAAATAGTTACTTAGAGCAGAGGTTCTCAAACTGAGGTCTGCGAACCACCGCTGGTCTGAGAGCTCAGATGGTCCACAGAAAGGTTGCAGAACAATTGAGAATATCTGTACTTGTAAGATAAGACTACTGATATTAAAATATGAGTTGTATGCTTTGAGTTATAGAACAAAAAAATGTTTAAGTGGTCCACCGAGACCCTCAGCAATTTTCAAGTGGTCCATGAAAAGAAAAGTTTGAGAACCACTGACTTAGAGTAAGAATCTAGTGTAGATAAAGTTTTAGATTTAATTCCTTAATTGGTATTCATTCATATTTCCTGTTGCTGGTATTAAATGAAAATATCTAATCTAAGCAAAATCTCTGTTCCCTCTGCATGTCATCCATGATCCATGTATGGTTTATCCATACATCATAAAAATAGATTATCAAGGCTGAGATTAGAGACTGTATTATTGCATTATGTTTATGTATAACAGAAGTGGGGAGGACTTTTGAATAAGGGTACTATTAGAATTGCAGTATTACCACCCCTTAAATGAATTGCCAAACTCATTCTCTCTTTTAACATAATTCATCACTTACATTTGATTTCACTATTAATTAACATCAATGAGATTCACTTGCTAGATAATTAGTGGTATCCCACAACAGTGTTTATATATATATATTAAATTCAAAAGACAACACTAGGTAAAAAAAATAGCTGGCCTGAATATCTGGTACTGTTACATTTTAGGTTTTACACAGAGAAATATACATTCTACAGATCTTTTCCTTTGCTGATATATAATTCTGAAGATAGCTGAAAACATGATGTATTCCTGTAATCTATTAAATTATCATACATTACATAAATTGATACATAGATATGTGTATTAGCATACTGCATGGTTCACTTAAGCTTGCAGAGTCATAAAGAAAGAATACAATTACTTGGCTCAGAGCCAAATGTGTCTGCTTCAGATCCATTACCAAGGTTTGGTGGCTTCTCTGCCAACATACTGTCAGGTAGGCAGGCAGCAGTGCTTAGAAATTTATCCTCTCCCCATCAGATCACTGGTCTTGCTACCCAAGTTGACCTTTTCATGTAATAGTCAGTAGGCATGCCCAACTTTGCAGTTGTTACTGTGCAGTCATTTAGTTCTTGTTTTAGTAGCTTGTTGCTACTGTGTAGTCACATTGGCATCATGGTTCATGTTTGCCAATGCAGGGGGACATAGTGTCTCATGTAGATGTGCCCAGAATGAATTTTTTTCTCTTAGGTAGACACTATCCCTTTGCTTCTATCAACAAAGCATTTTTTTTAATTTCCAAAGATTGACACAGACAATTTTTAGGTTCAAAAGTGTTTCTCTAGTTGTAGATCTCACAGTCTAGCATTATATTGATCAGTTATGTAAAGAAATATATCAAGCTTTACTGTAAACCTAAGAGAGAACACAGAAAACTGTGGCAACTGTTATGGAATAATGGAATAGCTTGGCATCTACAGAGCAGTTTATGACATGATTATATCTTCTGTTTGACATATAAACAAGATTGGAACAAGAATTCCAATCTTAAGCAGCATAAAAATATCCAGCTCTGCTGAAATCCTGACACAAAAATTGTTTAGGTGATATACAGGTGATCCGTTCCACAAGATATTAGCATTTTTCCTCTGGGCAGACTGTGCCAATAGCATATAGAATAATAGAGAATTAGGGTTGGAAGGAACCTCAAGAGGCCACCTAGTCCAACCTCTTACTCAAAGCAGGTTCGGCCCCAACTGTATCATCCTAGCCAAGGCTTGACTAGCTGGGTCTTAAAAACCTCCAAAGATGGAGATTCTACCACCTCTCTGAGTAACCTAGTCCAGTGTTTTATGAGCCTCCTAGTGAGAAAGTTCTAGGCTAGGGGGCATGCACACACAACATGTTTACTCCAATGTAAGCCTGTGCATTGGTATAAAAAAGAAGCAGAGACCCAGCATAAAGCCCTCCCTGGTGTAACTTGTTCAAATTTAATGAAAAATTATCCTGGGAAAAAGTAAAAGGGGGAAATTGCAATGGTGTAAGTTACTGATGTCTGTGTTATGTGTCTGAGATAGCTTTTTGCTCAAAGCAAATCACCTGATACTTGTCCCCACCAATACCATAATGGCAAGGTGCTGTTATAGTTGCCTAGTGTGTAGGCTATCCCAGGGCTGCTGACTGCTCCAGATCCTGGTGTGATTTACATCAGTGTACAAAACCATTATAAGTGACACCAGTGTAATTTTGCCCCCTACTTCTCCCTGTGATAATTTTTCACTGGATTTGATCAAATTACACCATGGCCAGGCTTTGTGCTGGGTCTCTGCTTCTTTTTTATATCAGTCTATTCAACCCATAGTTGTATTTCTCATTAAAATGTGGAGGGCAGTATATGAACAACCCTCTCACAAAACCACTTTTGATTAGTCTAATCATTTCTTTGCTTATACATGTTTTAGCAACAGGGCCTGACATTTGCAAATACTCATAAAATATTTGTCTGCAAACAAATTTCTAATTCTATATTTTTTTTCAAACTGATAACTTCAATTATTTTCTGTTTATCGCTCACACTTAATGATTAGCCATCACATTCACATGTTTTTCCTAGATGCAGATTAAATGACATACTTTTAATAGATAACAAATAGTAAAAAGCAAATACTCTATGTGTATGAATAGCCCTCGTTTTCATGAAAACACAGATATGTCTTTGAAGAACAGCCTTTACTCAAAATCTGTGTAAATAAAAATCTATTCAAATCAGAAGAGAGAAAGGGATGCAAGCAATAGCTAAACTAAACAGGTGAATGGAATCTGAATGTTCATAAACACTGTTTGGTATGTGCTTTTTGGTATTAAACTAGTTCTAGTTTGGATTCCATGCAGGTATAGACTTATCTTCAAAAACAGCAAATGGAATGTAGCAGAGCAAAACAGGATTAATTAATATACAAGATCAGATACTCTGATGCTATAAATCAGTTGAGAATCAGGCCTACAGTATTTAGATTTAGCATAAAGAAGTCAGTGGATGTCTAAATGTATACATAATGCAGCATTATGGTAAATATTTATGCCTTCATAACTGACAGTAGAATGTGGCTCACTATGATCGTGATTTTGATGATTAATGTGGAAAATCATGTCCCCAAACAGCCCAGATAGCTTGTAGATACAAGGACAGGAAGCTGAAAGAAAGGACAAAGACAGCCTTCTGTGACATTTTGTGTTTGTTTGATTTAGAATATATCAAAAGTGCCAACGCTCTAGCTCCAGGCACACTGCCAATTACCATACTTCAATTTTTAAAAAAATGCAGTATACTCACACTTTCTACCAAATAACACTATACAACTGAATAAGTCCCCCATACATCAGCTTGTCTCTCAGTTCTTCTACCTTGTTGCAAAAGTTAGCTGACACAAAATAAGGCCCTAGTGTATTCCAGAACCCATATAAAGAACACCATCCAAGCCCGCTGCTTTCATTCTGTCATCAGCATGTCTGCTGCTGCCTGATACTCTGTCTAGTGTATATACAGGTATCTATGGAATACCTGGATCATGCTAATTTTAATTCATCTTACTTTACTAGTTTAAGAGAGCTTCAGGGAAGCAGACTTGTGTGGATTTACCCCCAATAATTTTAGCATAGAAAATAATTGAATACATAATTATTCAATTATTTAGATTAATTAAGAGGCGGTAGGGTTGTGCTCTATGTCTAAGAGAGCTTCTCTGCTTTGAGCATCAACTTGGGGCGACTGAGGACCAGGTGGAAGCGATTTGGGTCAGGCTGCAAGGAGGATGAGGGGAAAGGGACTTAATGGTAGGTGTCTGCTACAGACCACCCAAC
>JAGPOW010003642.1:59401732-59449375 GCA_030014935.1 Caiman crocodilus | reverse complement strand
AGATTAGATAGGTACTTGGCTGGGGTCCTGTGACCCTGGCACTCGTTCCTGCCGTTGGCGGGGGGTCAGACTAGATGGCCTGCTCTAGGCCCCTTCTGATCCTAGATACTATGATAATTACATAATTCCAGTGTCATTACTTTTGACCTCCATACTGCAGTTCTAGATAACAAATTAACCACTATTAGACTTGTGTATGAAAGTTAATTTAAAACAGCTGAGCAAGGAACCTGGAACAAAATTGCTATACATACTTTAGAGTCATGACAACAGAGTGCAAGTTATAAAAATCAGTAAATCCTAATACATGCTGCAAAATAACTTCCCTAAATCAAATAAGGGTCTGCAACCAGCTTTTGCCTAATAATGGCTCACTAAAGTTTAAATCTGAAGCAGCACTTTTCTCAAAAGCACTAGCATATTTAACCAATTAATACCACTAGCAGTTTCAGTTTGCTGGATATAAATGTTTAGAATGTAGGAACAGGGATGGGGGACCAACCTTTATAAAGTTCTGAATGAACTAAACCATGTTCACAAGATACTTGCTCTCACCTTTCCTGGAAGTTAGAATGGCTGGGATGCTCCGGTTGTTGGCTCTTAGGATTGAATGTTTCAGAAGTAGGGTTGTTTTGAAAGTTAGGGGCTTTTAACTGAATCTGTTCTTCTCAGACCAGATATGGTGAGCTGTTCTCCTTTTGATGTACCTATATGTTGTTCAGGATGTGAGGAGAACTAGGGGGCTTTTTGGTTTCTTTTTTTTAATTCCCTGATAACATGGTTTCTAATGCATAGAGCAGAAAGATGGTCTAATAGTTAGCTTAGGATATGTGAACTTTGGGTTTCTTTCCCAGATCTACTAAAGACTGTGGCTCTGGGCCACATGTTTATTCTAAAATCTACTGCATGATTTTGGGGCACATCCAAGAAAGGTCTAAGGGATTTAAAACAGGACTTATGTTGTCTTTAGGTGCCTAAGACCAAAAACTGTAGGGCAAATTACCCTACTCAGAGGCTCCCTAATCCTGGGAGCACCTGCAATTCATTTTGTGTTCCCTGTTCAGCCTGAAAGTTCAATAGGTACTCAGCATACACATTTTTGGATGACCTTTCTGAAGAACTTAACTCTCCCCATACACTATAGGGATTCTAACTGTCAAACCCTGGGTTTTGGGCCAGACACATAGAAGTATGTGTTGTAATATAAGCACACAGGGGATGTCTGTAAACATGGTATATATGGAGACATCACGCTAGCCCTGGTGCCTGAAGCAGTATAGCTGCGTTAATACAGTGCTCTATCTGGGCTACTATATCCTGCTTTTAATCTATACTAATTCATTCAGGTGGAATGTCATGCTAATGTGGCTGTACTGCTTCCAAATGCAAGCTAGTTCATTCAGATCTAATTCCGGTATTTTTGTATAGCATTACATTGTGCCATGTAGAAATATCCTAAGTTTTTTACTGGATTTCCCCTTATTCTGACCTTCTAAATGTGATGTTCAGGAAAGTCTCTGCATGGGTAGCTGCCTTATGATGTTTAGCCAGCATGACATGGGATGCCAATTTTAAAGTGTTCAGAACCACAGCACTTGCACTGGTATATGCCCCAACAGAATATTGTGCTCCTGTATGGGCCAGAAGATGTTGCTCTAAAATGCTCAGCAGTGTACTTAACAGCGCTCAGAGATTCAGAACAGGCTGCACTACTTACACATATGCAGATGTACTTTTGGGCATTAGACCAAGTGATATAAGAAGAAAGACCCTGACATCATTACTGGCAATAGAGGCAAGAGATGATGAAAATCACCTGCTCCATCAACTGTTAACTGAAGACCTGAACAGATGGAGGTTTAAGAGGCTTATAAGTCATAAATCATTTGCACATGAAGCCCACAAGCTCCTGGAAGCAAGAGTGGGCCGACCACTGGGAAAGGTCAGACCTATTCCTACAGCATTTTATACCAACACCAAATAAGTCTCCTATTGGGCATGACCTTGACAAAGAAGCATGGGTCAAGTTGAACAGACTGAGATCTGGATAGAGATGCTTCAAAACAACATTTCAGAATATAAACTTTTTGGAGAGTTCTTTGTGTGAATATGGTGTGCAACAAACAGCACAGCACTTAATTAAAAGTTGCAATCTTTACAAATGCCCAGAAAGGATAGATGGAATCTGCATATTGAGCAATAATACCAGACAGTGGCTCATAGATTTGGAAGTTAATATCTGACACCATACAAAAGAAAAAGAAGCTCTTACTCTGTTTGTGCTGAGTCCCCATCTGTAAAACACAAAGAAAAGTGTTACTTTAGTCAACATGGTTATAGGAAGGATAAATATATTAAATACTGTAAAGATATTATATGCTACGATACTACAAACCATGTATACCCTATACAGATGAAACACAGCTTCTAGTATTTTGGGTGGCAGCAGCAATCATTTCATTAAAGTGGGAAACACCTTGAGTTATTGCTCCTATAGGATGCATGATAGCTAAGGACCAGAGGAACTGGGGTGCAGAACAAGATCCATATGGATGTATGTTGTTTCTTGATGTTCCCTTGTGATCCCTATGAGAAAGAGGGAAAACTACACGTCCTGAAGTGGAACATTTTGGCTTCTTTCCCTAAGGGACAAATGATATAAAACATGCACAGTTATATATGTTACTCCTATGTAAGGGAGAATGGGCCCCTGAGAAATTCCATTTTCTTTTGTTTAGAGGAAGATTATCTTTCTTAAAGAGCAGGTTTCTAAAAAGGGAACTCTCTAACATCTATCAATATACTCCAGAATTTTTTTTTAATTATAGAAAGGGTTATGTTCTATGATGATCCCTCAGTCCTCTTCAAAACAGCTCTGTTGAAAGACATTCTTTGAAAATTCAGTCCACCTTTGTGCTAACTTCTCACTGGTTTTGGGGTTTGACTAAGACTACTGATATTTTTCAAAACTTACATTTATATTTTTTGCAGTTAGAATACAGCCTGAGGAATATAGGTATCAACATTTCACCAAATACTATGATAAAGTTCTAGTTAAAAGGAACTGATGTCTGTCTATCCACACTGAAAATTTAGGTTGATAATAGAACAATGAATAGAATCTTTTGTGGCATTTTGAACATAAGATAACAGCTGGAGTTTTCAAGTCCATGTGCTATTTCTCAACGCAGTTTGCATAACTGCATAAAAATCAAACTGCTTTTATAGGTTGGGTTAAGCCTCATTGTAACTGGTGAATATAGCAATTGCCCTTTGTTCAAGTTTTTTCTAAGGAACAATGCTGGAGAGGGAAAAGTTCAAGTGAATGGTTCAAATAAAAGGTCCCAAAAAATTCACTGATGAATTTGAACTGCCTGGTAGGAGGCTTCTGTGTATATTGCTTGTGTAAGTGTGTGCGTCTGTGTCTCTGTGTGTAAGACAGAGATAGTGATGGAGATGGAGACAAGTACTGAAAAACACAGGCAATGCCCCTTAAAGTGGCCTAGATAGAGGGCTTTGGTATTGGGTGTTGACTGAAGGAGCCTTGGGCATATACCTGGGTGGGCAACTGTAACAAGTTTGGGTGAGCTGTCGAGGGCCACACATACAAAATCTTTCAAAAGATATCATTTTAACAAATTATAGATAAAAGACAAATCATATACTAAAAATCTAACATCAACTATAACATATTTTGATTTTATTTCAAAAAATAATTTTTGTTCTTTCGTATGCTTTTTTGAGTACCATATGCAAAGGCGATTGAATAATAGGTCAAAATAAAATCAAACTCTTGCATATTGGGGGGGCATGTAGGGGAAGTGGGGGGTTTGGGAGGTGTGTGGGGAGGCTGTGGGGTATGCGTGTTGTAGGGGGTGCACGTGTGTGGAGGGCTGCCCTCGTACTAGGTTCTGGAAGATGGCTACAGCTAGGGATGGGGGAGGCGTGGAGGGGAGCAGGAGGTGTGTGCAGCAGAGTCCACTGGGGTAGTGCAGTGAAGGTGCAGTCTACTTCCCCCCACAACTAGCTCATGGCTGCCCTGCAGTGCTCTGCATGGGGCCAAGCCTCGCCCACCTCTGCCCCGGGGAACCTGTGCTTCACTCCCACCCATGCTCACTGGATGGCCCCAGCCTGCACATGATTGCTCATCACACCTGAGTGATAGAGTGGATGGAAGGTAGCTGGGAGGTGAAGCCCTGTGCACTGGGGCAGGAACCACGTGGCTGCAGCTTCCCCCAAGCCTAGAGCAGCAAAGTAGGAGCAGGAAGAGGAGGAGGAACCACTGGAGAAGTGGGGAGTCAAGTAGCACCTGGGCAGCTGCAGCCCCACTGGCAGCAGCCCCACCAAGAAGCTGTGCTTGTTGGCCATGACTGGGGCCAGGACCAGGACAGTCTGGTGGCCACAGGCAGGAATGAGCTGAGCATAGTCCCATACAGAGTGCTATGAAGGTAGCCGTGGGCCAGATCCAATCAATTGGTGGCTAGGTTCCTGCCCATGGGCTAGGTCCAATCATTTGGCAAGCCAAATCCAGCACACAGAAGGTATTTTGCCCACACACGCTATTTCAGTGTTTTTTAAACTTCCTAAAGTCATGAAACCCTTGCATATCACTTCTGATGTGCAATTCCTATCCATATCCTGTGAGCTGATGCAGAGTCAGGTGATCCTACTGCCTCTGGCCTGCTCCACTATTACCTTGTTGAACTCACACTAATTTCATGCTAATTTTCTTTTTAACCAACTTTAATTAACTTATATTTATGTATAATTTTATCTTCCATTTAGTTTTACTTAGCTATCCTAATGCTCATTTTGTATGAATGTGGTATGCATGTGATCAAGCAAGAAAGAAAATGGAAACTAAAGCTGCAAACAACAAGAAAGAAGATAAAAATATCACACCTGCAGAAAAATGGCTGAAGCTAAATCCAAAGGTCATCTCTAACCACAGAAGCTGAGCCACACTCCAGCAGGAAGAAAACAAGTCATCACAGATGTTCAGCTAGCACCCCAAGTCTAACGAACAAGCAACAGATGTGCAGATGCTACTATAAAAGAAAAGATTTTGCAGGGGAAACAACTTCCGCACAGCAATGAGGTATTGATACGTATCCGACAGACCCCTGGCCTGCTCTTTCTCATGTTCAGCCTTGTTGACCACTAAGCTGACTTGAGCACCTAAGGACGGGTAACATCCCAGTATCTGCAGAATGGTGTAAGTGTGTGTATGAATGTGTATGTTAACATGTGTCTATAAGTATAGTAATTCAAGCAATAAGGATATAATGCTTAATAGTTTGTGTTATCAATAAACAGGGCATATTGCCTTGTCCCCCTGAAAAAGATTGCGCTTATTTTTCTTTATAAAGTATATATATGCCTTAAGCATATAATAACTTGGAATCTTTTTGAAGAACCCCTGATGATGACCTATAGCAGAACCCTAGGATTTCACAGAACACAGTTTGAAAACTGCTTCTCTAGGTTATATAAGCTCTATTCTGGTAGAGAAGGTATTAATTAGAGCCAAAGAGTTCATTTAAAGGCCCATTCAGTTGTTGGTACAAATTTCACTGGGCACAAAGAAGATCAGTTTAGCAAAAGGTTATTTCTTTTTAGTTAACCCATTCTTGCTACAAAAATTCAACCAGGAAATAGCTAATTTTTAAGATGTCCTTATTCCATTTCTTTTTACACTAATGTTCACCAAGTAATGCAACATCTTAATTGATTCTAGGTGACTTTTTATACTTTACTGGTAGTATCTGAATGCATGAAGCAAACGAATTAATTTTTGCATGTTTTTTTCTTATCCTCAGCCCAGGAGAAGGATTGTGTGCAATGTCTCATTCTTCAAATGTCTCATTCTGTGATTTGTGATAAACACATATTAAAGAAAGACAAAGAAAGGTGCTGTGCATGTTGTATGGAAGAAGCTGAGGTTTGTGATGACCCTTAGTTTATGTAACGTTTCATTCCATAATCCTGGGCTGGCCTCTAAAACTCTCTTCAAACTTCTCTGTCTTCCACTGCTCTTGGTTGCATCATATCTGAAATTGTACCTGAAATTGTCAGGCTAGAGCTTACCTGTTGTACCTGTCTTGTGAGGTGCCTCACTCTGGGAGCTAGTTCTCTATCCAGTTAATATTGTATTTACAATTACTGACTGATATCTGTAAAGTGTTTACTCAGGTAATGTGCTCTTCCACTAGAGAATGATTCATTAAGACAGTGGGGACAAGCTTTTTATCAGGCATGCCATAAATTAGCTCCACACCCTCCCCAAGTGCCACCCTAATCCCAGGCCCTTGCCAAATCTGCTTCTCTGCTTGCTGCTCCCTGTTCTGTGTTCCCTGCATGATCTGCTGCTTCACTTTCTGCTCCCTGCTCTATTTTCTGCTTCTTGACTTATGTGCAACTCTGCTGTTTGTCCCCTCCCCCTTCTTCCACATGCCACTTGTGGCATGTGTACCACAGGATGGCCACCCCTGCATTAAGATAATATGAAAAGTTAACTTAGACTCGAGGCCCAGTCTATCCAGGGATTTGGGGAGATTCAAAGCTGTCCTGCTGCAAGGAATATAGGAAGACTCCACAAGGCAAAAACAAAAACATTCTTTTTCTTTGTCACTACTGATTAGTTTTACGCACCAAGTTAATTCATTGTTTCTAGCTTAAGAATGCTTCTATCTCTCTACAAATTAGTCCATCTTGACGTTAACTCTTTAAATGACCTTTTGAAAAGCAGCAGAGTATTGGGTGTGCATCCTCTTTTCAGTCCTACTCCATCTAAGTGTGTCAATGGCTGCTTTACTTCCTTCTGAATTAAATCATGTCCCTGCGTTATATCAATTTTTTTGTGATAGTAATACATTGATTGGAGTTAATTCCCCTCATGTGGGCACTAAGAAAATAATTCCCATATTTACTCTAGAAAGACTTTAGCTTGGTTGTGAAGAAAGAAGCACCATGTTGCATGCTACAATTGTGTGGAATTAATAGAGTATCTGTACAAACTGTTCCAATGCAGTGACTGAGTTTTTTAAACTTAATGTTTATTTGACAGAGACTATTCTGACACCACTAGTTTTGTATTTACTGGAGATTTGGGATGTTCCATGGGACTTCATAGATTCTAAAGCCTAGAAGGACAATTAAAATTAGGTAGCACAGGAATTCACCAGTGTTCCTGCTTTTAATGCAGTAACTTGTCAGCAAGTTAGATCCTGTGTCCATTCTTTATTTTTGTAATCTGGGCAATACTCCAAAAGGTACCCCCTTGCCGATGTGCACCTGCTCTGATCCTTGAAAAGCGCTGTGGGAGATGTAGAGACCCTCCTCCCCCTATAGAGCAAAGCCAGATCACTACTGGGGATTTAACCATATACCCTTTAATGAGAGAACAGTACTGGGAACATAACCCGTATAAACCACAGGGTATAGGGGACACTACAATGCCCTGAAGGGGCAGGATTCAACAAAGGTTAGACACTTACAATCATAGACATATTTATCCAGTTGACAAAAGACAGGGTTAACACAATATAAAACACAAACAGCAGAACAAACAGTACTGGTTAGTAAAACATAAAAATCACAAAATAAAAAACATCAAATAACAAGGAATAACAAGCTTAGCTAGGGGGGAAAGGAAAAGCACAATGGCCCCTTTCCACTGCAACAGGAATTCCTCCCTGTCATTTTACTCAGCCTAAGTCATCCCAGCTAGGAATTGAACTCAGATCTCCTACGTAATAGGTAGAAAATCTACCACACAGTTACCAGTGCTAGCACAGTCTAAACTGCTTGGGGTCTTGACTTTCCAGGATCCCCAGCCTCGCATCAAGCTTTCTGGCCTCTTATTGGAGGAGCTGGAAGCAGAGCTGGGAACTTCTCAGATTGCTGCTCAGATCCTTGCTGGAGCAGGGAAGCCTCTCCTGGCCACAGCCTCTTGTAGGGGATGCTGGAACCCAGTGGGAGCCTCTTCTGCCGGCTACACACCACGCTGCTGAGGGTCCAGCTGCTGCCTGCAGGTCCCACTCCTTCAGGTTCTTCTGGGGCAACTGCTCCCATCCCACTCGCCCAGCTCTTTGCCAGCTCTTTGAAACTCCTTCCTTGTGGTGCCTCGTTGGTCTCCCCTGAGTCAGCTGCACTGCCCCTTTTATCTCCCTCCAGGTGACCCAAGGGGCCAATCGGGGAACATGGAGGGTGAGTCTCTGGGCCTGATCGGTGAGGAAATGTCCTCCAAACATCTTTTATCCTTTCAAAACCCCTGGGCCAAATCATTACCAACTAGCCTGTCGTGTTTTCAGAGTCCATATGACTTTCCTTGGTAATTGACTGCAAGTGTAACTTACTGCAACAGAGCACAGAGGTGCTCTGTTACTCCTAGGAGCATGGGAAGCAGCAGGGAGCTTGCAGCTGGTCACAATCCCTGGTTAGGCACAGTTGCCTGACTGGGAATAAGGCCTAGCTGTTCCTTATAAGAGCAGGGCCCCGAACAGCAAAGCTAACAGTCTGTTGCCAGTAGCCAGAACACCACCCGGCTGGAGCTGCTGCTCGTGACATCTTTGAGGTAAGGGCAGGAGTTATGGGATGGCTGGCGGCTCCTGGTCCCGGAGCATGACCTAAAACTACACCCTGCTGGGATTCAATGGTGTGGTGGAGCTGCTTGTGGCAGGGCAGCTTCCAGGAAATGCCATACCTGGGGCCTACCCAGTGAAGGACGAGTATGGGGTGCCAGAAAGCCTCAGCCCCCACTGCCTTGTGAGTGACTCCATGGAGGGAAAAAGCTAGGGGAGCACACCCTGAAGAACAAAGCAAGGGCCCAGGCTCACTGTGAGTTCTGAGGTGGGCTCCTGCCAAGTGAAGGGGCCAGAGACAGCACCCAGACTCATGGAGGCTGCACTAGGGAAGCAGAAGTGAGGCTTCATGGGGTGGGGCCCTGAGCCTATGGGGAACTATGTGAGAAGCTCCTAGGACAAAGCGATAAAGGAATTCTGAGCCAGAGTACGGCAAGAGATAAGCCCATGTAGGGCAGGGGAATAGGGGTTGGAACCCAGAATGGTGCTTGAAGCCTGAATGGAAATGGGGCTGGGAGCCCAGAGTTGCTAGGGGCTGGGAGTCCTGAGTGAGGAACAGGAGGAGAGCCCAGTGTTAAAAGGCACTGGGACTATGAGCTCCAGTGGGCAGTGAGAGTCCCATGTGAGACTCTGGAGCTCGGGTCCCAGTGTAAGGCATTGGAAGAACATGGATGCCATGTGTGTGGCATGGGACACAGTACAGGGAAGGTTGGAGCCGTGCGTATAAGCCCTTTGCATCAAGGCAGGTAAATGAGTTGATTCCTGCCTTATTGCCATCTTCTAATTGTTGCCAACTAAGGCGTGGCGGTTGCCCAGAGATGAGTGAGTGGGCCAACAATCTGACCAGCCCTGGGACACCCACTTTTACCTTCATTTTTTTTTCAGAAAAAGTATATTATTTTCAGTTTGAATTTTGCAGACTTCATCTTCCAGACATTGGATTTTATGTTTATGTTTGTAGAGTAGATAGCACAGAACTAAAGTGTTGCATGACATGTGCTAAAGTCAACTCTGAGACAAAGTGGAATGTCTCTATGCATTTTAAAAGTTAATTCGGAGATAAATCCAAAAAATGACTTAGGAACATGGGACTACAAAGGGCCTCCTGGGTTATCAAATTCAGCCCCCTCCATTCTCAGTCAATTGTTAACCTACAGAATGTCCCAGATTTTCACTTCAAACTCTCACTGTTCATAAGGAACAGTATTTGAAACACCAACACTCTGTAATAGAGGTGCATGCATCATGCACAAGATCGGGAAGGGGGCAGTAAGTAGAACAGAAGATTTGGCAAGGGAAGAAGATTAGAGTGGCACTCCCATAGGACACATCCTTAATTTGTGGCATGCCTGCCAGAAAGATTGTCCCCCTCTGCTCTATAATGTGCCACTGATAAAAAGTAGAGGAGATTAAATACTGTCAGTGTCGTGCCACTGCAACGACAAGGAAGAAGTTGGTTAATATATTCACAAAAGAACCTAGAAAAAGGTTAGTACCATGCCTCAGTTTGGTACAGACAACCAAACTACGATTCTGACAATTCCTGCTCAATTGCTATCCAACAATGGAATTGCCTAAACTGCATCACTACTTTGTTTGTCACCTTAAATGTTTGCTTATGGACGTGTACAGAATTGCTTCAGTCTTGACAGCTTGATCAGCCCTGAGCCAATTCAGGATCCAGAATCTAGACATTTCTCTGCCTCATTGCCTACAAAGAGAGCAAAACTGAGCATAATATAGTAGTCTTTTAGGCCTGGAAAGGGAAGACATAAATTTTAGTCCCTGTTTGAAGGACTATTTTTGCATTTTAAAGGCATCACTGATTGCATCTACATGTGTATTAATGCACCTCTTTTTATGTGCATTATATTTAGTACCTCCAGGCACTTTTACACGTGCTCCAGGGGTGGAGGGGCAACACTTTTAATAAAAGCATCACAGTATCTTGTGTATCAACATCCTCA
Source organism: Caiman crocodilus (assembly GCA_030014935.1). Classification (NCBI taxonomy): domain Eukaryota; kingdom Metazoa; phylum Chordata; order Crocodylia; family Alligatoridae; genus Caiman; species Caiman crocodilus. The sequence continues at coordinate 59,438,826 of JAGPOW010003642.1, read as the reverse complement.
AGCTTCAAAATGGTGGCAGGAGTGCTTGAACTAAAGCTCATTTCTACAAGCTTTTGTTCAAGTGCCTCTGCCACCCTTTTGAAGCACAGGGATGCTGATACATGAGACACAGGAGACTGCTGGAGCATGGTAATTGCCACGCTCCAGCAGACTCAATTAATTGAGCCTGCTCCAACGCACTGTAAGTGTAGCACGTTGGAGTAGCCTCTGAGCTTGTGTACAGGCACCCTCCAATGTGGGGTACTAAGTGAATGCACATTAGGCTGTGCTAATGCACGGTAGCATATTTGCACACTTACTGATGCTTAATGTACAGTAGACTGTTTTATTGTGCATTAGCCTAATGTCCATTTTTTACATGATGCTTTAATGCACAGTAAAATATTCTATTGTGCATTAAAGTGTGTGTGTAGATGTGCCCACTGGATGTATCCACACATGCACTTAAATGTGCTGTAGACTAATTTGCTGTGGTGTAAATCATCACAGTTTACACACATGACACTATTAGACCACAGCAAGTTAACTGTCATTGCTGTATGCTGGGGACAGTTCTATCTTACAGCATTGAAAATAACTGAGCTTTTTTGTGAGAATGTGAATGGAAACAAAGAAACAGATCAATAGTTGAGGTATTAATCTAGAAATGAATCTGTTCTTATCCTGAAAATTGGTGTGCTTCTATATGAAAAAAAAATGGATGAAACTGAGCTCTCACCTGTCTTCTTCCCCAGGAGCAGTAGAAAGATAAATGAAGACAAAACGAAATAAATGGAACACAAAACAAGCTGGTGAATACAGTATATAGAATAAGGCTACAATCTTACTTTAAGAAGGTTTTAAAATAAATGGTTTATTGTATATTTAAACAACTTGGCCCTTCCTCCCTTCCAAGGACAGGCAGACATTTGAACTTCCAAAGCAGTGCACCAGAATGAAATATTTTCAATATAAGTGCCATGACATAGTACTTACGTGTGCTATACCAGGACTATCCAACTGGTGGCTTGTGGGCCACATGCAGCCTGCAAGGCATTACACTGTAGGCCCTGGACTCTGGCCTGGCCACTGCTCCCTCCTCCATGTCCTGTCATTGTTTCAGAGGTGGGACAGTGCGACAGCACAGGAATCTGAAGGTGAGTCCAGAGCTGCAAGGGTGGGAGAGCGGATATGCACTATGTAGTGTAGTTGTGAGCAGGGCACCCAGTGCAGCAGTCAGGGGATGCCCACATTGGCATATGGTATAGTGGAGTGTAAGAGGGGGTGCCTACATGGTGTGCAGGTCAGTGGCCCATGCCTTGCCCTGTGTGGTTCATGAGCACATAGCTGCTCTGTGGCTCCTGGATGCTTAGAAATTGGACAGCACTGTGGTACATTACAGGACCTCAGACAAAAGTGAATGACAATGTATCACAGAGATGTAGACATAGCTCTTTAAAAAGTTCTTACTGGCTTGCTTCTGGGCTTTGCCATTGCTAAAGTCCATTTTTATCTTCTTCCCCACTAGAGATGAGAAGAAAATGAATAGATTCCTGTCACTGTGTGTGAGGTTGACTTGAGAGCTGCTTGCTCCAGGGGAGGGGCGATGCCCACCCGAAATGGCCTCAGCCCGTGAAGAGAAGTAGCCCAGGAAGGGCTAGTGACAGGTGGAACTCACCTGCAGGTGCTGGAGCTGTAATTCAAGAGTTGTGCGTGGCACTGAATTGCTTTAAAAGTACATGCACCCTGTGCATAACAGGATGCACTGGGAGTGATGTACAAAAGGTGTGCCCAAACATATAGAGGAGCTGGGTACTAGAGACAGTGAAAGGCAGCCAAGTCCTGGAGTGGGAAGGAGGCATCAGAGACAGCCCTTTCCTTTATCTTGGCCAAAAGTCCAAGCTGATGAGCCAGGCAAAAATAGCAGGAAACGACCCCTGACTCCAGTAGGCCTGGAAGAAAGAGGCTCTGTAGTCCGACAGGGGAGACAGCTAAGAGAGAACTCGGAGGAGTTCTCATCCATGAGATGGATGAACCTGAAGAGCTGAGAAGACAATAGAGTCTTAGAGCAGTGAAGAGCACCCTAGAGTGAAAGCTTGAGTGAGAACCCCGCATAGTGCCAGGTGCAAGGTGCTGTGGGACTATGATTAAGTTTGGTTTGGTTATTCATTTTATACATGTTTACAGATGCTTCTAGTATGTGCACCTCCATCAACACTTTGAAATAATTGAGTTGACTTTTTGTTAAAATTGGACTTAAATTTTGCCGTGACTGGGTCACAGTCAACAATACAGATGTGGTCCTCAGAGGGACTGTCCAGGACTTTGATGCCTATTACTTGTGACAAAAACGAGTATAGCCTATAACTGATGGTCACAGGGTACACAGCTAGTCCTGTGTTGCAAAACACTATTGATCTAACACCGCAATTGGCATATGGAAGGGGTGTAGGGAGGGTAAAGCCCCAAAAAACATGCCTAGGAGAATTTCCTCCAAAGGAAATGAGATCTCTCACTATTGGAACCTCCCTTTTCAGGTATTTTTTTTTTTTTCTACTGTGAAAATGTCATGGTGGGTGAACAAAGAGGGAATTTATTTCCTCCTCTTTTGGGAGCACACTCCTAAGAGTCAAGGAGGGAAAAAGGGGCATAGGACACCTCACATAGTGGTGGACATGGGTAGACATGTGAGTCATTACACTCTTTGCCCTGACTGGGTTTTAGCTCCCTCATTCCTTGAACCACTAGCACATCCTCTGGGCCTAGCCCTACCAACATTTTTGACCCTGTTGTCCTGTTGGCAATTATGCAGAAGACAATTAAACCCAGAAGACATCCTGTGTGTGTTTGGTAATTCTTTACATAGCAACAGATGTTGGAGACAGAGTACATTTAATACTTAGAAATTATAGACATACTTGGGTAGTTCCCTCTTGATACTGGGACAGGCACGGATCCTCTACATGCCACCAACTCCTTGAGAGTTGTTCTGCTCTTGCTACTGCTCAGGGACCTGAAAATCACAAATAGAGTGCATGGACACCATCACTGCTATGGTGGAGCAGGTAATGTCTTGTAAAAAGCTTCTGAAAGCCATATGTATGCAAAACAAAAATTTGTCAGAAAGAGTGAAGGTTGAAAGTGTAGCACTTAGTCCTTTTCTTACTACAAATTCTTCACTGGTTGTAGAAATTACACACTGTTTAAATCCCAAAGTGTAAGAATGGTTGGAAATGAACATTTAAGAGCTCCAGCCAACGTATAGGTAAGTTACTATGGCTGTTTCTCTCTCATGCTGTTACCTAAATATAACTTTGTCCCCTAAGACAAGCAATCCCATAATACAAAAAGATTAAAATAATTATTACACTGAGATGAAATGCAAGACGCAAAATTAAAGAAGACTGTTTTTAACTAAGTTTGGGAGGGCAGGGCATTAAACTGGGCTAGGCAAACACATGCTTATAAACTTTCTATATATGATAAATATTTGCATGTGTGTTTCATCCCTGCAATTATGAGAGTATCAGAAGAACTCAGCTTTAGCCTAACTGTTCCAATTTAAGTCAACGTTGCTACTGATTTCAGTGCATCATCATTGGCAGCCATCAGTCTCAGGAAACCATCGGGATTGTGCCTTTGGTAGGTTACTAGGTACCACCACAGCTTCTTGAGTGGCTGAGGAGTCCAATGCATGACAGGCAGACCCTCCAGCAAGTTGCACATACAAACTTGGTTGAGCTTGTACTGAGTATAGTTTTGTCTTGCCTCTTGAGCTTAGCATTGACCCTATCCCTCTTGAAGCAACAAAGGCCCTGCTTCATGCCGGCTCTCCACCTGCAGTGGTCTGCCCCTATTGATTCTCAGGATTGGCCATTGATGCACAGCTCACTAAGGTTTTTCTTGCAAACATCTATAAAATGGAGTTTTGGCCATCCAAGTTGATGCTTGCCAGTGGCCAGCTCAATGTAGGCAAGACCTTGGGGATTTGGCTATTGCTCACACAGTTCACATATCCTAATTGTGAGGAAGTTCTAATAAAAAAAACAAATCGAAAAAGCAGAGAAAGGGATTGAGCCAGGAGAATGATGATTCAAAAGCAGCTGTTCCTTGCATCTTAACAAGCCGGGAGTGGGACGGTGTGGCGCAGGAGGAGACAGGAGAAAAAAGGGACTCCAAGAGTGAGAACTTGAAGAAGACGATGGGGCTGGGGAGACCCCAGAGATTGGTCAAGCATGCTGGGGAAGGCACGACTAAAGGAGGAGGCTGGGAGTCTCCAGAATATATAAATTGACTCTAGGATTGTACGGAGAAAAAATAGATATACGGCAAAGAGACAAGCTGTGAGGAAAAATAGAGCCATGGATGCTCCTGAGAAAAAAAGAAACAAAATGTTGAGATTACTCTGGTTTGCTTTTGGTTTTGTTTTACATTGATGGGAACTAACTTTTTTCAAGGGTGCTTGAGGGGAGAACAAGGAGAAAGCCAGAGTTGAAGCTACTTCTACACCCTACAGAAAAAATGCGGGAGTGTCCTGAAGGGATTAACAGGATAGGATATTACATAAGAAGAAAGGAAGGAAGAAAAGGAAAGTAAAATTTTCTGTATAGATAAGAAACTGTTCCAAAGTTAATTATATACTGTTGGATGTTGCTAAAGAAGAAACTTCATAAAATGTGTTTACAAAAGACTAAAGAAAATAAATAAACAGTTGTAAATAGCCAAGATCCAAGTTTGTGAATGTTAAAAAAAGAATAATAAAGAGAATTGTTCAACTCCAATACAACTGGGATTCGAGTGATGACATAAATCTTGGGAGTCAGTCAAGAGAGGCATCACATCGGGTGGGCAACTGATAGGTACCTCAATAGATTTCCAGTATCCTACTATGGCAATAATACCTCCCGACTAATAACATCAAAATGAATAAGGATGTGGCAGGCAAGAGTTGGACTAGATGCAGGAGGCCATAACCAAGGCATCCGGGGGAAACATCACACTAAGTAATGCAGGCATCTCTGATAGGATCAAGTTGAGGTCTCAGTGGGACCAGAGTGTGAATAAATTGTATAATTTCTTTCAATATTTTATTTTTAAAATATCTCCTAAGACAACTTGGAACAGGTATGGATAAGCTTGCAAAATTCCTATTTCTGCTGTTTTCTACAGTGGATATGTAAAAAAAATTGAGTCTCTTTTTCCCTTCTGTTTGCAATTTTCTGTAGCACATCCATACTTAATGCCAGAAGTACAGTTCAAAAAATAATCACCATCCTTTTCTCCATTAAAAACCTCCAAAATTGGTTAAGCCCTTTTGTATTATTTATAGAGGCCCGTACATGCTTCTGAGCTTGACCCAAAGCCCTTGAAATTAATGGGAGTTTTTTTCCATTAAGTTGCACGGGCTTTGGACCAAATACACGTTATTCTAGACACACCTATTGTCATCTTCTTTTCTTGTTCATTTCTGAAATACAGAACCAGAGAAACAATGAGCTCTGCAGCTAGGTTGAATAATATTTCTGTTGTAAAATATCTGAGGTTTTAATGCAGAATCAAAGTTCCATTTTGCCTGATCAAAATAATGAAAGAAAAATAAACTAAACTATAAAACCTATTTCCATTTTTGATGTATAGGAAACTCAGAAATCAAATCATTTGAATATAATTTAAAACATCATTCTGACTAACTCTCCTATAGTTAGTAAAACTTTAATTTTTAATTTGTACATTAAGTTTAGAATAGTACATGGGGATCAACGAGAGCCACTTCCACATAGTGATCCCTGGTAGCATCTCCAACCAGAGCTCCTGAATCAACAAAAATGCCAAAGCACACAAAGGTAAAGATATGGACACCATTTTTGTTATATGAAACAAGAAATATAGTGCATGAAATACAATATAAACATGAATGATTTGGAAAGGACAGAGATGTGTTCCATATTGCGAGATAGCTAATGTATCATATTCAGAATACGCAAAAATCTAAAAGGGTAGATTGTTAGAAGCCAAAGCCAGATGACGCAAACGTACACACAAATAAGAATTGGGCACAAAATTTTGTCACAATTATATTTTTCATTTGATCTCATCTTTTATATTTGTCTTTCACATCTTCAGGGCAGTGACTATATATTTTGTACTGTGTAGCACCAAGTAATTGGCACTAAAGGCTCCATCATACACCAGGAAAGTTAATAGGAATTTGGTCCATGACTTCAGTAAGAGCTGTAAAATGGCCGTAAGCAATAATAAATTTTTAATTCTGTATGTATTTTATTGAGCGTTAATACTTTTGTATCTTGCAAGATGTTGTATGTGATTGAGAAACAGAAATATATATTTTTGAATAATGATGTTAAAATATTGCACACTCAACATTTTTATGAAAAAGACTATCCAATGGCTATAATTGAAATGGTTCATAAAATGATATACTGCTTTTAGTTCCTAAGTTTGACGAACCATTTGTGTTTTATATGACAATTTATAAGTAGGCATTTATGACAACAAACATAATTTATGGCACGGGATCTGGTTTATTTGTTTACTTACTGTATTATCTAGCTGTTTATTTAGGTTTTCACTTTATATTACAATGGATATTTACAGACTTTTGCTTAACACGTTTTCTATTGCATTGTTTTTTTTCTTTGTCAGATCAATCAATTATTTATTGAATTATTAATCCTGAGAAGATGCATAAAATTAAAAGAGATTGCAATACACATAGGAAACTAGAGGCAAAGATATCAGACAGATTTTGCTGGGATATGCAGTTTCTAGCTTGTAAGCTCTGCTACTGACCCAGTTTTCCTAAATATTTACATTTCCTTACATTTACATATTACAGGAAATATAACATATTTATATTTTATAGAAAACTATCAAACTGGCCCCTAACCTAATGGTTTTCAGTTTTTCATCTTGTGGCTTTTAGAAACTACTCATCATGTAGGCCATCTCTTCCCACCTCATTGTAGCCCCCAAATTACCCTGCTGAAACTGCAGAGGTAGTTTAGGTGAATATGACATAGCAGAACATTAAGGATATTGACCATTAAAGAGTCACACTGATACAATGCTTATGTCCCCATGTTACCTCTGTGCTGTTTAAGATTATGTTCCCTGAAGCTGCTGCTGCTCAAGTATCTACAGTCACCCTGTGGTTTGTTTCTATTCTCTGGGACATTTGTCACCATCTGAAAATGTGTTGCTGATTTTAAGGAAAGAAATACTAACATCGACAGGCATTAAGGAGCCACATAGAATGCTGAGAATTGGTTGGTTTATTAGTTTAAAATATTTTTGAGAATCATAGGAGTTCTTGAGTGGGCTATCACTGTCCAGAAGCATTATTGCTTGATGACTATGAGAGTTTCGCCTTTCTCATTTGTACTGCTTCAGTACACAGAGGGTACATCTGCACTTCACAATGCATTACCACTGTGTAGACTTATCCAGTTAGGACTAAGATGCCACCAAACCACGGAAGAAGTGATGAGGCCTACTCAGCTGCATACACATGAAGCTGGAGCTCCCTTTTCCCAGAGTAAATAAACAACATGCATACGATGCACTTAATGAGTTTTAAATCACCATTCCACTTTATCTGATCCAATTAGTATCTTCATCACATTACTTTCAGGTAATTTCCTGTTGATCATTGAAAGCAGCTATGTTTAATGGTCTGGAACAGAAATAGGTCAATAAAATGTTTGTTGTATGTATGTTAACAGTGTACCTACTACGTGTATAAACTTGATCTAAAAAATCTAACAAGAAAAGGCAAACTCCATTCCTACCAGCAAACCAGTCAGCTATTACACTGTATCAAGGAAACAACGAAGTGATGTTTAACAACCATCTTATTTGCTATCTACTACCTGAAAAAAATTAAATCTTTATGTGTTAAATAGGTAGGAAAATCAGTCTTAACAACTTGACTATCTACTTCTCCCACAAATACCTTTGTTCACTTTTTCATGCTGTCTTTTGTCTATATAATGCCCTCTCTATAATGAACAGTAAAGGTATCACCTTGTCTTCCATGCATTTCCAAATGTGATAAATATGCCTATCTCTTCCATCTTTATTTTGCTAATAGCCTTATACAGTAAATTCTTTCTGGGTATGGAGTATATTTACCTGTCTTTGCATAGTTTCTACAACAGTTTGGCCTCTAACTAATGCTTTTTTGCCTTGTTCATTTGCTTTTTGTTTCTAAGAGTATTCAAGATGTGTTAATGATGACTATCTAAATAGAATCATAATATGCCAATTGAAAAAATATATTTATGGTAAACTTTCTCGGTTGAAAATGGAAGAGGTATAAAATTAATGATTACTTTGTGAGGACATACACTGAGCTTTTGACATTCACTATATGGACTGAAACTTTACAGGCACCTTCTTTTTTAATAGGTTTAATGGCCTTACCTGACTTCTACTGTACATTGTGGTGTTATTACATTAACGATGGCATTATCAGAATGGAAGCAGGCTTTAAAATGAGTATTATGAAGATTTGGGGTGATTATAAGGGTACCTGTGCAAATGGTCACAGGGATACCCATCTAGCCACATGCCCTCTTATTTTGGGAACCAGTCACGTACTCATATGTTGTGATCCTGCATCAGTGCTTTTCTTATTCAGAGAAAGACCAATACTACCCTAATTGCCAGCTTAAATGAATCCGAATACTCATGAGATTTTTGTACTGTTAGGTGGCTTTCTGTGATGAGGCCTAGAATAGTAGCTGTCCTTTGTTATTAAGATTGATTGTTATTTACAGGTTTTGCTACATTTTAGATTTATTAATTGAAAGTAAAGAAGTGCTAACTACTGTTAGATTGAAGGGCACATGGAGCTTAGCTTTGTTTGTAAAAATGAAATAATAGGAAATAAGTGTATCACTGCTCATAAGAGCAGTGCTCCTCACTGCTCCTTTTCTCTTCTGTTTCTGACTTTTTATATTACAGACTTTTCAACCCTAATCCACTCTATCCAGCTATTCATATATTTTAAAAAGCCTAGCAAAGCAAGGCCTCTTTTAGTAGTCTCAACCTTGATTAGGGCACTTGGATGCTACCACCAGTTATATAACATCCCTGGAACAAGAAAGGCAATGAAGGACCATAATATGTGTTTGTACATGCTCCCTAAACATGAGGATCCCACCCACCCCACACACAAATTATTGTTCCAGAAACATTGTAATATAGCAGAGTTATACTATGATGTTTTGCTATTTCTGATTCTGTGACTAATTCTACATGACTCCATATAGATAAGAATGTGAGAAATACAATATATTTTAATGTTAGTGAAAACAAAGATGGCCAAGGTGGTGCAATGTTTCATCTTTTGTTGAGTCTTTATTCCCTAAATACAGTGGATTCCAATCAAAACCTGTAAATCCCGCTCTACATTTTATGTGTTCCCATTAGTAGATAATTAAGTAGATTGGAATGAACAACTGAGACCTGAATAAATTGGTGAGGAACAAGAATGTGCAGAGAAGTGGAGGGGAGTCTGACAAAAAACAGATGCCTCAGGAGTACTTTGAGAAATAAGGAGGAACAGGATGAATTGATAATTGAATAAACTTGGAGTTTATAGGGTGAAATCTTTAGTAAACTTCCCAGAATGACAAGTCAGGTGATCCTCAATCTTTTAGGAAGTCGACCTAAATTTGCTGGAGAAGTGCGTTGGGCGGACAACGACAGGGCAGGGGGGACAGACAGGGCTAGATTTCTCATCACATTTGTTTCCTCCTTTTTATTAATGTCTCTTTGTTGAGACCACTCCCATTACCTAATGGGATATAGTCTACTTTGTATTAATAAATAAATATTAATTGGGGGACAGACCAGAAACCAGATGTCCCATCTCCTGGGTGTGTATCTTAATCAACAGGCTAGAGCCATGCTCATTTGTGTGTTGCATGAATATTTAAGAATTAGTATTACAAGTTAAGTACAGAAATCTTGGTTAAATCCCTGCTCAGACTGGAGCAGAGTAGAGTTGAGGCTATGTTTCTCACATCTTAAGTGAATGTCTTAAGGGGCACAGTAGAAAGTGTCCCAAAGGTGAGCTTCTTCAACCTGTCCTTGTAAAGCTGTAGCATTTTGTGTAACATACTTTAACATTTATTGAGACAGAAGGAGGGAGGATGACTTGGTGGTTAGCACACTTGTGTGGGAGTTAGCACACCTGGGTCTCTGCCATAGAGAACATCTAATTATTGATACAAAACAGTTCAAGTTGTCAGTAGGAAGAAAAACCTGCCCTCAGGATAACGTATAATCTGGGGATCAGGGCACTTGCCTTGGTAGGAAGAAAATGGGTTAAAATTCTCTCAGTCTAAGAAAAGAATTGAAATAAAGTCTCCCACATTTTGGGTAGGTATTCTAACCCCTAGCAAGGGTTGCCCAACTCCCAAGGGCCTAGGGGACACCATGTGAACTGCATGAGCCAGGTAGGCTCCTGTGTTGCCCCCTACCCCCCAGGGTGGTGGTAGGAAGCAGATACTGAGAAGGAAGCAGGAGCTGAGAGAGAACCATCCAGCAACAGGAGCAATGCAGGGAGCAGTGCCCCGCTGAGAGGCTATCAAACAGCCCTGGCCCAAAGTTATAGGGTAAACAAGGGCCTCCTTCCTAGGCAGTTTGATTAATCTAACCCTTCATTTCCTTTGTTTTTTTAAAGAAGGGCTTGAAACCAAGAGCTCTGTTTCAGGTCTACCAGAATGTTTTCGTGTCAAACTTACAGAAGACCGCGGTTCTCCCTGGGGGAGAAAAAACAAATATCTGAGCACATCTTCCATGAGACGGGTCTCTCTTCCATCTGCTGAGGTGTTTTGGCTCTGCAGCCGAACTGAACAAACCCAGCTGTCGGCAACAGCCTCATCAGGGAATTTCTCAATTCAGGAGATCAGTGGGATGGCCTGGAAAAGACCGGACAAGAGGCCTGAAACGGCTAGAAACCAAACACAAGAGTTGCAAAATGGAAGGGGGAAGGTATGCTGGGGTCAGGCGGGAACCGGGCCGAGGCAGAGGCGAACAAAGGGAAGCAGGGGAGCGGGCCGAGACCCGCGGGAAGGTGAACCGCGAGCACGCAGCAGTCCCGCGCCAGCGGCCCATTGTGTGCAGCGGCCGGGCCCGAGAGGCCGAGCGGTGCGGAGCCGGCGCGCGGCCCTTCCCCTGGGAGGGAGAGCAGCGGGCAGCCAATCAGCGGGCGGCGCTGCCCGAGCGCGGCCGGGGGCGGGTGGGGGCCGCTCGGGCGGGATCCGCGGCTGGCGGCGGCTGCGCGCTGGTGCGGCGGCGGCGGCAGTTTTTTTTTTTTTTAATTTTTTTGGTGGCCCCCCCTCGCCTCCTTTCGCAGCAGCGGCGGTGGTGCAGCGCGGGGCACTATGCCGAAGAGAAAGGTGAGGTGCTCCCCGGGGTCTCCCCCTCGTCGCGGTGGGGGCATTCCTTTCTGCCTGCCTGCTTGCGTGCTTCGGCCGGGCGCCGGCACCCGCCGCCGCCTGTTGCAAACCCGCGGTCTTCCATGGCACGATGGACTCTGGCTGGGCTGGAGGGAGGGCGCTCGGGGCTCGGAGCCTCCAAGTCCCTGCCCTCCCTTCCCCTCTCCTCCCTCCCTCCCTCCCTCCCTCCACCGCAAAAAAATGCAGCAGCTGCAGCTTTGCCGCCGACTTGCTGCTTGCAAACTCCCGGCAGCTGCTCGTCCATCCGCGGCGGCCAGGAGCGGCGGAGGGGTCCCACTGGGGCTTGTGCGGAGGGAGGGAGAGGAAAAGCCATGTTTAAAACCAACTACACCCTTCTCCTCCCTCCTGTGACAGACCCGTATGTGCCCACTCCCATGTCAATCAGGACAGGAGCCGGCACGGGCGGGCAGGGCGGGGATCCGCTTACACGTCGGAGCAGACACTGAGTTCAAAAACAGTGGAGGGAGGGAGGGGGGTCCTGCTGCACAGTCGCTGTCTACTTGCTGGGCGCCTTCCCCCAAAGCTGCCCCTTCTCCTCCCCCCCTTTGCAAGGGGTTGGCATGGTTTGGGTGGCCCTGCCGGACTGGGCTGAGCTGGGCTTGTCCTTGCCAGGCTCTGCCTCCTCTTGCTGGGGTGGAGGCTGCAGGAGATGCGTCTCTTGGGGGTGACAGCAGCGCCAGGAGCCAGCGATGAGGGCACGATGGCTTGGAGCTGGTGGGTCCCAACTGCCGGGGTCTTGGAAGGAGCCACTTGCTTTAAATGTTAACTTCTGTAATTGTCTATTCTGGAGCTCCTGACAGTCCCTGAGGCAGCTGTGGCCAGCCAGGGTTGGAGAGGGCTGCAGGACTGGGATGAGCCACAGCTTTGATCCCGGTGTGAGACCTCCTGAGCACCTAGTCCTTCAGGGACTCCAGGATTTCATTTTTAAACATGGTTTATTTGTGTCTGCATCATTCAGGACTCACTTCCAGTGCCTGGGCCTCCGGGAACTGCTGAAGGATTTTTTAAAAAGGCGCGTTTGTTATAAGTGACCACCAGACAGGTTAGCAGGGTTTGTGTCTTCAAAAGGACCTTAGGTGCCAACTTCCAACAGGCATCTAAAATCCCAGACTTGACCTCTTCTTTTTTTTCCTCCCTCTTTATTACAGTTACTAATTAAGTGTAATGAGAACCTTGACACTAATATACTTTAAAAAAAAAGAATAACTGCAGCCTTTTCATATTAACTAGGCCAAATAAGGTAGGGTCATTTATGTTATTGGGGATTTACGGAATATGGGCTGTCACCTTCCCATAATGTATACTGTGGTTGGGTCTTAAATCTGTTTAATAAAAATGACTATTAGATAGTGATTTCCAGACAGCTGGGAGTTCTAGTTTAGGCCTTCACTGATACATCATGAGTACTCTCAATAATTATCAAGTGCACTGCTGAGGGTTTTCAGATTAATTTTTTCTTAAGGTGCACTAATCTATTTCTGGTAAAAGTGAGGAACTAATAACTTTATTGCTTAAAATTAATGGGTATAGTATAGTTTTCTTGAATATGGTGTTATCCTGGACTACAGGATTTCTGCTTTTCTAGGGCTCTGAATTTCCTGAGTAATGATTGAAAATTAGGCTGTCCTGTGATATTTGCCTACCGTTTTTCTCTAGAACCTTGCAAAATCCTTATGTCTGTCCCCATACCCAATTTTATATTTTTGTCCCTTTGGCAGCCTTCCATATTCTCCCCTTCAAAAAAAAAAAAGAGCTGATTTCAGTGATAGCAAAATTAAACTTGGGTCTTTTCCTTCCATGCTAAAGGAATGCAGTACAACTAACTATGGGTCTACTTTTGTTGTTTCTCTTAATAAAACTTGGATCTAAGGAAACTCAGAAATGTTAATGCATCTGGAAAGCTGCAAGACTATGGCTGACTACACAAGGAAATTGATGACATAGATTCAGCAGAATAATAGCTGAGTAATTGTTCTGGAATAAAGTTACTTTTATTTCGGAATAGAATGCCTATATGAGGTGAATTAGAAGTAATATATCAAGCATATGGGTCTGTTGCTTTTTGCAGATGTGTGCGTCCGTTAGCAAAGTGAACTTTGAAGATTTTTGTTTTAATGGAAATCACAAAGTTCTGATATAATTGGAAAATGACTTTTCCTAAAACTTTACAGATCTCTGAGTATATAAACATGCAAATTTTAGGGTCATGCAAATAAATAGTAAAATTGCAGAAGGGGCATATGCAAAAGTAAAAATGTGTGTGTACTTTATCTAACTTGAAAGACCAGTCATGCTCCATCTTTATTTTATTTCTCTTCTGTGTTTTATTTAAGAAATCATCGTTTGACTCCCTTTATTATGGAACGCATATTGCAAATTTACCACAACCAACTCTGGTAGGACATTCAGCATTCCCTAAAATTTTGGTCCCCAGTGGTCACTGAATTAGATTGGAAGGGGCAAGTGAAAAAAAAACATTTGCTCATTGAGATGGTGTCAAATACCACTTTGGGACAAAGGGAGGTTGAACTCTGGACTCTTCTAGTGAGACCTTTACATGTGTTACTGCCTGTTGTAATACCACATAATGAAGTGAATACAACCTTTCACAAAGAGAACAGCGTGCTAGCATGGGCTAAGCTTGAGCACTTGGGCGATACTGGTAGCAATGAAATCTTTGGAGCTAATTTCAGCTAGGGCTGAACAACACAAGAAAAAAAAAACTTTAAAAAATACTGTCCAGGCAGGTTAGAATTAATAAAATCTTCAGTTGTTTAATAGCGATATCAAAACATCTCTGCATTAGCATAGAAACAGGGAATGTAAATTTGTCCCAAGATAAACTCAAAACAGTAACATGGTGTGATTGCCAAAACATGGCTGTAGCATAATCATTGAAACTTAAAATGGGTATTTGCTGATCTTACTATGTGTGCATCCATGATGAAAGAGGTAAAAAGGTCAAATAACTTGCTCAATGTTAAGCAAGGAGTCTGAGATGTAGTTGAGACTGACAATGAAGACTGAATCATTCTGAAGCAAAGGACTTCCCTAGGGAGGGCTCCATGCACCTGGCTCTACACAGGCAGTGCCCCAACATGGATGCTTTGTGCGCTACCAGCCATGTGCTAATAGGTATGCCTGAGGGAGTAAGCTTATTGGCATGCATGGGGTGCTGTGAAAAGGCAGCTACACTGCACTGTGGGGCTTCCTGGTATGGTCCTTTAATGATATAGATGTGGTCTGCTTGTTATTTATCTAGTTACAGGCCACTGTCTGCATTTATTTGGAGAACTTTTTTTTCACTGAGGGTTCAACCCAAAGTAACAACTAATTGAAGTGTGATTTCTTTTTAAAATTTATTTCACAACATCTTTGACCACAGTAGTGATATTTTAAAAAGTATGAATAGAAACTTTTCTACTAGTGACTCAACTAGGTCATTTGCTTGCTTGGTGTGGTCAAAAATGCTAGCTTCTGCAGTAGAACTGATGCCAGATGTGGTGAACATTTAAAAGAGATAACAAGGTATATTAATACAATGTTCCTGTACCGTTCTATAAACTGTTGTTGTTGTTGTTTTATTGAATAGTGTGTATATTAATACAAAAAGAGACTCTGTGCTTAAAGACTAAAAGGTATATTAGGACTGAAAAGCTGAATATTGAAGAGTTAGGAATGTTGTCCCCACTGTACATATGTGTTAATATATAGCCTTTAGTAAGAAGACGATACTGTATCTTTTCCATGAGACCCATGCCTCATTCAGTATGTACAGTGATTATTGAATGGGTATCTGTTCAATATTCAGTTTAATTCTTGTAATTTCTTTCCCATACGTCATCAAATCTTGCTCTAGACACAGACATTTTAATTTCCGCATTGACTTCTCTCTGGCATTAAAACAAGAATAAATTATTCCTTTACAAATGCTTATGAAGTTACTTTCATAGCACCCTGGTGAAGTGAGAAGGTTATGTTATCTATGTTGCTCGTATAGGGAGCTGAGCACACAGGGATTAAGGTCACCATTGTCAAAAGTGTACTTCACTTTGGGATTCTTAATTTTGGAGGATTAATGCTTAAATTTAGCCTTTCTTCTTGCTCTCTCTTTTTTGCATGTCATCCCTTCAGAGCACCTCTCCCTTTGATTTCTGCTTCAGTTGAGGAACTTCTGTAAATTTGGTATCTCATGTTAGGTACCCACATAGTAGCAAACACACAGCTAGTGGCTGTGTTGAGTTTGGTTTGTGACTTGCCTAATATCACCCAGAAACTCTGTGAGGAGTTTGAGAGAGAATCAATTTCTTCATGATGGAATACAGTAGTCTTAACCATGGGACTGTTTTACCCTTTAAAAATCCTCTGCCTTATTTAAAATACAGTTACTAACTTTTGCAACATTGTAAAACCATAGAGCTTTCAGAAACAACTCTTTCTCATATGATCATCTGGTGCCCTGAGTGAGGCAAGTGTTAAAGCAGCATGGGATCTTGTTGTTAAACTCTATATCATAATTAATTTTTATACATGGGCCCAATTAAAGTTGCCTTTGCAAATTTGTTTCTGGCATTTCCTAAATCATAGATGCTTGACTTTCTGGCTTTATTGTTCAATGGTGGTTTTTAATGTAACTTTCTACATTTAAAAAAAGAAAAAGCATTTTGCGGGGGAAATATTCCATCATGCAGAGAGGTATGTTTGATCCCACATGTATCAGCAGTGGGGTTGGAAGTTGCAGACCTATGGCAAAGACCTCTATATCCTGAGCTCACAACAACACTGATATAAGATGACAACCTTCTCCTAGCATGTGGATCAACCCGCGGAATGGTATTGATATGCTTTGTCAGTGGATTTCAGAGAGATTTGCTAGTAACAGTGCAACCTTGATATTTGGGATTCCTTAGTTTCATGTTCCAGAGGTGAGTGTGCTGTAGTGCTGATAGGTTAAGAGCCAGTGGATGGAAGATCTTTCACCTCCTTTTCTCTTCCCCAGCCTGCCATTGTGCTTTTTCTGATACTTGTATTTGCATTCCAGTCAGTGTTTCCTACCTGGTTGGAAACATTCCCTAAAATTCAGGAGTATTGAGAGCAATTCCCTCTTACTTCATTGCCTAGCCCAGGGGCGGGCAATTTTTTCAGGCGGAGGGCCACTTACTGAGTTTTGGCAAGCCATTGAGGGCCGCATGACAGGCAGCCAGGGACAAATAAATATTAATTTTCTAAATTTTTTTAAGGGTCCCACAGGCCAGATGGAATGGCCTGGCAGGCCGCATCTGGCCCATGGGCCACATTTTGCCAACCCCTGGCCTAGCACCTCAAAACCTCCTGGAAGATAGGATGCATGACGACAGAAAAGGTCCTTATCTTCATTATCCATGAAGTAAAATGATGAGGGACATAATCTTTTGAGACTATTGCTACCGTATTCTAACAAACATTTATCAGTGATTTTGGATGCTATAACTTGGCTATATTTGGATGTTTTTCCAGAAGTAGAAAAAAGCTTCTTTTGGACCCTAGGCAGCATGCCAAATGGAAGTTTCAGAGCTTCTTGATGAAATTATTTTAAGACCGTTTTAACATAGAGGAAGAGTATGTTGCTTTTCAAATTTAATTCTTGGAAATGATGAATTAAAGCAAAAAAAAAATCATTTTGAGATGAACTGCTGTAGGTTGGAAAAGTTCAAGCTGAATGGATAATGTTTGGAAAAGCTGTAAGCAACTGAAAACAGTCTTATAATAGAAAAAACAGTCTTATAATAGAAAGTCCTGGGCAAACCTCCCTATAGGTATCATCCCTACAAGTATCACTGCCAGTTAAGCCTGCACTGTATAAATGTCTGTCTTATGACTGACTCTTTGATTGCCCCATGTTAAACATGAGTAAACTTTCTTTGAATCTTTACAGTCTGACAAGTAAAAAACAGACTTAAACTTTTGACATAGATGAAAACAAAAGTGCCACTATTACACTTAAGTGTACTTCAGTGTGCATGTGTTATGTGGCATAAAAGATGCTGGAGTAATGCGATTTTCTTCTGCATCTAGTTGCAAAGTATTTGTGTTGAAACATGAAAAAGATAAAAACAGATGGAATGTACTGGGTCATCTTTTGTGTCATTGAATCCTCTTGGTAACCTATAAAGGATTAATGATAGCATTATATCTTAAGTATGTTAAGTGTTAGAGTTGGTTCTAAGATTATTTTATGGCTTTTTAGATAATTTAAAACTATATATGGCTATGTAAAAACCCAGCAACTGATTACTGTTTTATTAAAACCTATATCAACTTTTTAACTACTTGCGCTTTTTAGATCCTGTCACCCACTGACTAATTTTAGTTGTATTTTGCTCTGAAATACCACCACCCCCTGAATGTTCAAGTGAGTTAGCAACCTAAAGTAATTAAAAAATTGGTTACATATATTAAAGTGTAAAGAAAATCTTGTTGTCATTTACAGTTTATCGGCTATCACAAGTCATCATCTTCAAATTTTTATAAATGAGCAGGTGTAGATAATTCATTTATAAACAAGGATTTTAGAAAGTACTGACTTTTTCAGTGGATCAAAAATTCTTTGAAAGCAGATCTTCAAGCCAACAGAAAAATGTTATTTCATAATCTGGGATATCTGTTTTGGTAATTAGTATCATAAAACTAGCCTAGTGATTAAATGAAACAAATACACAATGAAAGATGGCTAATGTATGCTCTGTGATTAAGTATGTTCTGATTAATTAAGTTTCTCTCAGAGGACTTAAACATTTCTCTGTTGAAATTTCCAGTGAGCAATATTTATGTATAGTAACATTCTGGGAACATTTTTAATATTGTAGTAGCAAAGCAACTTGAAATTACATTAGACTAGAAATTGTTCTAAGTATTATAACAGTATTTGTGTAGGGTGAAGGTAAACCTAGTAACAATATCTCTTGGAAATCATTCTCTAGCATTATGTTGTTTCAGTTTTGTTTTTTTCCTTAAGAACCATTTGTTTTCCTTTAATGACTGTAAATAAAGTACAGTAGAGCCTAACAATCATAGAGGCAGCCAAATAAATCTATGGTCACTTCAGTATTGGACCCTTATATCTTCACACCAGTGCCTCTTCTTTCCATCCCTCCCAGCAGCCAGCTGCAAATGACAGCATGAGAAGCGAGTGTTGAGAAGATCATTGTGTAAACTAAGTTTTTAATGGGTGCATGGCACCCTTAATCACATATGGAGATAAATATTTATGTTTAGGGATATCAACGGTTAATTAGTGACCTACATTGTTAAAATCAATTTTGGGGACAGGAAAGGAGGATTGTAGATGGGACAAAAAAGAGACTATGCCCCTTGCATGCTAACCAAGAGTGAAATGGAGTCACAGTTGTGCCAGGGGTTACATGACTGCCTTCATTAAGACCCATACCACACCTAGGCATCCACAGCCTGATAAGTTAGCAGAGTGTATGAACTGTACACTTGGCAGCCAGCTGGTCCATGCTGATCAATAGAATTAGGGTGGCCTCTTCTCTATGTCATGGTGGCCTACAGCAGGACTATCCAACTTTAGGCAGCTGGGGGCCACCCAGTTCTTGCAGTGTACTTGGAAGCCGCTTGCTGTGCAGTGCCCCCTATCCTCTGGACTCTCCCCTGCTTCATGGGCAGTCTGGTGGTGTCTGGGGTATGTAGGGAGGCACGCAGACCCTAAGCAGCTAGCTGAATAGCCCTGGCCTACAGGATTACTTTGATTCATCCATGAGATACACACTTCATGAGATGATATTTGGCCATGAGATGACCTTGCATGGGGTAGATGCGATAGATATACTAATTACACAGAATACCTAATACAAATGGCAGAAAATCTTAGCACCATCAGCCAAGCATCAAAGCATCACCCAGTAGGGCCACCAAGAGGCAGCAGGTATAGCATGATTTAAGGGTATACTAAGAGTATTTGGGTGATGGTTGCAAAACAAGTTTTAAGAACCTGCATAGGGTAGTCAGCCAGATATTTGAGTTAATCTATGAATTTACTTGCTGCCAGAAAAGTAGGACAATTAAACAAGCTGCCCAGGGAAGTAAATTACACTGGTGCAAATGTGTCACATGTTTGGGCCTAGAGGGAACACAGTTGGGTGATGAGACAAAAATCCTAAGGTTTGCCTTATCTGCCATATGGAATGAATGTGAATTCAGAGAGTATGGTAGTAAATACAGGAGAGAGAGTTTTGCCACCTTGGTTACGAACAGGGCGAGTGAGCAAGGACTCAGATGCTTACATGGTGATAGTGGCATGTCTTGGTTGAGCCTTTTGCGAGCACACCCCACCCACTGGTCCTACATTAGCACTATAAATGCACCAGTGAAACCACACCAAGCTGTCCCTTTGTGACTATTCTGGATACCTTGGTTTCAACTCCGCTTCAGGGTGGCCATTGGGGATGATCCCTTCAGGACTAAATTTCTGGGTTTTGAACGTGCCTATGTGGGCAGGTGTATGAGACTTGCTTGGCCCCATCCTGACCAAGGCAGGCTGGTGCTTTGGGATAGACATGCCCAGGGAGCATGGAGCCCCTTTCTGGCATGTAGACTTCTGTGTGAAGCAGTCCTGGATCTGAGGATATATACCTTTTTCAGAGGAAATGGCAGTGTAAGCAGGATAATACCATTCCCAGCTGCTGAAGAGCCTTCAGTACTTACTTACCTCTGACCCTGGGCATCTAATGTACTAAATAGTACCGCACAGATCTGGTCTATGACAAACTAAGCAGATAGGATAATTACAAAAGTGCATTCTTTCTTCCTCATGGGAGAATATTGCCTATTCTTTAATATTACGTATTTGTCTTTTGATCACATTTTGTTTTTGTTTTCTTTCTTTCTTTTCACTTCTTTCTTTCTGTCCAAACTATCTTGTATTTACTCCCATAAATTGTTTAATAAAACCCAGAATGTTGTCCATTATGGCTCTCTAAATGTAGACCCCTTCCATCTGTTTTAAAGCACTGACAGTATATGTACCTTAATTGTCAGAGATGCTGATCACTTCAATGGGTACAAGCGTGCTCTGAAAATCAAGCCAGTTTTATTTAAATAGGGACCTAAGAGTCTAAACGTAACTAAATTTCTGGCTCTGAAGACAGATATGATGCTTTCAGAACTGGAGCCTGTTTTTTTTTTAAATGGTGGCCAAAAGAACTCCTATTGAATAGTCGTCAGTCTTGATTACAGCTTCACTAGGTTATTTTGGTCCTGATTTTAACAGGATAGTGGTAACAAAATTATGGAACAAATATTAATGCAGGAGTTTCAGCTTGGCCAAAATTTTCAAATGTGAGACCCTAAAATCTTTCACCCAAGTGTGTTGCCTATTTTCAGACATGCTTGAGCACCCACAGCTCTCTGTTGGATCTATATCTCCTGAAAATAAAGCCACTTCTTAAGAAGCATAAATATGGATTAAACATCCAAGAATGAAAATATTGGTTCCTAAAGAAGATAGCAGCATGAACAGCAGCCTCTATATAGACCTTTTACTTTTTCGTTCTATTGAATAAAGAAAATAACGTCCTCTAAAAGTCTGTTAAAATGAGATAATTTTTTTTTTATAAGAAATTAAGAGCAAGTGTTCAAAACTTTAGTTGCTTGATCTAGTAATAATTGGGTAAATAAATCTTACATTAGGTATAATTCAGAGTTTGCAAAATGCCATGTTTTGGGTCTATGTGGCTTATAGTTGAATATTTAAAGCTTTTTGAGTAGGAGTAACAAACCAAAAATCTACAGTAAAGTTTCTCTTTGAGAAAAACATTTATTGGAGCAGAACAACATGCATTTTATTTTTTTAATTTATTAAATAGAATTGTACCCTGATCTATTTATTTATTTATTTTAAAGAAGAAATACAATTAGTGTGCTGGGAGAAGGCACAACTAGCTAGATTCATGTTACAAACATTCCACTGTTATGTTAATTTTAAAAATTGATCTTTCTTACCTCTTGACTCAAGAAATAAATTGTAACACTGGCACGTGCTGTATTTAATTTTCATGTACATGTAATAGAGATACAAGCTAACCATGCATACTAAATTTCTTTGATTTGACACTGTAAGGAAGACATGGAGGCTCTGATCCTGAATCTTTTTTTCCCCTTGAACTTTTGAGGATTGTTTTTATCATTTCATATAAGCATTTTTAAGTATACTTTTGCCTTTTCAAGAGTTTCCTGATGTTGACAATATCCCCCCAAAGGATTAGAAAATTATACATTCTGCTTTTAATGGATAAAAGATGAAGGGATTTAAATTCTAAAAAATGAAGTTTTGTATTATCTTTTGTTATATGTAATTTAAACAAAAATATTGAAATATATAGATGTAAGGAATGAATACTTTAAAATTTCAGGTATATTTGTTTTTATAGTGAAGAGTGTTTTATTTAATATAGGTGACTGTAGACTATGTTTGCTTAGGTAACTAGGAAATGATCATTGCCTGGGAGAAGGAAGCTTAGGAAGGTAGTATTTAATGGAGCTTTAGAAGACTTGTAAATAATTCTTGAATAGGCCCAGGAGGGGCTAAAACTTCCAAGTTCATTTCCTACTGTTCTGTAATCCTTAGATGCGTATAATTTGCAAGTAAAATTTAATGGAATGCTTTAGATATCACAGAAATGTGTGTGTGTTGAGGAACATTAAAGTATAAGGTTCTAAATCTGCAGAATATTAGACGAGTAACTTTATGTTTCAAATGTTAGTTCAATGAGACTACTTGCAGGTGAAGTATCCCTTTGAGGATAATAGAAATGTGGTAGGCTTAATACCTGACTCTTAGTAAAATAAAAAAAGAGTGGATACAGTGATAGTTTCACTTGCACAGTTAATTCAGATTTGCTTGGATCTATGAGTTCTGTTGCATTAATTGAAAACCGGTCAGAGAAACAAAAGTTAATGATAAATGGGATATTGCACAGGTGGTTGGTAAAGAAAAAGTGTCTAGAAAGGTGTCACAGGAGTTGTTTGCTGTTAAATTGCATGCAATTTAGCATCTTTATTAATTTGAAACGGAAAATAAACTACTTTGAATTTGAGAATTGATACTACATTCAGAGTTGTTGGGAAGATACAGCACTAAGTAAAGAGATCTTGCAAAGGAGAAATATGAATGGGGAGACAAAGCAATGGGCTATGTTCAGTCTAGTGTAATTCTCTTGACTTTCAATTTAGGTATATTATCAATTAACTTAATTTTCCCCAAGCTGAAAACGTGGATGTTTCTGAAACGGAGACATTCAAAGGGAAGGGGCAGAAGGGACCTGAAAAGCAGTCATTCTGCTATGTGATGAGGACGTGATAAATCTTGTTGTTGGCCACTAATTTTTACTAAATCTGGTTTGGGGAAGGAGTGGGGGTGGGGAGAGGTTGGGGAGTTTTGTATTTGTTTTGCTTGCTTGCTTCCTTGTTTTTGGAAGGAAAAATGTTTGCAGTTGGAAGAGGTGAGGCATTATATCATGGTGTACAAGACAGAGATTGTATCCTGAAGCTGTGCCACAAAACTCTTGTTGCATGGAATGTGTTAGCTCTTGATTAGATAAAGCACTAGAAAGAAATACTATTGATTAATAATTATGTACTGGTATGGCTTAGGCGAGATGATTTAATGAACCTCCCATCTCCAACTTATAACATAGAATTTAGAATGAAATTAATGTGTTAATTCATGTGGGTATGTGAGAATTAATTCATGACCACACAGTACCTAGGTGTTCAGCTAATATTACGATCCTTCATAAATCAAACATTCAGTTTTACAGTGGCCTACCCTTTTCATTGGCTTGTAGTACACTGTTCACATTACTAAAATCAGTCAATTTGTTTATATTTGTTCAGAAGTTGGTTGCTGATGGGATCCTACAATACCTTTTGGACATCTAAATTGATTGAGGTCTTATTGAAAGTACAAAAAAATAAGGCAGATCTCAGATTGCCTTTTCAGTCATTTCCAGACTTATCAATGACTTGCATATCTACTAGAAGACTATTATCCTTGTATTAAGGAACCGCTGAGGATGACAATGATGGAAAGTAACTTTGTTATTGTTGTAAAGCTACAGCAAGTTTATATTCTAGCATTGGATTGGTTAAGCTTTGCCTTTTATTTCATTATAAACCATCACTGAAGCCACCGCTATTGAATGGCAGTTCATTAAAAATATGCAAAACACATTATTTCATTGTATTCATTCTTAAAACCCTGAACAGGTTTAAGATTGAAGTTGATAAGTTTGTACAAGGGATAGTACAGGATAGGGAGGGAGTTCTTGATTTAATAATCAGTGGTCACATCTATACATGCGCTTTTATGCACAGTAGCCTATTTTATTGCTCATTAGAGTGTTAGAGCAAAAAACATGCCAATATGCTAACACGTGGTAAAATTAGGCTATTGTGCATTAAGCATCACTAAAAAAACACAATTTTTCCAACTATTCAGTTAGTCTCATAAAAGATATCAGATTTACCCAGAGAACTTTGTCTGACTAAAAAAAGCGTATGTTTTCACTACTGCTTGTTAAGGCAGCCTAATGCGCATTTAGTTAGTACCTTACATTAGAGGTACTAAATTTAATGTGCAGTAGCAAAAGTGCATTGATGAACATGTAGATCCATGGGTGGGCAATTATTTTGGGCACAGGGCTGCTTACTGAGTTTTGGCAGGCCATTGAGGGCTGTGTGACAGGCAGCTCAGGGCAGATAAATATTCATTTTCTAAATTTTTTAGGGACCCCATGGGCCAGATAGAATGGCCTGGTGGGCTGCATCCGGCTCCTGGACTGCATTTTGCCCACCTCTGATGTAAATGGTACCCAGCATGTCTGTCTGTGGAATTAAATTCAGGGCATTGGCAGTGCCCTTATCCCCCCTGCTTTCCACTTTGAAATGTTGTAGGGTGTTCTTGATGTTTTCTAATTGGATGCCTTGCTGTTGTATGTATGTGAGGGTTCAGAGTGGTGATTTTGGGGATTCCTTGGGTAAAACTTTACCTACAGGGGACTGGACTCAATTGGTTAGGAAGCTTCTATTATTTTTTTTAACTTGCTGGAGTGCTGGTGCTGCAATAGTACCAATGCCATATATAAGGACTCCACAGAGCAAGAATCAGTAGTCTCTGTTTTTCTTCCAAAATGTGTGAAATGCAGCACCTAAACTGAAACTATTTATCTGTGTGTCTATTTTGGCAAGGTTATTCAACAAAGATCCCTTGCTTTTATAATTAAGAGCATGTATGTGTATGTGTGAAATATATATATTTTTTAAAGTTGTTCCTGATCTCTAGTTTGTATACAGGCCTCCAAGTTAATCTGGATGTACTAAATCTATATGATTCTGTAAAATTTAACTGATGCCACATTAAACACAAACCTGATGATTTAGATGCCCAATCTGTAGTAGTATGTAAGGTGCTACTATCTGTGTGCCCGCATGTGCTTTTATAATAACCTCTTTACCTTGATTTGGGTGTCTCTCTCAAATACATAGTCTGTTTTGTCCATTGAGGTAGTACCTAATGCAGTGGGTCCCAACCATTTTAGACCCAAGCAGTGCTCAGAAAATACCAGCTCTTAGCTTCCGCTCATTTTTTGACTATGGAAATGTAATAGAGCAGTATTTCTGTTGCAGAGAGCTCAGAAAGACCATGACAATTCAGATTTTGTTTTTCAACACTGGATTCTTATTTGAAATCACTGGGCTTATCTCGTAAATCACGTTTGTATAACTAACAGTGCCAACATTGTGTGGCATGTCATGTCACTCCTGAAAGTCTCTCAAGGCACCTTGGGGTGTTGCAGCACCCTGAATCGCTGTCCTAATATAGCAGGCCTATAAATGGTACTGTAATTGGGCATGCTGAGGGATTGCTGTACAGGAAGAATACTGTCCTTTTGAATAATTGTGTGCTATCAGTGAGCTTAGTGCTATACAAAATTTGCAAAGGAGTGTCTTTCCTGACTAGTTCACAGCATAAACAAGGCAGAGTAGTTGGAATATACATCAGTTTGACAGATTAGGGTGTCAGGTTAAATACTGCGAGCCATAGCATTACCTCATGTGGAAAAATCTGGGGGAGGAATGAGTTCTTTAGCATTAAACTCAGCTACTTTGAAATTGGAGTTCCTTAGGTGTCATCATGGAGCTTTGAACTTGCGGTGCTTATGGAGATGAGTTATTAAATTACTTTTAAACTTTGTTCCAAGCGGATTTGTATCTGTTTCACCCCATTCTTGCTAAAAATGGACAAGATGGTTTGGTTCCTGAGATCACCATTGTATTTTCTAGTTATTTTTGTTTTTGTTAATGTAAAAATGTAGTCATGGTTTTCAAGTGAATAAATTGCTGTCAGTAAGCTATATTATTTACTAGAGCACAGTATCAAAAAGATGGCATTAAGACTTCTTGGGGGCAGTGCATGTTATAACATTTGAAACTAGAAAAATAAGCAAACTAAATGTACAACTACAATACTTTATTAAGCAAGGTTGATGAAATTGATTTATATTAATTTTAAAAATCTTTTTAAAATTTAAATCAGAATTTTTATTTAAATAGGATTTTTCTTATTTCACTTAAATTTGTTTTTGAAGACTTATTTAAGGGCTTATTATAAATTAAATCTAAATTTAACACAAGATATTAAGGACTAAAATGCTTCTTATAACATTTTAATAAATAAACTGAATCCATAAGCTTCTATTTTTAAAAAAATACTGAGTTACAGGCTCTTTGGGGGGGTTATATAAAAAATATTTTTACTCTGATTCTAATTTGGGAGTTCAAGCTTTATAAATATGGCAAAATAGGTCATGTATTGGGCTTTATCCTATGGGAAACCCAGGGTCTGTGCTTTTGGACTTGAGACTGGCAGAGTTGTCGTGGATTTTGGGATCTGGCCTCTGACTCCAGCAGGAGACACTGTCATATCTCCTTTGTATCATTGATTGAGCCCATATGGGTGGTCTGATGCATGCATTTTAATGCAGCTGCTTGATTACAAATCATGAGCAAAGTTTAATTATTATATAGGAAATAAGCAAGATATTATTCACTGTTTTCTGTCACTAAACATGTAAAATTAACAAAAATCTTAAAAATAAGCTATAAAGTTGTTTAAATAAATATATGTAATCCCTATACTGTAGCAAAAAGGAGCAGCAAAAAATCTAGTGTAAAGGCTCTCTTTAGTTGTAAATCTACATGTTTTAATGCTACATCAAGCAGTAAAAATGCACCTTTCTTTAGAAAATAACTGAAGCACAAATAGAACTGATTAAAATCAGGGCTTTAAATTAGGGCTTTACTTTATATTTATATCACCTCACCTTAATTTAAATCCCTCCATGGTGATATTGGGATAGGTACTGACAGGGACAATAATAAAATAGATCATTAACAAAGCCAGATGTCCCTTGCCTCATCTCCCATACAGTGCATACTCATTTTGCATTGCTCTGGTTTTAGGAGACAATGTGTAAATCACTCTTAGTGTGATTTAGAATTGGCTCTAGTCTCCTTATGGTGAATTTCTTGTTTGGCCTCTGAGTTCCGATCCACCCAGACAGCAGCATCCTGTAATTGTGTTTGCGATTACAGTGATCATCATCATTTTCTGAAAGACTTTCACTTATCTGAGAACACCACCACTGTGGGCTGGGGAGAACCCAAGTGGCTGAGGAAATGGCCAGACTCCATTTTGGATGCCTTAATCTGTTGCTTTTCTAGCAGCTCTGCTCTGCTGTGCTCTGTGCAGTGCTGCTTAATTTCCTGCTGTTTCTTGTTGTTTAAACCACCAGTCCTAGTTTCCCTTTTACCAGCTGCTGTTGTGGTAAGCTTCCTTTTTCATCAGGAGGGCATATGTTACAGCTACAAAGTCACATTCATTTGCCATTTATGAATTCACTAGTAGGGGACAGGGTTGTCAGTACTCTTCTGCAAACCTTTTATAGTCCAGTTACAGAACAAGAGAAAAGATCAGGCAACTCTGTTATGAACTAGCATGCCACTTTGCTTTCTGTGCCCCAAGCAGCACCGTCCTATTCTCCAAATTCCTATACAAAACTAGTTTGCTTTGGTTAGCTTTTTATTCCAAATCTCTACTTTAGTCTTGTCTGCTCCTGCCCCGTACCTGGATCAGAAAACAAGATGCAAAAAATAAACCAACTACAAAAAAAAATCCCTCCAAGAAAAATACTGTATATAGAACTGAATGATCTGCTCGCTAACCAGAAAAAAAACAAAAAATGTTAATATTATGTTTGCCTCAAAGTGCTGGTCTCATTTCTTGTAGACATCCTCTGTTTTTCCCTAATTACTATGCCTGACTTCTCCACAAATTGTCTATTTAGATTATAAGACCCTAAAGAATTTGTAATCCTCAAAAGGTAAAATATAGTGCACACCTCTAGTTCCTCATATATAATAAGGGATCAAATGGCTCCTCTTTACCATAGGTAAAATCAGGGAAGGGAAAAACTTCCTAGGAGGCAGACATTAGTTTAGGAAGCATTAGTTTTTGCTCTGAGTTTTCCTGTCAAACTCCAGACAGTTCTTTAACTTGAACTATTTTTAATGGAGGATGTATAGATGATGTGAACAAATTCCTAGTAGTCTTAGGCAAAAAAAGATTGAGAAAGTCTGTTACATTTTTTTGATATATTTACACGTGACATTTTCTGATTTTAGTATGTTTTTGTTGTTGGCTTCTTGCTTTCCTAATTGCTAACAGGGCACATGTGTGAGAGGAAGAATAGTAGATTTCTCTGGGGTTCTTAAAATTCCTATTAGATCAATCTCAAGACTCCTCTTCCTGCCACCATCCTACCAACTGCTGACTAGATGGAGCTCCCATTGGAGTCTGCGATGCTCTTTGTTAATTGCCTGGAATGGTCACTGATGCAGGGTTTTAGGTATCTACCTGCTGCTAGGGAGCTGGTGTCCCAACCCTGGATAATAATAGATCATACGTGTCTTGTTCAGGAAATCTAAAATGGTTTTAGTTAACCTAGTCTGTAATTGAAATTAGTGAATCTGCTGAAAAAAAATGTTTTGTTTTTAAAGTGGTATTCAGTTTTTGTAGTATATAGATGGAAAAAACTTAAACTTGATTGTAATCTGCATTACAACACCATTTTTATAGATGCATAACAAAATAACTGATTGACTTAACCTTTTCTTTCTAGTCTCCAGAGGGTGCTGAGGGCAAGGATGCAGCTAAAGTAACAAAACAAGAGGCAAGTTTTCCAGTTTTTCATATACTGTAGTTTTAATTATTTTCCACAGATTTACAAGACATAACAGTGTATGCCACTCCCTAAGGAGCCACTTATAAAAATCCCTCACTATGAGAATAATGTTACTTTAATCATGGCAGATTTGGTAAGATCTAATCCTTATGGGTTGACTAATCATAGGTCTCATTTTTACATGAATTATATTTCAGTTGCAGTTAGTCTGAGTTTGAAGGAGAAAGGGAAGGAAGGATTTCCACATCAAGGAGTTTTGGTTTTTTATTTTTTACATTGTTTTTAACCCAAAAAGAAAGTTTTAATACTTTGAATTTAAAAGCTAAGTGAATATTCAAGTGAATTTCCTCATTCTTTAAAAGCTTTGAACATTTTTCCCAAATACATATTTGAACTGAAAACTTGAGTTGGAACATAAACTGTAAGACTTTGAAAAATGTACAATTTACTGAGCCACGTCAAGTAGCTGACCTGAGCCTCTGTCTTTTAGAAAAGGAAGAGGCAAGAGGTGTTAAACAATTGTTAAGTTGCATCCTAAGTTCTGAAGGGAACAGGTGAGCCTTGGAAAGTATAAAGATATGAAAAGAGTATCTTGATTTCTGGGTACTCAGTAGCACCATCTTTCTATGAAATTTCATAGAAGATCAGGAAGAGAGAAAGTTGTCTGTACACAAATTAGTGCAATTGAGAGTACTTTCTGTTGTATAAAATATGAAAAGGCAATTAAACACCTCAGGCAAATCTTAAATGTAATGTAACTAACGTATTTTTGTGTGTTTAAATTATCTTCTATCACAATTCAAATAGTATTTCCTCAAAACAGAATAGTATTGAAAGAGAAGTGCTCAGATTTTTCTTTTCCTAGAAAGATTTGAGAGAAACCATTGTCTACTGATGTCCAGTATAAAGAATGAACATTTCTAGTTCCTTACCAGGAGCTTGCAAAAATCTGTTAGAATTCTAAGGGGCATGTTCTCCCTGAAATGTGACAATACTTGAAATAGACTTTTAGTTAAGAATAGATACAATGGCTATGGATGCTATAGAAAAAAAACTACAGTAGAAAAGCTGTTTTTTGGCTTTGTTCATGATGACAGTTTAGCTCTCTGTATGTAGCCTCTACAGCTTAGTTCTCATAATTGACAGTCAGATATGACAACTTTTAAGTGAAGCAGGATGAACGATTTAAACAACCAAACTCCTTAAATTCTGGGAATATTTAAAACAAATGTGGTAAACTCTCTGTACTCTTGCTGTCATTGCAAACCCCTAAGTGTAGCAGATCATTGGGTAAAGCCTAGCTATAAATATGGTTTTAATGCAAACTTTCTTATCCCTACCTTGTAATGATCAAACACATTCTAGAGAACCATGGGGTGTAAAAAACATATTTCAGATGATGACGCTTGAGCTATAGGCATATAACAAGATGCCTTGAACTAACAAATGTATGTCTTTGATTAAAGAATAATTGAAATGATGCCCTTTGAACCTGTTATAGAATGGTATTGTGCAACCTGATGATGCTCAGCAAATTATCCCAAATGACTAAGAGATGAGAGATGTAGATTTGACAATGGTGCATACATAAATGAAAATCAGATGTATTTTAACAGGTCCTCTTTCTGACAAAACCCAAATTCAAGATTCTATTTACTGGGTAGATGTTTACTATTAAGGAACTTTTAAGTCACTACTAAGAGCACAGTTGATTAAGTCTTCAGATATTTAATGGTGGCATCTTCTGTTGCAGGATAAATACAGAACCCTTGATTCAGATCTTTTAAGACATCTTCAGAACATTCGCTTCTTTCTTTTTAAAAAGGCTTCTTCAGTTTATTTTTAGGCCCTCTAATATATGGGACTGGTTATAATACTGTTGTCCTTTTATTGATTAAAAACGGAATTCAGTTTTGTTGTATAGACCAAATTTAACTGAATTTCATAACAGTGCTATGGAACCAGGTCCTTAACTCACTTATATTTGTAGCACACTCTTTGGAGTGGAGAACAGGCTGACAAACTCATAAAGCTTTTCCAGGCTTCCTTTTCTTCTGCACTGGAGCTTTAAAGAAAGAAAAGTAATATAAAAAAACAAAAATCTCT
The DNA here is from genome assembly GCA_030014935.1 of Caiman crocodilus. Lineage (NCBI taxonomy): Eukaryota > Metazoa > Chordata > Crocodylia > Alligatoridae > Caiman > Caiman crocodilus. The sequence goes on along the minus strand of JAGPOW010003642.1, from coordinate 59,407,952 downwards.
CTGAGTTTTCTTTAAACAGAAAAATTAAATAAAATATTTATCTTCTGAGTCTGCAACTTGTTTTGTGCCAAACAATTTCTATGTAGGATTGGGCCCCTAGTTTGTTTTTTAAATCCTAGGATATGATTTCCTCTATAAAGGAACCCTATCAACTTAACCTGCATTTCTGCGAAATATTTTGCCTCATGGTAAAATAGCACCTGCTAGTTTAGAGAAAACATTATTCAGAATATTTTCAGCTTATTTGTGTTGTGCCCTTGACAGCCCTTTCTAGTGTCAGTTTTAGTGTTCTCCCAGCAGTCAGCCATTCTGTCCTGTTTATAGACCTTTCACATAGCAACAGGGGAGAGAGAAACAATTATAGATGCAATGTTTTATAGTAACATACTGGAATGTTACTGTAAAATTTACAAATACTGATATGTTTGAAGCAGGTAGCTCACTGGAAATTCAACAAGAGACTAGATTTCAACTTCACCCTGTCCCTTTAAAATGTTAAAGCTCCAGTATATGTGGAATCCTTTTGTCATCCTGGAACTGCATTTTATTTTGTTACCAAATGAGTGATAGATTTTTTTAAAATGATCACCAGCCTATAAAAAACATTTTCTTTCCTTCTCTTATAGCCCACAAGACGATCAGCAAGATTGTCAGCTGTAAGTATTTTATAAGAGTTGGTGTCTGCTTTCCCAGACGCACGGTTTCATATCCCAGACTGATGAGATTGTCACTTTATTGCTTCAGATCTTATTCTTAAAAGAGCATTAAGCACGTTTGAAGGAAGCACGTTTGTTTGCAGTTGGTTTTATTAAAATTAATTCCTGAACAGATCTATGTCCCACTTCTCTCACTAATGTGTTGCTGCCTGCACCACTGACTCAGCACTCCTGTTAGCTGCATCTCCTGACAGATGCTGGTTGTAGAAATAAATATTCCTCTTTTAGAGGAGGGGAACAGTCCAGCATAGCTTGATTTGATGTCTCTGAATAGTTTTGGATGAGGGTTATGTTTGGCCTTTTTTCAGTGTGGATGGAAGGATAGGTGGGAACTAAGTCTCTTTTTATTCCTTTTCTAGTAAATTTGTTTATGGTGTGTGTGTGTATGTGTATGAGGGAGCTCTCTCAGAAAAAATAAACTCACTTCATGAGGAGTGGAGAGGAAGAACGTCCCAGAGTTCTAGTAATGTTGCAAAAGGTAGGCCAAGATCTTTCCTTCAAGATAGTGACAGCAAGCAGGGTTTATGATGTCCCACTCCATACTCCCTGCTTGGAATTTAAAATGAACCCCACATTAGATTGATTCCTTGACCTGGTTAGCCTATGATGATGCATGCTATAATAAAGTCTAAGATTGGGTGAGATATATCTACACAGTGAGATTCTCCCTAGTTTTAAAAGTTTCGCGCCATTGACTAGGAACTAAGGAAAGGTGGGAGTGGAAGTGTGGTAGTAAATTATCTAACACGTTGTATATGTTGTGTAACTGAACATGTTTTATAGAAACCTGCTCCACCAAAACCTGAACCCAAACCAAGAAAAACCACTAAGGTAAAATTCCTCTAACTTAAATTGCTAACTTCTTTGCTTAAAATCTAACTTAAATTGCTATGACTAAGTAACCATGTACTTTTTCTCCTTTGCATTGTAAGATTCATTTTACCATTTTTAAGTATTCATGATTTATTTCTGAAACAACCACAATTTCTTTTCTTAAAACTAAAAAAAGAAAGACCTTTCTTCTCATCCCATGATATCTGTTCTAGTTAAAATAGAGGGATGTCCCCTTATATGCACACAGAAAGGGCTTTTGCTCCTTAAAGATGGAGCTTACTTGTCTTGGAGGTGGCAGAGTTGGTCAGGATAGATTCACTTTCAAACTAGGGCCTAAAAAGTCCCACAGTAACATGTCACTTTGCTTTGTGCTAATCTCTTTGCTTGACTAAATGAAGAGGATTCCATGCAGTAATGAGAAGCTCTTATCCATGATTTCTTATGTAAATGCAGCCATCACTAAGACTGTAAGATTTTAAATAAAGGTGAAATTAAAGATGTATTTAAATTGGGTGGTTTTGTTTTCTATGCCAAACTAGAATTGAAATGAAAATTCTTCCCCAGTAAGTCACTTATTTTAGATACTATTTAGAGAAATCCTAGAAAGGTATTTAAAAAAAAAAAAAAGCATAGATTAATGTTGGACCAGGGAGAATGCAAAAAAATCACAACTATTATACCAGAGAGAACAAAACTTGCTTTAACATTCCTTACTGTGCACCTTTGATTCTTAAAGGGGTCTCTTTACTTGAACTGAATATTGTAATTTTTCTTCAAGTGTGGGTTTGTAATTCTGTGGTTTGGAACAGTTTTGGGTCCGCACTATCAACTGAAATTGCTAACAGAGTACCATTAATCTTATCCTGTCTTTTCCACATGCGATTGTTATAGTATGTGGAAAAGGGAGTAATTTATAGTAAGGAGGGGAGAGGTTTATTTAAAAAGAATGGGGTAGATTTTTATAATGTTCATTGCATGTAATGGCAATGGGTTTGACATTATGGCTTCAGTATGTGTCAGTCACAAGACAGGCATATATTTGAGGCCTATATCAGGAATTTGGGGTTAATAAAAAATTAATAAGCTCCTTTATAACCAAACCATAAAACTAGGAACTGGTTTAGCATATGCCTGTATAGATTTGTGAAAATTTTAAAGGAAAAACAATTAAGTTTATATTTTGGATGAACTAAGAATCATATGTAGTATTATATTGTAAGTAACTTCATATATTTCTAGTGTTCAAAGATAGCAAATGTGCAGAGCTGCAAACTTAAATTCTTTGATTTGTTTTTATTTGAAAACTATTTTACATGGTATATTTGCACTCCAATTAAAAATAGAATGCAGTACTTTTCTTGATAAAAGGAAGCTTCACCCTAATATCACAGTTGAAGCTGACAGCAGTAGTTATCAGTTTGGGTCAAGGAGGTTGGAGCAAAGGGAAGGATGGAAAATCTTCTAAAAATGTTAAACCAGGACTAATTTAAATATCCAGTGACAAATCCAAAACAAACTTATGCAAACCCCTTGGATAGTGCATGTCCTTGTTCATTCTTGTTTCCTTTATGGGCACTATATTGGGGGGAGGTTTCAAATCAGTTCTACCAAAGTAAAATATGTTAATGCCTGTAAATTGAGAGCAAATTAGAAAGCAGTATCTACTCAGTTAAATTTGTTTGTGATGTCAGCAATTGCAGCTGCAGTTACGGTTAACAGTGCTCTGAACTGCTTTTAGAGAGGTGACTGGAATTCTGTTTAGTTCATCAGATATGCTTCGGTCCTATTTTAATATTTAGTTTATAGGGACATTCACAGAAAATGTAGGATTCTTGCTACTGATGCACACTATCTCCATGTTTTTGATCCTTTGTCAGAAGGAACCTGGGACAAAGGCTAACAAAGGTGCTAAAGGGAAGAAGGATGAAAAGCAAGAAGCTGCAAAGGAAGGTACTGCACCATCTGAAAATGGTGAAAATAAAGCTGAAGAGGTACTTTCCACACGCACCTTCCACTGGTTGAATCAGTGTTTTTTAATTATTCAATCTTTCAGCCATTGATAGCATGTTCATAATGTTTCTTTTTATTGCCCATAATGTTATTACAGATTCGCATCTCTCGCTCAACTGTTAGTGTTTCAACATCCAGAGGTGCCCCACCCAGCACACTGTCAGTAAAAGGGCAGATTGAAACAGTGAAAGTTAAGGGTACGGTAGAGCTTTCTGCATGTGTGCAGTGAATAGAAACAGATAGTTGTGTGGTGCTTTTCATTATGAACAATGGAAGCTGACAGGTAAGGCTTCTATGGCTTTTGAAAAGCTGGGACCAATAACTGAAGAAAAGTGTGTGTATGTACCTGTTTTGTATGTGTGAATGTAACACTGAAATAGATTTGACATTGAGCTGTTGAAAATAATGCATCAAAGGAGAAAGTGCTAGTGTGGGTTTTTTATATGCATAATGATAATTTACTATAGTAATTATGTTCTATTTTTTTCCTTTCATAGGCACAGAAAACTGAAACTCTAGGTGACAAGAGCGAATGAATTATCATGAAAATTTTGGGTTGATTTTATGTACCTCTTGGACAACTTTTAAAAGATATTTTTATCAAGTATTTTGTAAATGCTAATTTTTTTAGGACTATGATAGTTGACATATTAAACTATATATGAACATTTCCCTTCTCATAACCATGCTTTTAGAAATTTCCATTGTTGGCAAGTAATATAAATATCAATTTAGCATTGGAAGGCGTGTGTAAAATTGGATCAGCATTCCATACACTTGCTTTGAGAAATTAAGTCTTGTGCATATGGTGGTGTTTTTACTGTGCGTATTTGAATTTTTCATGCTGTTTTTCTAGAGCAATAATCAGTGGTGCTTTTGTACTTAGGGTTTATGTGATTTTAATGAAACATGGATAGATGTGGCCACCTGCTGACTATTTTGGGTTCTTTTAATGGATTAAAATAAAAGGTCTCCTTGCCTGCAAAACTATGGCCTCCTAATGTTTTCTCTAAATCTAGAATGCCTTACTTATATTTTAACTGTTATGAGGAAGACCGAATGGTTTAGCAGCTATTGTGATTTGCATGCATTATATTTGTTTTTTTTGCTGGCCTTTGATGAACAATGTATTTAAATGTCCACATATGAGCAGGAGGTCAAGACTTTTTGTGGTCCATTTATTAATGGGCTTATGAATACACCGTTTCATGTTCAGATTTATTACCATGAGCAAATAGATTTTGTGTTACTGCACCAGTTTGATGTAGAGATACCAAAACAGAATGAATTGCTTGATTGCTACAGAAGTACAGTAACTGTGAGGCATTCTGGAGCATTTTGGCTTCTCCCCTGCCTGCCCCTTTCATCCTAATAGAGCAGATTTTAATGTTAACATCTTATTACATGTGACCCCTGTTTCTATCTGCAGTCTCAAATTTAATATGCTATAAAAATTGCTGTTCTGCCTCAGCAGAGGACAGTTGTTAATATATTGAAATTGCTGTTAAACAGCACTATATTTGGTACCTGTTAGAGATGGAACAATGAAAGTATTTTTGAAGTGATTGTGATGCTGGTAAATTAGCTAATGATTTTTAGTACTATACATTACACCTTTTCAGCTCATTATAAACACCTTGGATAATTTTCTCCTTCAAACCCTCTTCTCCTGGGACTCTGGTATTTCTATTGTTGTTTGTGGAGGTGGGGTGGGGGGAGAAAGAAATGTTCCCTGTTCTTCAGTACAATTGATTTGTATTGCTCAAGTGGTGGCCGTTATGTCTGGGGTTACTTTTGCTTGTTTCAGTCAATAAATAAATGACTGTATTGCCTGACCCTAGTGTTTTATTTATTATTTGGAAAGAGATAACTAGTAGCCTGATTTTAATTAAAACAAAACAAAACAAAACAAAAACCTCTCTCTTTCCCCATTTCACTTGATGTTCAGCTGCTTTCTTGCATGAGCATGGTAGTAACACACAAGGCCCCAGTCAGAAACAGGGTTTTTATTGCGATAGCCACAGTACAGTAACATAGGAGGATGCTACCTCTGCACCTGAAAGCTGCGGTCTGGGAACCTGGTTGGGAATAAGAGTGAATGTACGTGCATGTGTTGTTGATGGTGGTACAGGATAGTGGGGACAAAATGTATGTTTTTGTCTGCCCCCCCCACCCCAGTCTCAAATGGCATCTCTCAAGCAACAGGCTACTTAGGTCCATTTTTGCCAAAGTATGTGGCCTTTAACACCCAGATGCAAGCTGTGCCTCATCAATACAGATCACATCATCATTGGACCAAGTAACGTGGATTGTAACAGCCCAGTTTTATTCACCTGCACTTCTACCAATGTCATATATTTAATCTCCTGTTTACAGTGACTTTCTGCTGTCTACATTGGACAAATGGAGTGATCCCTACATGAAAGAATGAATGAACACCAGTCTGGCATCCATTGTAGAAAGACACATGCCTGTGGCAGAACGTGTTGTGGCGGGCCAGTAGGGGGCACTCCCGTTTTGAGCCGCCCACCTCCCTGCACCCGACCACCTTCCAGGCCTCCGGGTGCCTCACGTCCGGCCGACCCCTTCCCTGGAGCACACCCGCTAGCCTGGGGGTACCGCTGCCACCATCCAAGGTTCTGGACTTATTTCTGGCCCTG
>JAGPOW010003642.1:59375697-59398647 GCA_030014935.1 Caiman crocodilus | reverse complement strand
CGCCGCCCCTACACCTCGTCCACTCGCCAACCGACCCTCTGTTGGTACTTCAGCTGGGGCAGGTCTTGCTCCGTCCGGCGCTCGAATCCACCCGGGACCGGGTATTGATGGTATCCCACGGGTCCTGATGTACTCGCGACTCTTCTGGTCCCTTCCTCTCTCCACAAGTCTTCTGCTGCCTCTAACAGCTTCTCTGGGGCAGCGTTTCCCCCCCAACTGGCTGGCAGGCGCTAAGCCCACCCGGGCTCCCGAGTCCACTCGGGATTCACCCAGCCACGCTGCTGAGGTCCTTCGTGCCGCGGCAAGCGGGACCTCTCCGGAGCTGCAGCGTCCTCCAGCTGCAACCCACTCCTCTGCTCTCTCTCTCTCTCGCTCCCAGCCTTGCCGGGGTTTTTCAAGTTTCCCGCGGCGGCCATGCCGGCAGCCGCGATTGATTCCTCCCCCCGGCTCATTAGCGTCAACCGCTTAAACGAGCCGCGGAGGCGCGGCTCGCACGGCTGTGTCGGCGTCTGCTGCGGCTGGTGCGGTTCCTCTTCCCCCTGCTCCAACTTCCCTGGTAAGTTTCTTTCGCCTCCCCTCGACCCCAGGGGTCCGTCTCGTGCCACTAGTGACGGCACGCTGCTGTCACAGTGGACTTAAATATTTCCATTGAAGAAATGAAAGTACACAGCACAGTGACAAATGACATGTACTTGGAGGGAAAGTTGTGTGAGTTCTACAAAGTTTAGCTGTGAACCGCATTTTATTTGTAAGGGGGTGATTCACAAAGAACTTAATACCTAAAAAATCCTAGGCAATTCACAAAACCCCACCTAATTCAACTGGGTACTCAGGGCCCAACCCTTCCCCCTCCTTCCCCATGTCCAAAAATGCTGGCACTTTGTCAATGTGTAGGTTCTTACCTAAGGCTATTTGTCTTTTAAGAGTAAGTCAGATCCCTGTACGTGAAAAATAATGTAGTTGCCAAGGTCTAGGCAGAGCTTTTAGGCTGTGAATTCCAGTTTCATTTAGGCCTTGTCTACACTATCAAGTTCTGTTTCTACCAGCAAATAAGCCACTTGTGCCAAGTGCCACTAGCAACTAGCAAAAGACACAAATAGACACTCCCATGCCTCCTGCTAGCTGTAGCAGTCCCTTTGGCTATTGGTGCCTTCTCCTTGGAATTAGACCACATCAGTAATTCAGCTAAAATTCATTTAACAAATCTAGACAGGTGATCAGGCAGAAGATAGCGAAGGGTGCCACCTTAGGGATAACTGTTCAGGGAGGCATGAGCTTTCTAAGACAACAACCTACTTTGTCAGATGCTTAGCAGGTTGTCACCTATGAAAGTTTGTCTCTGAACCAGTTATTCCCTAAAATGCATCCCACCTTACCTTTTGCTATAATAAATCCAAAAGCTAACAGTTATACTTTAAAATTCTAAGCAACTTTTTTTTTAAATCTGTAATGAAGGCTAGCTATAGATTTAGCAATATTACAGCACTTCTTGACTAAACCCATATAGCTGTCACAGTTACAACTATCTGAGAGTGCTTGTAACTGGAAAAAAGGCAGAAATTCTTGTTCCATGCTTGCTAGCTCCAGCTGTTCCAGCTAACATTAACAAAGAACCTTTTCCTTAATTAGTTTGTTTAAATTCCCCTGGATGTCTCATCATAGCATCTTATAGTGTCTGCAGAAATTTCTAGAAACTAATTTAATTTACCCTGTAGTATACCTACATGCTTTTTCCAAAGTAGGAAACTTCTACTGGTTTTCTAGTGGTTGGCATTCCAATCTTTCTACCTACAATAACATTTATAGTAGTTTTCTTTGTCTGATTTTTAAAACATTTCATTCTAACTTTAGAATCAATCTCCACCCTTACCCCAGATTCCTACAAGTTTGTCCATATTTATATTGATACATGAATATGTAATTAAACATACTGTTACCTATTATATAATTATTAGATTGCCTTAGTGTGATCTCTATGCTTCCCAGCATATATGCTCTATGCTCCAATAGCTGTGCTGCTCCACTGGAACAGGCTGGAGTCACCAGAAGTGTGTACATTTTCTTGTGGCTGGGTGCTGACAACTGACTCCTGTCCGCTGCTAGAATTTTGCCAGCAGAAATAGGCAAAACCTTGGGTGCTGGTAGCTGGAAGAGAAAAGGGATTTCAGATGAACTCCACCCTTCTTTCTTCCCATGCTCACCCTGGCTCTTCAGTTCCTGTTAGCTCCACATACTAACTGTTGTGAATCCTAAGCCTAGGCTTTAACTTTTCCTCTAAACTGACAGCAGCTGTACCTTCCTTCATAGGGAATGTGTATGGTGAATTCTAAAATTTAAGCATACAATTTCAAAAATAGATGTAGAAAAGAAATGCTTGGTGTTGCCGTGCCTGAGTTTCATTGTGCATCTTGCCCAAATTGCCTTAATTTCTGCAGTTGTCAAGCTTTTTTATCCTTTCAAGCAGAACTAATAATCACCCTCCTCACTTCCTCTGTTGCTCTTGAATATTCTGTTCTACAAAGCTAGTTTCAAATATTGTTGAAAACAGTGTTGCCAATAAAAGTGATATTAATAGTATGTTTAAAAGTCTATTTCCTTCAGTTTTGTGATTATATAAGAATCCCTGCTTCCTTGATGAACTCTTCCAATGACAACTAATGTGGTTCTTGAAGGACCCCTTGGGCAAGTGAGACCCAAACATCACTAGGGCTGCTGCTGAAAAGTGTGTCTATGCTATACAATAGTGAAAATGGTGAGTATGCTTATTCTGCTTCATTTTATACCCAGATACAAAGGGTACAAAAGCTTAAGGATTTGATGGATATTATGGGTTAGAGAGTAATTTTATAGATGTACAGAGAAAATGTATTAGAGAGAAATAGGAAGTTGAACAACAGAAGTGTGGAAAGACTTCATACTGAAAATATAAAGTGCAAATATACATTTGCAGGAATTTAGTTATTTTAGGGTCACAAGGGGAGGAGTCTTTTTTTCCGTCAATATTTAGCTGTGTTTTGGTGTATTTCCTTTAATGTAGTCTGAGGCTAGGAGAAGGAGAAAGCTCAAAGTTACTGGTGGAAAAATTGGTTTGAACTCAAACCAGGTTTTAGAATCCCAAAATACAAGTCAAACAATCCTAAAACTCAAAATACAATTTTTGGTCACCTCTGCTAAAATCACACATCATACTGTGTTCCTACTAGTTGTTTTAGAAAAACAACTGAAACTTCTTTTTTTTTTTTTTTTTTAAAGGAGAATAAAGCAGTCATTTCATACCCTGCAATGATGAGAGGGTCAACAGTTGGGTCAGGAAGAATTTTTTGGAATGTCAAGACTAAGTGTTTCTGCTGAAAGTATCTGCTTTGACCTGACTTTAACTTTGCACTTGTATTTTCAGGTATTCTGTTTCATTTGGAACACTGCTGTAAACTTAAAATGGGCACCTGATTTTGATAAGCTTTTGCAGTCTACCAAAATGCATAACTTGTTTATACATAATTTCTATAAAGTGAAATATTGAGAAGTCTTATCCTCCTTATTTAAGGATTACCCTCTCTCTCTCTCCAAGAGTCCTCCCTCAAAATTTTGGAGGGATACATCTACTGTTTGCTAAACTTCTGTCTGTGTATTGTTACCAGTTTAGGTGTTTACCAAGAATTTCCCTCTACATCATTCTGAATGAAGATGTCAATGTTGATGTGTTTTATCTTAATCCATTCTTAATCCAGAAACTCTGAAATTTAGTTTTAAAGTTATGATTTTTCTAAAATTTGACATACTGATTGCCTTCTTTGATGTCCAGTTGCGGATTTACAAATAAGTTAAAATAGATTAATCTATTATGACCACAAAGATAAAGATGAATAGGATGGGAAATACAGCTGCTTGGGTATATTATTCCCTTGTATATTATTCCCTTGTAATGATGCTATGGACCATCACCAAATTGTTACACATCAACTATTCAAGATTTCTGTATTTGACAATTGCAGTAAAATGCTAACACACTCTTGAAAGTTCCTGTGGGATGTTGACTATAAATTGGCAATATTGTGGTACAAAATAAATTAAAATACCATATTCAAAATGCTAAATGGAATTCTGATCACTTTATAGTAATAGTAAAAGTTACTATGCTATGATTTTTTATGCAGAATTTATAATGTGGATGAAAAACTAAAACCAAGTTTAATAGCATCTTATGGTTTAGAAAAACAAATGACATTTCAATTAATATTTAAGCAAGTTACTGAGTTGGGCAAGTAAATTTGGTAGTTTTGCTATTGCATCCTTCATTAGAATGGCCCAGATGTAGCTGCCAACAGGTTTTTGGCAATTATTTTGATTTTTAGTTTTATGTAAATTCCAAATTCAGGGTTTATAAAAAGTGGATGTGTATTGAAAATCTTCATCAATCAACTATTTGACATGAGCCTGACTCTAGTAATGAAAAAATGTAAAGATGACAGCACAAGGCTTATTAAAAGCAGTGTTTTTATCTAAGTCCTCCATCTATTCTTAAAATCAGTGTGAATTTTTTGATAGTCCATAGGGAGCTAATCTAACTCATGTGAAACAAGCAAGAGTCTTCATGAGTTAAAATTCTGGGAACAACTTGAAAGCTTTCTAAAAGTCCTTTAGGAAGGTCAAAATACAAAACAGGTTAATATTTTAACTTTAAGAACTCTTCATTAATTGGAACTCTGATTATATCCCCTCTTGATAAGAGGAATCAGATGATTCATACTGATGTGAAGTGACCATAATCAATGGGAAATGAGAAGCACAAGGGAGAATCTTGTATTTAAATAAAAGGTTAAACTGAGATCATTAATGACAGTAGGAGGAGGGGGCTTTAAAAGAATCCCTGGGGAAATCTGACAGTTTATAGCCATTTGGAAATAGATCCAAACAGTGGTATGGAGAGTAGTAATGCTGCTATTAAAACAACACATAGAACATTTTGGGTGATAGTCAAGGGATAGGACAAAGAGAGAGAATGCCAGAATGTCACAGTTCCCTAGCAGCTGGAGATTCTTGGGAAGAAGAAAGGACAAAAGATGTGTGAAGCCAGTGCAATTTTGAGGATCCTGTCCAAACGGCAGTGGAGTTGAAGGAGAGAATGAGTGGAGCAAAAGACGGACCAACTCTGTCAGGGAAGGGCAAGAATGAGAAACAGATGATGAACTCCCCTGTCCACAGGTGTGAGTTCAGAGTGCAATCTAGGAGACTTCCTGAAATCTCGCAATAGCCCCATTTTTCACTTTTTCTGTTTGGATGTGTCTCTCTTGTAAAACTTCTCTTTTGATGTCTTTGAAGGAAAATGAGAAGGCAAAAGAAGTGGGTTTTTTGGCAATTTCAGGAAAAAATATAAATAACTATACATGTGGTAGGAGTTCAAACTGGCAGTAACTGCAATAGTTTGCAGTTCGTTAAGCATTTATCATCTGCATGGCTCCCCTTACCAAGTTCCCACCTGAAGAGTCTGCTCAACTAGCACTGCTGAGCTAAAGAATTTTCTAGAAGGGTATGCCAATTGCACTTTATTTCAGTGCCAAACATTTGGGCTAGGACCAGAAGTTGTATTTAAACCAGTTTAACTGATCAGAAACCAGTTTAAACCTGTAACAGAACATAAGTTCACTGCTCATAAACCTCGTTCAAAATGGCCCAAACTGGTTTAAGATAAACCTGAATGAATGTCGTTTCAGACTTAACTGATTTAAGTCAAACAGGTGTATGGAACTTCTGTCCTAGACCCTTTCCTGGTTCAAGTTAACTCACAGTCCCCCAGCATCCCAGGATGCTTTGCAGCCCTTGGCTGGGCTGGGCTATGCCGTCTGCTCCAGCAGAGCAGGGTTGGCCCTGCACCTTGGCTTTCTAGCTAGAGTACTATCTCTGCTCTGGCTGGCTGAGAATGGGGTGGGGGTGGGAAATCTGGCTGGGGACTGGTCACTCAAGCAGAGGGGGGCATGGTCAGACACAAGCCCCCAGCCAGCACAAAGGCGGAGGGGAAGGGAAACCCTGAGGCTGAGAAGCCCCTCCCTTCTACCTCAGCATGCTAGCCCGGGGCTGGCATGTGGCCACACCCTCTGCCCCCTTTGCTTAAGAGGCAAGTGGGGAAAAGCCTGGCAGGGGCACAGCATACCCCAGCTGGCATTTAAATTTTCCTCCCCACCCCTCTGCTTCAGCATGCCAGCCTAACCCGGGGTCTGCCCATGCTTTCCCCACGCCTGTGCTCCAGTGGAGGAAAGCCTGGCAGGGGCTGCTTCCACCCTCTCCCCCCGCCCCACCTCTCTGGGACACCCTGGCTGTGGTGAAGGTTTAAACCACTCCCTGGTCATACTCAGTGGGCCTGCCAGGGCCCCACACTCCCTCAGCTGGAGCAGGGGAAATGCTGGAGGGCTTTTCTCCCAGCTTCCTTCCAGTCTTCCTGCCACTGCTGAAGGGAAGGGCAGGCTTGTTCTAGTGCCCCCTGGCTTCTAGCCTGTGCCACTGCAGGCAGGTGGCTGCATTACCAGAATCAAAAATTAATGTCTGTTCACTTGCTTTTCAGTTCAATCCATGCAGTTTAGACTAACCTGCAATGACTGAATTGATTCAGCCTCGTGTTTTTGACTGTCTGTACATACCCTGGGAAATAAGCCCAAAAAAGGGCAATGCAGCCCCAACTGCCTAACTTCTATTCACTAAACCTTGAAGCTAATGAAGAATTCATAAGAGAAAGAGAAGATGGTCCATGCAAAGAATTAGATTTTTTTGGTGATCTTTCATTTTGGGGAGGAGTCCTCAAATATTCCCACATGTGAAAGTTCAGTGTTCAGTACAGCCCTCAGCAAGGCATACTGAAGAGTTTCAATTTTAAGACACTTCAAAAATGCACTCCTATGTCCGCAGTAACCAATTGATGTATGTCAGATTGAGGAAACCTTATGCATGTTTCTGTGCAGAACTTCAGAAAGCAATTCTACAGGTGATGATAGTGGATATGGAGTCTGTTTCCCTAAAATATGCAAGAATACCAAGAAGTTGATTATTTAAATCCAGGCAGAACTTGGACAATATTTTTGGCATAAATTTGAGATGATAACAGAACAATTTCATTTCTGTAGAATACAGTGAACAGAAAATCTGATATACCTGTAGCTGACTTACTTTTCTCATAGAAGTGATTGCAATAGAATACATTAGCTTTAAGTGAAAGTCTTGTCTCCTAAGGAGCCAAAGGGCAGTCTGTTACCATTGTAGCAGGTTGAGATTCTGCATATGGGGTACGTTCACATTTATAGGAACACACTCAGTCCTTAATGGAAATATGTACCAGTGGAATGATTAAAGACATGAGCATGATGGTATACTGAATTAGCTGTAGGTATAACCTGACTGAAGACAAGAAGGCTGCATCTACATGAGTGTGGATGTTTATTTCCCTAGGGACAAGAAGCAATGGCATGCCTCATCACCTTGTGCTACTGTTACTTGTCCCCAGGAAACACCTATGCCATGCGCCCTCTGGCATGCGGCAGGTTACCTTGGGTCTGGTAGAGGAGGCTGGGCCAATAACTGCTGGCCCCAGCAGCCTTACCTGGGGTCCTGGGGACCCTGGGGAGCTGCAGTTGTGGCAATCCTGCCACTCAGAGGCTGGCCAGCAGCTGGAGTGTGGCTCTGACTAGCCCAGTTCTGGTTTTGGGAGGCATGTGCTGCATTTGCGCCTGCTGCCGTTTTTGTTTGGTTTTTTTTTGACCCTGGAAGATCTCAGGGCCAAAAAACTCCAAGCTGCTATCTTGCAGTGTGGGGAACGCCTGAACGTGCAGTGTGTGGTGCCATATACTGCATGGCCATGTTTATCTGGATGCAGCCGAAGAGGCTGAAAGTTAAGTAAATAGGCAATGTTGAATTATATGGAAGCAGTATATAGAGTGACTTTTCTGCTCCCCATAATGAAAATCTCATCTTTGAAAAAGAACATAATGTGGAAGCTTGCTAGGTCCTAACAAAATTCTCTGCTTTTGCAGAAAACATTAGGGAACAGTTCTTGTCAACATCCTTTTATCAATGTGTTGAAGTGTGGCTATTTTGGATTGGGACACGGGCTAAAATTGTTTTTCCTATGTCAAGGGGGGTTGGTAGTGCAAGTAAAGACTAGATGTAAAACTGGGAACAGTATGCATGTTTATGCCCCATTTCTTGGGCAATAGGTCCATCACTATTTTAAAGGTAATTTGAGCTGGTCCTATAATCTATTTTTGTCTGTTGACTTGTACTATCTTTGTTCGTCAGATTAAGACTGGCACTAGTTCAGACTTTACGAACATAGGACTAGAAGGCAACACCTGGGTTTTTAAGTCCAGTTCTGTGCTCTTGATGGAAACCACTGCATATAATCCTGTCTAAAACTACTAAGGTTGCTTACCACTATTACTCCTCTTGGAAGGTTTTCCAGAACATTACTCTACTGACAGTTAGAAATCCAGTTCTGTATCATTACCTCTCAGCAGAACTGTTGAAAGAGAGCTCCTTTATACTTTTTGCTATAACATAGTTATGATATTGTTTATCACCAGTAGGACCATGTGATCACTAATAACAGAAAGGATCAAGACCCCAATTGCTGGTACATAATTTTGTAACGTTTGTGAAGCTTGATTGTCCATGTTTTCTATAACTCCACTACCTGATTCACAAGACTGATTTTCAGATTTTGACCTGCAAGTTTACTTCTGTATTTTCATACATCTGGCGCACACTTTCACATTGAAGATTTAATGTGAAACAGAATCACTATTAAAGCAAAATCTTTTCTTCCATCTCATTCTATAGCAGGGGTTTCAAACTCAAATGAGTTTGCAAGCTGGAATTAGACTGAGGGGATTCTTTCAGGTTGGATGATCCACTGCTAGATCCAGTCCATAGGACTTCTCACAATGGCAAGTAAATGGAAATTAATGCCACTGCTGCTTGCCCCACTGCCACTGATTGACATCTTCAACCTGGGTGCTGGTCCCCAGAGGTGGAACTGGTAGGGTTTGCTTCCAGGAGTAGGAAGTGTCAGCATAGCTAGCACCTATGGGATTCATGTGGCAGCTGCTGCAAAATTATCTGACAAGCAGTGATTTGAAAGCCTAAATTCTGCAGTGAAAAAAGCAGGCATTAGGAGCACACCCTATCAATCTTGCCAGCACCCACCATGATTTCTGCTCTGTCCTCCCAGTCTACTGTTTAATGTTCCATCTGGCTTCTGGAGCTGCTGCAGGGAAGGTACAATGGTGCTGCAGGGGCAGGGTGCAGCGGAGAGTGAGGTGTTCCCTGTCTCTATTTTTCAGTGCCCCCTCCCTTAGTGCTCATGGCTCGTGCCACTGTGATAAGTCCTATGGGCCACATCCAGTGATGTGTCATCCAGACAGTGACAAGTACCGCAGGCTGGATCTGGCCTGTGGGCCATGTTTCACACCCGCTCTACAGAATGTTTGCCCTTGCTTTGTAAACAGAGCAACAAACAGTGCTTTGGTAAACATTGCTGCTTTTCTGAAAAGATTTTGAGTTAGTCACATCTAGATGATTGCCTCATTCAGTGAAATTTTCCTTCAGTTCTGTCAGTTGTATTATTTCACTGTTTCTTTTTTTTTTCATACTGAAAAGAGGAAAGTATTTCACTGGGCATCAACAGACTCTACAACAGCCAGAGCTTATCTGTTTCAAGACAGATTCAAAATAATCTCAAACCTCAGATACCTTCAACAGCAGCTTCATTGTGAGGTGAGAGGTTTGGGGGATATGACTTATGAGGAAAGACTGAGGGAACGGGGGTTACTTAGCCTACAGAAGAGGAGACTGAGAGGGGACTTGATAGCAGCCTTCAACTACCTAAAGGGGGATTTGAGAGAGGATGCAGCTAGACTATTCTCAGTGGTGGCAGATGACAGAACAAGGAGCAGTGGTTTCAAGTTGCAGCAAGGGAAGTTTAGGTTAGCTATTAGGAAGAATTTTCTTATTAGGAGGGTAGTAAAACACTGGAACAGATTGTCCAGAGAGGTGGTGGAATCTCCATGCTTAGAGGTTTTCAAAACATGGCTAGACAAAGCTTTGGCTGGGATGATCTAGTTGGGGATGGTCCTGCTTTGAATGGAGGGTTGGATTAGATGACTACCTGAGGCCCCTTCCAACCTTAACTTTCTATGATTCATGTTGAGGGCTGAACTTGTTTACATTTGTTTGGGCATGTGGCCTCCTTTACATTTGTAACACAACATGCCATATGTCACCTACATTGGTTAATATTTGTGCACATGTTGAGCAGATACCATAGGGAACATGACTTTTTACTAATGCTGATTCATCCATCTCTGTAAGGGTGCACCTGGACTATAATCATGTATGAGATCTGTGGACATGTGACTCTAGTTCACATTAAAGTATTAGGACTGAGAGTAGTTTTCAGAGGCTGTATTACCTTCATATCAATGATCCAATGACTAATGAGCAACAAGACAGCTGTGTTTTATATAAATAGGCAGGGAGAAGCCTGATCATGCCCTTTCATGCAGGAAGCATTTAAATAATTGTACACCTGGTAACATGAATGAATCTCTTAGCAATATCTCGTCCGTGTCTGAAGAGTGCTGTAACAGAGGAGAATACATATTTTGGTGGACCATGAGTGAATGATGAGAGGATTCCAGTACATTGTTCAAGATTAGGGAGTTTTTCAGTATGCTACTTTGTAATAGACCAGAACAAAAAATTGTTCACTTCATGCTCTAAAAGTCCGTGCCCATTATTTCTATCAGATACTTTCTGCATTCAATGGTCCACATGAGCAAAGTATACTTGTCTTCATTCCCAGGGTGCCTGGAAAGCTTGGACAAAAGTTGCCCTGATCATCTTGATAACACTTACCGGGCCCCAGAAGTTTTGATATCTGGATCTGATACTTTTATTAGTCCATGGAAACCCACAAGTTGATAGTAAAAGACATTTGAGACTTGGTGGGAATAAGAGTTACAAATGATTGACTCTTATTTTGGACAATTAGTCTGGAGATCTTTCAAGAGACTATCAGTTAACCCTGGAGTGTACCAGGCCACACTTTCTATGCATCTTGTTTCTTTTTTTTTGCATCCTCTCTATGTTTGTTTCTTACAGGCCTTTCATCTAATTAGTATTTTTGAACAAACTAATTTAGGTCCTCCAACTCAGAACTCACTCTACTAGGACCCAAACAGCTTATTTGCAAAGCATGCCCATTTCAGAGGTCTGTAGCGTTGCTGGGGTTTAGTCTATATTTAGTCCCCAGGAAGTGTTGAGATCTAGATCTGAGGCTTCTTTTTGGCAGCTGTGCTGCAGTCTTTTTAAGGAGATTCCAAGCATTCATTACATCACTGGCTGCGTCTACATGAGATGCTGACTGTTCAGCAGCATCCCAACAGTTGCCTAGTGATGCTTACTGCGCGGTAGCTCATTACAACTATGCATTAGCATCACATCATGATTAGTGCCTGGTGACGCTACTGCGCAATAGTAACAAGCTGCTGTGCATTAGTAATGAGCTACTGCGTAGTAAGCACCTCATGTAGAAGCAGCCACTATGACTAGAGTATAAAAACAAGTACTAAAGAAAGTAAAGATACTAGTTCTTCATGGTACATTGGTGTTCTATGACCTGCCCCCTTTCTTTGGTACCTTTGAATCCTGTAATACTGAAATTCCATAGCTAGGGAAGAACCGAGCAACAGCTGGGCCTGCACTGCACTCTAACCTGTGGCACAGGAAGAAGTACAAAACTACCCAGGACCAATAAAAGGACTCAAGAGTGTTTGTTCAAAAGATTCTTATTGTTGTGTGTATGGCACAAATACACCAAGAGTGGATTACATTTCTATGAACTCCAGGTATACCAGAATGTAAGTAACTTTTTAAATTTGATAAATGACTGGAAGAAGCAAGAGTGGTGGGTTCTATATCAAATGGTGAGGTTTTGATTCTTTGTTAAGCTTTTGTTCTGTTGATCTTGTTTGCCATTCTAAGAACAGTGATATACTTTCTTTGGAGGGCCATGCTAAAGGAAAAAAGCTGACTGGCTATCTTGAACTTTTGATTTGAACTATTTTCATTCTTACCCCAAAATAGAGGACTTTGTTAGTTTAGCCTTCTGACCAAATTAAAACATACCAGCAACAGGAAATAGAGGGAACATCCATATCAAGGGACAGAGAGGTACTTTCAGATGATCTATTTTAGAACTTGATTGGAATTGTTTGTTCAGGCTTAGTCAGATAAATAGCCCACCCTGATTTTTAGACTCTCTCTCAATTTTTAAATGTTTGTAAAATATTTTCATTAGCTATTAAAGAAAACTCCAGAAAAATGTTATTAAGGCTGTCATGATCAGACTTCCTTTTAGATAGAAAGCCCACTATTCTGTCAAAAGAATAGAAAATTGTTTTGTAGCTAAAGTTGCATTCCATAGCCGCCTTTGAAAGGCTGACTAGAAGTAAGAAAACCTTTCTAATATCTGAAGCATCTGAAAGCGGCGGTCGTTTTTTTTATTTTGGTGTGCTTTTAAATCAGACAGCACTGTTGTCGTAATCACGGATTTAAGTTTGTGGGGAAAATGGAAACAAGGCTCTCCTAGTAGAAGGATGACTGCCATCATTTGGTTGTTGTGGAATCTGGAATAGTTAGAGACAATTACCTGATATATCATATCTCTAATAATTGTCTCTAAGATATTTAATTATCAACAGTCAAAAACATTAGTTTTAGAACTTCATGTGTAATCTTTGTAATCCTAAAAAAATCCTGATTTTAAATTCTGGCCTGTATGAATTATTCGAGAGACTCACCAGAACAACCAGTTCCAATACATTATTTGGGATTAGGGTTTTCTTTCAATAGATTTATTTGTAACAGGCAAGAACACATTATGGTCAGAAAAATTCCGTGCCATTCTTCAGGATACTGGGAGAAAGATAACTTGCAAAACCCTTTAAAATGGGAGATGATCTCTGTAGTTTGCTTTGGCAGTGGTGTAGTTTAGCTGTTTTGTTTGCTATGTTTTCTTTCATTTTCTTTGATTCCTCACCTGGCTCATTCATGTTTGAAGCCAAAACAAGAATTTGCTAGTCTGTAAGCACTGTAATACCATTGTTAATTCCTCAGAGAGCAGCCTTTGTTTGTACCAGACATATGTTCCAGAATTCTGTTTAGGGGTTAACATGCTGCTTGAGATTTCTTTTTTCATTTGAGGCATAAAATTAAACCTCAGGAGAACTCATAATCAGGAAGGATATCACTGTCCAAAACTAAGAATAAAATTCACGGAACTTTCATTTGAGTAAAATTTCTTTGCAGTTTGTAAAAAAAACCAAAACAACCCCAACCCCTTACTAACCCCCCCAAACATATATATGTATTTCTCTTTACATCTTGAATTACATTGCTCTGTACTAGTATTATTAACTCCTGTGATTTTTTTTTTTTTTTATCCTGTTCTGCAGTTACTTCCTGGACAGAGGAGATTTGTGAGAACCTCAGGTTTTTTTTGTTTTGTTTTGTTTTTTAAGGTGCATCTAGTCTTCATGGTAATGGATAAAATCTTGAAAATTTGATCCAAATGTACCCTAAAAGGTCATAAAATAAAATAAAGAATGCAAGTAAAAACAACCCAATTTGTAAACAAGATTTTGTTAATGTTTGGGTTTGGAGGTAGTAGTATTGTTCAAAAGTGAGCGACTGTTCCAACCTTTGGGAAACTGCATTCAGCAGCAGGTTTAATGGTTCCTATACAGACATTTGTATGACTGTTTAAAAGCCTTTCAATGACAAAAGATGCAAGAGATGTTCTATTGTGTGGGCACCCATAAGTGAAACTATTCATTCAGTTTCAGTCTTATTTAGACGTTATTTAGATTAGCATTTAAATGCCCTATTGCATAACAAGCTTTAAGAACAGAACCCAATTAAAAATGAATGCTTTGTGTTACTTTAAGATGACAATCCAGTGTAAGATATTGTTCCTTACTGTATTTGGATGTGATCTAATATGAGTAGTGTTTCAATGAGAAGCAATTAATAGTGACCCTCACTTGATACTGAAAGATCAGACTCTTCCTCAGCCTTTGTGAGGTTGGACCTTTAAAAACCACCATGGTGTGCTGCTATCTCAAACCTTACTTCAAGTTGAACTTGTAATAAACTAGCCAATAATGAAAACCCATCCTTCACTTGGAACCTTATACACTCCTATATTCATAAAAGGACTTAAGATTGTGTCTGTTACTTCAGACCAGAGGTGCTCAACCTTTTTACCCAGGGGGCTGGATGGGCAGTGCATGGTCTTACAGTAGGCCGGCTGGTGGTGGTTCTGATTCAGCATCCTGGGGTGACACAGCAAGCACCATATGGCTATGTAGAGTGGGGTGGGGGCAGCGAGGCCTGAGCTGAGCTGAGCTGAGGGGAGAAGGTGGCTTCATCCTGCCCCATGTGCAGGAGGTGGAATGTTATTTGGTGGGGTGAGGGGAGGTGAAGGGGGCATGGCTCTGCCCCATGGGTGGGAGGAAGGGGGGCTCAACCCAGCCCTGCAGGGGGAAGGGGCATGACCCAGCCCCAACCTGGTCTTGTAGGAAAAAATGGAGCATGGCCCAGGCCTCCAGCAATGGTGGGGGGAACATGGCCCAGTCCTATGGAGGAAAAAGGTGTACAGCCTGGCCCCATGGAGAGAAGGGGATGTTGCCTGGTTCTAAGCATACAGGGCTTTGGGTTTAGGAATTCTGCAGGAGGGAGCAGTAGCCATATTAATATGGCCACTGCTCTCCCCTCTGCCAAATTTCCTCACCCATGGGGAGCCTTGCGGACCAGATGCAATGGCTCTGCAGGCCATATATGGCCTGTGGGCCAGAGGTTGAGCACCCCTACTTTAGACACACAAGTCTAAAATGTAGACACTCAAAACTTGTTGCCTATCCTTGGGAGAGACCTTAAGTCTATAGGCACCTAATTTGCTGACATGGTTGTTCTAGGCTGACATGGTTATTTATGGTTGTGCCTTAAAGAAAAAAAAGATGTCTATCTCACCTATTTTATACCTAAGGCTGATAGGGATGTACAATCAAAAACATACCAGTGCAAATCAAGCCTGTAGAGCATGATTTGATAAGCACTCTAAAATGCCACATTGGATCATGCACAAACAATGGTGCCCCTAGTCTTTTTGAATAGCATTAGGTACACTGGAATGAGATCTACAGAAGCCAGCACACTAAGTTGGAGCTGCCTAAACTAAGACGATAGGAAATACTGAGGGGACAAGACAGAAAGCATGTAAATGAATGATAAGTCATGTACATTATACAATGTAGGTACTATCAACAGAATAGGTCAATGTTTACAGCAGTAAAACTTACTATGTTTTGATACTGTCTGCACCATCTTAATACTGGTTTTTGTTCTATGGACCATCTTGGTGTACACTGTGTGGGTCCAAATAAAGTTGGAGAAACACTTAAAAAAGCATCCTCCCAAATGAGTATTACAAGTAGAAATGAAGGATTTGCTATACTAGAGAAGACCAGCGATTAATTTAATCCTACACTTGTGCTGTAATCAATAGATTGATTAACGTTATATATGTTTATACATATATATTCTATATAAATGTTTTAACCTATATACATTCTGAACTTGCTTTTGTGATGATGATGATAAGTGGTAGGATAATTGTGCTCTATGGTGGGGATCCATTTGTGATTTGACACCTTTCGATGTCTCTGTGTTCTTCTGCATTCTTCCATATACCATTCATTATTTTAATATCATTCTTCTGTTTACATCCCTTTCAAGTGTGCAATCCCACTTTTTCCAATTCTTTTCATAGGAATGTTCTCTTATGATCTTTATTGTTTTCAGCATCTACCTCTGAACTCCCCCTAACTCTGTTACGGTCTTTTGGAGGTAACGTGACAAACAGAGTATTGTATTCCTGAGAAGAGGTATCACAGATGTTAAGAGCAATATATTCTGTACTTTCCATGCTGTTCATAATGTTATCCCAGTTTTTTGTTTTTACTGTTTTCACTGTTGCTGTTTATTGTGTTGAATGTTTTTCCTAACTCTCTTTACAGAACAGGCATACCTGGTTTAAATTGTTCTCTCCAATATGTTACTTTGAATTTGTCAACATCAATTTTAACCTGTAACCACACTGCCTATACACTGTACTTGATTAGACCCTTTTGAAAATTTCCCACAACCTTGTCAAGTCTTGACTAACTTGAAAAATCATCTGCATATTTTGCCATCTCGCTCTGCCTCTTTTCCCAGCCCGTAACAAATATATTAAATATCTGCTAAGCAATATGTCAAATTCTGATTTTAGTCGTGATGTAAATCTAGCAATTTCAGTATCAGTAACTCGAGTGGAAATGCTCCCGATCTACACTAATGTCACTGATAATAATCAGGCCTCCCTAAAGAGACAGCAATAAGTGACCCCAAATCCATATTAAGCAGCTGATTTTTTTAAAAGGATATAGTACTGTCACTTTCCATCTCACATGAGAAATGTCAATCAGGAATACCTCTAACTTAATTGAACAGAAAAATGAAATTTAACTTAAAAAAATGGAATAGGTAACTTGCTACAGCTGTGTGAACAAACTAAAATACATAATTTCATCATTGATTTAGCACTTTTCTAAAATCAACCTATTCACTTCAGTAAAATCTGCTGTTTAAAGTTTTAAATGTCATTAAATGTTGTTTTGAGAGATTTTTTTCACTCAATCTGAAATACCATGTTGCACTAGAAAACACATTTTCTTGCTGCTATCCAGAAGTGGTTCCTAGACGTAATAATTTCCCACATTGTTCCATAGGGTTTTTTCCCCTACTACTGTCTTCATTCTAGTATAGTAGTATTCTCTAAAATATACTGTGTACAGAAGTTACTAAAACAAAACTTAAAAAGATCTTTAAAAGTGTAAGGTTTACAAATATGTATTATATGTTAAAGTTAACCTTGGTGGCATCAAATGGAAACAGATGGAAAATATTCAAACTTTGCTGCAGAAGAATAGTTACAGTGCAGAACAATTAAGCCCAGCAGTTAAATCTTTTACTTAAATTTCTTTGGACAGTTAGAGAATATATTCAGCTTACAAAATCTTATTGTCAAAATGACTGAGTAACTTAAATTAAGGATCTTATATGGGACTGATAGGCATAAACTATGTGAATCAAACAAAGCTTAAACAGTGTATTTTATTCTGGAGGTATTTATTACATGGCTCTAAATCCAATTTTTTTGTTTGACTAAAAAAGTTTAAATGTATATGAAAAAAGATTTAATAGTGAAGTTAAAAATGTTGTAATAGATATAATTCATATGCTTAAAAGTAAGGACAGTCTAAGAATTTCCCCAAATCATTGGATGACACTGATTCAAAGATGAAGTTTTGCTGTTCATCACTTTTTTCTATACAATGGCCTGACTACAAGTTGTTTTCTTTTTTTAAACAATGATCATTTTTCAAAACTTAACCTAGATTTCACTTTAGTTCTGCATGTTATTAATGCAGGCATGCTAGTGTGAAGTTATTTGTTTGAAGTCAGCCATTTTACATCATATTTATGAAATAATAGTTTGTCAGTATTGTAGGCAGATTGCGTAATGTAAGTCTCCAGCTGTAAGGGCTAACTCTCACCAGCAGGGGAGAGACACTGAAAAACAGGATAGCAAAACACATTCCCATTAGTACCAACAGTTTTTGTAAAAGAAATGCATGTAGTCAGAGTATATGGTAATGAAAGCAACAAAGATGGAAAACAAAGAGGTGTTTAAATACTTTGATATTTAAATCCCATACATGGACTGAACTTTGAAAATGACTGTGTACATTCAAATAATAAGCTAAGCAGCTGATCTAGAGAGTGCAGAAGTAATTGGTTCATCAATGATCTAAAGTATGAACAAATGTCTTCCCACACTATAAAGTTAACAACAGTCTACAAAGTGATTAAAATACCATTGGTTATAAAGAATTTGTTCCTACTAGTTCTGAAAAACACCAGCATCTTCCTCTTTGGTAGAGTATCAAAGTTTACGAAAGAAGGCAATTGTTTAGGAATAAGAAATGGTTAATACAGCTTCCCATCTGAAAGGAGACAGACCAGGAAGATTAAGACTTAAAATAGTATTTTAATGGTGTTCCCCACAACAAGCAAAATTTAGTTCTAATTTGTTTTTTTAAAAGTGAACAAAAGTCCATTTGTTAGGAAAGTATTTGTCCAGGAAGGAATAAGGGGACAGACCAGATTACATAAAAGGAAAAAAATCTTATTCATGGAAAAATGCAATAAACTAGAGCCACTCTACTGAATTCCTGATGATAATGCGTTTTTAAAGCAAGAAATTAAACCAGACTGACAACTGATAGTGATAAGTCTTGACGGGCAGGCATACCGGGAGAACAAAACTACTTCAACACATCTACATTCAAGCAGAAAGCACAACACACAAAAAAGCATGTAAATGCCTTCTAAATATGAAGCTAAGATGGCAAAAGGGGCTATTTAGGTACTAAACTAGGGATATACTAAAAGGATACCATTTTCTGAATGTGGTGAGAATCTGCCATTTGGGGTGAAACAACAATAAAAAGCCTGCATGTGTGCACAAGGCCACGCCAAGCAGACAAAAATCGAGGCATAGATCGTCTATGATTGATTTTTATAAAAATGAATTGCTATGTATATTAAAGTGTAAGTATGTATAAACTTTACTACATACACATAATCTCTTTCTTGATCAGAGAAAGATGCATTTATTTTAAAGTCACAAAAGTAAGAAACATCTATACAAAAAGGTACAATACATGCATGCAAATTGATGAACTATATTGAGTTTCATAAGCTAAAGGATTAAAACAAATTACTGATCATATTAATTAAAAATAAGGGTTTTGTTGTGCTGTTTTAAAATTTTAATAATTGCAATCTGAAGAGAGAAAATCATTCCATGGCTTTTTTTCTAATGTAGACAGAAGTAGCCCATAAAAACTGCAATGAATCTCCATAATAGGGTGAATGAACACATCAGTATAGATGGTTAAAAAGAATGTAATTTGACAAGAATGTACAAAATAAAAAAGACTTGTGGAGGACAGCATTAAAGCTTTGAAAATTCATAGATGTAATTTTTTTCTGTTCAGGAAAAGAAAAAACTCTCTCCATTGCATTGAAGTATAATGTGCAGCTAAAAAATCCCTGAAAAAATAACAGAATATTTAAAAAAACACCCTAATGCGCATCACCAAACAGAAATAATTTAAAATCTTTCCCTGAAGCAAATAAAACTCTCACATAAAAGTAATCTGTTGACCTTATTGCATGAGGAACCTGAATTTGAACATGCAACAGCACAAGTATTTCTTATGTTTATATATTTATTAGATAGTTTTTGTTACTATTGTGCCTAGGCCAGAGTCATGGATTGGTACCCTGTTGTGCTAGATGTTGTACAATAACACAGAATCCTTATTTCTACAATCAAAAGACCAAGAAAGCTTTGGTACTCAAGTTTGACTCTAAATTTGAAAAGTTGTTAAGAGCTGTCAAAAGAACAAGAATGTTACAGTGTATCTAGGATATTTCCCCTTCTGGATCAAAATCTTTTGGGGTAAAATTGTCAGAGTACCTGACTTAAAGGTGCAATTACATCATACATTAGGCATACTTTGTTATACACAGATGTTACTGGAAAATTAAAATGTTAATTCACGTATTCCTTAGTTGTGAACACTGCCTAACACATGGAAGAACACGCCACATTTCTAGAAAAAAAAGAATTATTTTATTTTCATAATTTTTATTGAGTAATAAAGGTGATTAACAAAACCATTATAAATATTGAAACATTGCTATAAAGTAGGACAGTTACTATTATAATGATAAAAGGGAGACACATACTTGGAAAAAAATATTAGGCAAATGCTAGTTCCTTGAGAAATGAATCGGCTCTATCACATACAGTATGTGTATTTTTAGTACCGGGAAAAGTATTAAAGAATTTTTAAGGATGCTGACAACCTGATCACATTACAGCACCACGCATCAGATTGTAGTATTTAAGAATGTAAGAACTGCCATTTAATAGGTTAGACCATGGGCTCATCTTGCCCAGTGTCCTGTCACACAGGGGCAGAGCAGATGCTGAAAGGGAGACTGAACTGGTATGATCAGGGTTTTTTTCCTCACTTGCAGCCTCCAGCATTAAAGGTCTGGTTCAGAGGCTGTACCCCTCACTCCCATGCTCAATTGCTGCTGATGCACCATTCCTCCAAAAATGAGCTAGATTTCTAGATTTAGAAAGGGACTGCACTCAACTGCCAGCTTCCACATCTGGTGGCAAAGTGCCATACTTTAGTAACAGGTTGTGTGAAAAAGAACTTCCTTTTATTAGTTTTAAACTTACTACCTACTAATTTCATTTTATGAACCCTAGTTTTTGTGTTGTGAGGGAGTAAAGAATAAATTCCTATTTGCTTTCTCTTTGCCATTTAGTGTTTTGTAAACCCTGATCATGTGTCCCTCAAGCATCTCTTTTCTAAACAGAACAGGCCTGGCCTCTTTGGTCTCTCCCCCCATGGAAGCCCCTACATACCACTAACCATCCCTGCTGCCCTTCTCAGGGCCCCCTCTCCTTTTCTACATCCTTTCTGAGGTGTGGGGATCAGGACCTGGGCTGGCAATGAAGTTGTGGACTCACCATGGATTTTGAAAGGGGCACAACGACACTTTCTCACCGCTGGCATTCACTGTTCTGTTTCCAAAAGTGTGCATTTCTTTCTGCAAAGCGCGGGCCATCTAGATGTCGATTCTCTGGCACTTGCACTCCTGCTGTGCGGCTGGAAGTGGCTGTAGCATGCGCTTTTACCATCCCAAGGAGAAAGCTCAGACACAGGGAGGACATAGGTTTGCATGGGTTGGCTTGTTGCCTGGCACACACAGGCATGTGTATGTGTGTAGATATATGCCCTTAGATGTGCAGAGATCTATATATGTATGTATGTATATGTATCTATATATAAAGACATCACTATAATCTATACAAGCTATAGATCTATCTATATCAACATATCTATACCGATAGATCTATATACACACAGATAATTATAGAGATGCATTTATATATCCGTGCACAGGTAGATCTGGATACACAACGATATCGTGTGCCTCAGCCCCCGCAAACGACTCCCGGTCTAAGCCTCCCACTTCTCTGGCCAGGACCTAAAGCGGACGCCGAGGGGAAACGTCGCGGTCCCCTTGACCTCGGGCTCGGCCCCACCCCGGTGCTGGGGCGCGGCCGTTACCCCGAGGCTCGCGCGCGTGTGCGGGGGGGGGGGGGAGGACGACGGGACTGCGTCACGGGCCGCCCCGCCTGTGTGTCCGCGAGCGCGGGCCCCGCTGCCGCCGCCCAGCGAGACCAGCCCCGGGGAGGGGGCTGCGGCGCCCGGGCGCCACGCACCGCACCGCCCCGGGGCTGCCCCGCCGCCGAGTTACCTCCGCGCCGGCCTCGGCTCCCTCGCGTTCTCCACCGGCAGCCGGGGGGACGTGGCCGAGGCAGCCAGGCCGCGGGGGTGGTGGGGAGGTCAGTGCGGCCCGTGCACCCCCGCGAAGCGCAAGTGGGGTCGGGCCTGCTGCCGCTGCCGCACGCCCCTCCCCCGCCCGTGCGTCGTATCCCTCCGCTCCGGCCTGGCAGAGAAAGCAGCGGCGCGTGCCCCGCCTCTGCCGTTCCGACATCTTCTTCCCCACCGCGCCTCTCCCAGCTCTGTCCCGTGTCCTCCCAACTTTCCTGGGCGGCCCCGCTCGCGGCAAGGCGGGCGGCTCGGGGCTTGTGGGGCGCCGCGCGGCGGGGGAGGGGTGGTGCGGGCGGGCGGTGGCAGCGAAGCAGGGGACTCTTTCTCCGGGCGGAGGGATCCCGCGGGCTGACGGCGCGGCGGCGGCGGCGGCGGCACCACCAGCAGCAGCGGCGGCGGCGTTGGCGGCGGCGGGGAGTTGTTGTTGCCTCCGACGGCGGCTGCTCCCGCGCCCTCCCGCCGGGGCCGCCCCGCTCTCCCGGCCGGCGGCGGCGGCGGCGGCGCTGACAGCGGGCGGGCGGGCTCTGGGCCCCGGTAGCGCGGCCCCAGGCCCAGCCCTGCGCGCCATGGCTGGGGACGGCGGGCGACACACGGCGGAGCTGCGAGCGGGTAAGTGGCGCGGCCTCGGCCCCGGCTCGGCCCCGGGCCCGGTGGCGGTGGTGGCTGCGAGGGGCCCGGCGCGGCGCGGCCTTCTCCTCCTGACGGTGCGTGTCTCCCCGCAGAGCTGTACTTCCTCATCGCCCGCTTTCTGGAGCACGGCCCGTGCCAGCAGGCGGCTCAGGTAGGCGGCGCGGGCCTGGGGGCGGCGGCCGGGCCGGGCCCCTCGCGACCGCAGCCCCTCACGGCCTCTCCCCCCCCCCCTTTGTTGTCGCTGCAGGTCCTGATCCGGGAGGTGGCGGAGAAGGAGGTGAGCGGGCGCCCGGCAGCGGGTCCGGGAGAGGGGGCGATGGGGTCGGGCGGGCTGGGCTCGGGCCGGACCGGGGAGGGGGCGCCCTGACGCCTCCGCTTTCTCCTGCAGCTGCTGCCCAAGCGCACGGACTGGACGGGCAAGGAGCACCCGCGCAGCTACGAGAGCCTGGTGAGCGCGGGCGGCGGTGGCGCGGGGAGAAACTTTCCGGCGGTCCCGAGAAAAATTGAATTTCCCGCAAAAAACATTTTTTTTTTTTTTTTTTTTAAACAACTTAAAAACCTGGAGCGGGAGCCGGGCCCTCTCTCTCCCTCCCCCCGCTCCGCCCGCCACTCAGTCCTCGGTGCCCCCGCGCGCCTCGGGGCGGCGGGCCGGGCCTGGCCGGGGCGGCGGGCCGGGGCCGGGGGGCGG
>JAGPOW010003642.1:59341470-59367178 GCA_030014935.1 Caiman crocodilus | reverse complement strand
CGGGGTCATCTGACCCCGGTGCTCTTTCCTGCCAAGGCAGGGGGTCGGACTAGATGATCTGCCCAGGTCCCTTCTGACTCTAGACACTATGAAACTATGTCTAAAAACATTCTTAATTTTAAAAAAATGAATTGGATGAATCTATACAGTGCTAGATTGTAATTTGTAACACTTATGCACCTTTTGAAGATGTATTTTTTAAATCTACTTGCACACTTCAATTCAACTAGTCAGAATTCAAGCCATTCACAAATGCATTTATAAATATGTGACGTACGACTTAAATGATAACAACAAAGAAAAAATCCTTCTTCCACAGAAGAAGATAGTAGGGAAAAATCATTGTAGTGTAAATAAGGTTTTTCCATGGCATCAGTTTTGTACTTCAGGCATTCCTTTTGTTACTAAATTACTGCAATACAAAGCATGGTAACAGTATGTTGGCAAGACGGGTGGCATATTTGAAAAATAAGGTATGTTCCTCTTAATTGGGTTCACTGCAGAAGTATGAGAAATGTTCAGCTTTAAAATGTCAGTCATGGCTTTCTGCAGTTACAGTATAACAAAACATCAGAAGCTTTTACTGAGAGACAATACAGGTTGATTTTTCACAAAATTAAAGGTAAAAAAAAAAAATCATGATACAAGATTCAGACTGAAACAAGGAATGAACCAGAATGTGAGAGGTTCTACATTTGGGTAGCTATTGGAAGAAAATTGAATGTGGATGATTTCCTGCCCCTCCCCTAATACTGTTCTTTTCCTTAGATTTGCAGTTTCTAAGAAGTGCATAAATGTCAGGATGGCTCTACATTAGGGGGTTTCATGCTATTTAAAAAAAATTCCTTACAGTAACTTAAATTGATTAGAAATGTATTGAAAATTAGGATTTGATACGTTCTTTATATTTTTTCCATGTTACCTAAAACAATATAATAGCTGCTTTACACCATTAGAAATTCATTTATATTACGATATTATAAACATGACTAGTGTTTAATACAAGGACCCTATTTCAGATGGAGGGAATTAATTGAGACTAGCTGGAGTAAATTACTATCCTTAAAGGTCATTAACCTTTTTTATCATTTGTCTAAAGTGATGAACCATTTTCATTTTTTTTCTCATTTCTTTTAAGAGTTTTGTGTAACCTCCTCAATAGAATATGAGGATTTAAGTAATATGATTCATTTTTCCTTTATGCAATGTTCTGTTTGTCTGTCACCTAATAGGTGAAATATTATAGACACTTGGCACCTGATCACTTGCTTCAGATATGCCATCGACTAGGACCACTTCTAGAGCAAGAAATTCCTCAAAGTGTCCCTGGTGTGCAAACACTGCTAGGAGCTGGAAGACAGTCTTTGCTTCGCACAAACAAAAGTATGAAAATCTTATAGGAGCGTAAAGACTTTTCATGTTCTTACACTATATTGTGTGGTCGTTCTTCCCTTTTTTTTACATCTGTGTCTAATTTTTTCTGAAATAGGTTGCAAACATGTTGTGTGGAAAGGGTCTGCTTTGGCTGCATTACACTGTGGAAGGCCTCCAGAGTCGCCAGTAAACTATGGTAGCCCACCCAGTATAGGTAAGTCAGTATCATTATGACACTGATGTTTGTGTGTACAGTTTTCATGCCTTCCTTTCTTTTTTATTTGTATAACATCATTTTAATAGCATTGAGGTTGTATTTACTTCTGTGCATTGTGCACATCATGTTTAGCATTACTTCTTCTAGGATGGTTGGTTACTCTGTTTACTAGTTTGAAACCTGGAGGGATGTACATTGCACGTCCGAAGGTATACATCCTGTTTTAAAACTTGATGTTCTTAACTTTTACCTTTTGAGGCATGAGCTTTGTAATGCTTTGTTTTTTAAAAAAAAATGTGAGACTATGCAAGCAGCATTTGTTTGGCTAATAACAGTGTTTTCCAAGAAATGGTAAAGCTGTTAATGAACCATTTTGTTCTGTTATGACTGACTGAATTTGGGGTGTGGGGGGGTTTTGCCTCCACTACTGAAAAATCCAATAGCAGTTTTATAGAGTTATCTGCAAAAAGACTGGGTAATTTGCGTCCTTCTAACAGGGAGTATTGTTTTCCTTATTTATACTGTTTGGTTCTATTTGACTATTAGTTTTTTCTTAGTATAGCATGGAGCATGTCTGTGTTGCCTGGCCTGCAAAATGGCAGAGAATGGGAGTCAGGAGAAGTGAGTGGCGTTTTTTTCGGTTGTGCCATTGCTACCTTGAACCTTTCACTCAGATCTTTGTCACTGAGAAATGTTTCATTAGCCTTTAGCTTTGTTCTAGCCTTTAATTTTGAAGGAATTCAAGATTATATGTCTGTGTGTGATTTATATAATTCCCTACAATCTGATATGTGTATGTATGAGCTTGGAAGGAATTATATTTCATAAACACTTACAGATACGTAATATCTTGACCCTCTTCAATCTCGTGTGTGTATGTATGTGTGAGATCTGGGAGGAATTAATAGAGTGAGTTTTTAAATCTCCTGTTCCAGAAAGGACAGTAAAAGTGAGCAGGCTTCATTTTCCAAAAAAGACACAGTAACTTAATGAAAAGAGCCAGGTTAGAAATGAATAGAACATACTAGTGTCTTTGCTTAAAACCAAGTTGAAATATTCTTGAAGTTTTTTAGTGGCTTGTTCTTGCTCCGTTTTTAAGTTCTCCAGTAAAACCAGCAATATCAACGTAAGAGCCTTGTTTCAATATTGTCCTTCTTTCCCCCTTCAACATTACATTAATACAGATGTAATTGGGAAGACTTTTATGTTTAATGTTAATATTTTAAAGCAAACTAAAATGAAATACATGAAAATAAAATTACATCTTGTTGCATTTGGTAAATCTCCAGTTGGCAACTAAATTTTCTTGTATTTCAAGTCCTTAGGTTATGAGTTAGTTATGTTTTCCCTGTTACTTCAGTATTGCCAGTTTGATAGACTTGGGTCTGTCTGTCAGTATTGTAGAGAGGAATAGCACTAAAAGGGAAAGAAGAGCATCTCTTCTTCTGCACTTGAATCTCCAGTTCGCTACTGTTTTCTTGTGTTTAAGATCCAGGCATTATAGTTAAAAAGCAATTTGTTTTAAAGAATTCTGAATGTAGATGTATGCAGACAAGGTTCTTTGGGTAAATCTGATATCTTTTATTAGACCAGCTAAAACAGTTGGAAAAATTCTTCTTTACAAGCTTCAGAATAGAGAGAGTGGATTGTGAAAACTTGAACTGCAATTTAGGCGAGTTGTCATCAACTGCTAACTTTCTGAGTTGTTGATATGATTTTACTATTAAGATTGTAAAAATGGCACTTGACAGTCTGTTAGTCTTGCAGCAACTTCTAAATCAAATCTGATTGGTATATAAATGAAAAGGCTGTGTTTCTGATTTTTGCACTTGCAAAGCCAGTGGGAAAATCTGAGGACATTTTGGTTCCATGCCCCACGAAAAGTAAAGACTGCTTGCAGATGTGAAAAACCCCCCCCAAAAACAAAGCAGCCTCTTACTTTAAACTTTGTGCGCTTCAATGCTGAGCCCAGCGCATGCCCAGAAAAAGCAGCGTGTTACAGACACTGGGCAAGCCAGGTTTAGCTTTAGATTGGGTGCTTTACTGGGGCTTTTTGACAATTTTATCTAATTGCTGATTGAATCAGCTTTAGCTAAAAGTACCAAAAAGCCCCGCTGAAGCACCTGATCTATACAGTTGCTGTGGAGCTTGGTCAAAGGAACGTACTGCTGCTTCTGGTAAAGCATATTTTGTGTGGTTTCGGTTTTGTTTTGTTTTTTTTTCCTTTCACATCCATCAGTGCCTGAAGATTCCACTTTGTTTTCCCATGGTGTTTTTGACTGTGTAGGACGGATCGGCAACGTTTTTGGGCAGAGTGCCAGAAACACCAGAAAACTTGACTCGTAACATGTTGGCATGCCAGCGATAGGTGGTGGGGAAGCCATGAGGGGCCCAGTCTTTGTAGCAGTGCAGCCCTGGCCCCTTTCCTGCCATCTAGAGGCACATATGCCAAGCAGAATGCCTTCAAGTGCCACACTGGCACCTATGCCAGGGCTTGCCTGCACCCTGGTGTAGGACTAAAAAGAGCAAAAGGAGTTAAATTTATTTCTTAGTCTGCAATTTTTCCTTTCCACATTGGATTGTATTATGTATAGTCTCAACAAACTGCAAATTCTTACCCGATTAGCTTGACTAGGTTGTTGTCTCCCAATAGGTCAGCTGCTTTGTTTATTCTTTTTGATCTCATTTTAAGACCATATGGAATATTTCAATGAATCAGAGGACTATGTTTGGGATATATGCAGAGGCTATTGATATTTCAACAAACTGATTTTACTGGGATATGAAAATAGAGGTTTGTGAAAGTACATCTTGAATTGCCCTTAGTGCAAGTGAATTCAAAAGATGTATTTTTAAATGTACAGGCTGATGTCTCTTGTATCAGATGGTTCAAGATAAACAATCCTGTGCAGAAAGTGCAAGCTATCTCGATTTTTTTTCCTCTGCAGTATTGAGTAGGACAGAAAGTCCTCTTGCAAAAGTATCTTCAGCAAACATGTATGTGGTGATGGACGAGATTAAGAAGCTTGTCACTAGCAAGCAAAGGGGTGGGCAGAGCCATATATTAAATTTAAGGCTGGGGAAGAAAATATGCAGATCTTTTTCTTTTTTCTTTACTGTACATAGTATGTTAATTGAAGGATGGACAGTCATTTCCTGATCCCTCATGGGAGGGAATATTTGAGGTCTTGTTAGGCATTAGAAGAATGGATAAATTATTTTTCATATATTTAGTTCAGAATACCAGGTGAAAAGCTCATATAATATAGCTTGTTCTTTGCTGATCTTAGGTTTTGGATCAAGACATTGTGTATGTTGTAACATTGTCCTGGTCATGCATGGGTGTAGAGGCACCTGAACCACACGTATCCATTTTAAGTTGATTTCTTCTCCCATCTCCCCAGTCATGACTACTAAGATTCTGCTTGGGAACTTTTGACTTGTCTACTTCATTGTCTTCTAGAAATGAAAACTGCTTGTTACTTGAAGTATCGTAGGTTGGGGTGGAAGGTATTGAGATAACGCACAAAAACAATGGTCATGCAATCAACTCAATAAAGGCTAGTCTCTCAGAGTAGATTTGATGTAAATCACTGGTCAGGAAGCCTTGATTTTAATCGTTGCTTTCTCCAAAAAGTGTATTCTTGTTGTTTGATACCCTTTATTAATCTAACTTATTGAAACTTCGTACTTTTAGAGAAAGGTTAGGGCTTGACTGTATGTACGCAAACTTGCAGAGAGCCAAGAGGACTGATGAGTGGGGAATCAGGTCTGTTATCTCTTATCTCCATCTACTGAGGTTAACAAGAATGCTATCTCTGCAGACAACGAACTCTCCCTATGCCTGAAGAACGGTGTTTGTGCCCGAAAGCTTGCAAAGAACAATTTTTCCAATTACTTAGTTCAGGGGTGGGCAAAACGCGGCCATTCTATCTGCCCCTCGGGGCTCCTAAAAAATTTAGAAAATTAATATTTATCTGTCCCCGGCTGCCTGTCATGCGGCCGTTGATGGTTTGCCAAAACTCAGTAAGTGGCCCTCTGCCCAAAATAATTGTCTGCTGCTGTCTAATAGAATATATTACATCTATCCAAATAACTCGGCGTCATCTACCTACGGGCTCTGGAGATGCAAATTCACAGTTTGAGAACTGAAACTAAGTATCATGGATGCTTAATGGGATCTTCTAGACTGAGTACCGAGTCCCACTGAGTAGAGTGGTTTTCTTTAATCTTTACTAACCTATAGAGGAACCTTTGTGAAACCCATGAGATTGGGCCCTTTATAAAGTCCTTGGCCTATTGTGACCTATTTATAAAACTTGTTACACGAATATATTGTTGCAAATAATTAGAAGTTATAATCCCTATTCCATGACAATATCTTGGAGCTTTAATGTGTTTTATAACTATCTTTTATAGAACTTAAAAAAAAAAAAAAATCTTAAAAAAAGCTAAAATATGATTAAATAAAAAAAATCCACTTGAAATAAAATCATAGAATCATAGAAGTAGGGTTGGAAGGGACCTTGTAGATCTTCAAGTCCAACCCCCTGCCTCAGCAGGAGAGAAACTGGGCTCAAGTGACCTCAGCCATCAAGCCACTTCTTAAAGACCCACCAGAGTAGGAGCCAGCACCACTTCCCTTGAAAGTTGGTTCCAGATCCTAACCACCCTAACTGTGAAGTAGTTCCTACGGATGTCTAATCTGAACCTACTCTCCAACAAATTGTGGCCGTTATTGTTATCCCAGGGAGTGCAGGGGGAAACAAGGTCTCCCCCCAAACCCTTCTGGTCCCCCCTAGTGAGTTTATAGACTGTCACAAAGTTTCCCCTCAGCCTTCTCTTGTGAAGGCTGAACAGGTTCAGGTCCCATAGCCTCGCATTGTAGGGTCTGCCCCGCTGTTCCCGGATCATGTGGGTGGCCCTCCAGTTTTGTTTAATTGTTGTTTTTTATTCACCTTGTAGTCTCTGAAGTTTTGGGCTGTGAAATATAAAGTCCTCTTTGTGTGGCATTTTGGAGGACTGAACTTCCAATAGTTTAGTGGTAGATTATTAAGATTTTTTTTTTTTTTTGTTAATGGTTATTATCTTCCTGCCAAGTATTTAGGAGAAGTCTAGACAGGGGGGGAGATGTAGAATTTAACTGTCATCTTTACTTTGTTGCATGATTGGGCCTTTAAACTGGGAAACAAAAATGGTTTATAAAAATCAATAGCAATATTGAATTTAAACAATACTTCAAAATTGGTTGGCAGAGTGGATCCTTTTGATAAAAACTGTGTGAGATGAGAGATCCAACAAGTTTCCTGTAAGACTTAATTTAAAAAAAAAAATAAATACTTTTAGCAGAAGATGGTTACTCGTAAAGCACCAGACAGGCTTCCAGGATTAAAACTACTTCAGCCTACCAGTATAACCCTTTTTCAGGTCCTGTAAACTTTTCCAAGCATTGGTGGTTAAGTTTGGAACGGCACAGAATTTTCATTTATTTTTAGAACTTTGGCTTTGAACTTTACCTGTTCAGAGCATTTATATTTTTGGTTCATCATAGTTATAATAAGCCAAAATTAAAATACGATGAGCCTTTTGGGGAGATGAATTGGAATGACATTTTTTTCTAATTTGAGCTGTCGTGTTTGTTGTCTGTATATTGCCTCCCAAGAACCCTTTTTTACTGAGAGCTAAAATTAAAAAAAAAAAAAAAAAAAAAAGTAGTAAAACATGAAACCCCCAAACCTTAAAAAATATTATTCAGGCTGCACAGAACAAAGTTGAAGAGCAGAGAGAATATTTAATTTTGCCTTCTACAGTCTTTTCTCGGATACCTGCATCTCACTAGGCATTCACCCAGTTTCCCTCACTTGCTAATGAGCCCATCAAACATAAGAATAATGAGAAACTTAAGGAAATTCTTAATTTTGTCCTAGCCACTTTGAAGGTGGTTGCTTAAGACAAAATTAAACACATCTGGATGAATTCATACATTTCAAAGAAATTATTTATTTACAGCCTGCACAAACTCTTGTATGTTCATATCAACTGAGCTATTTTTGTCAAATTGCACAAATTAAATGTTTTTGTAAAAACCTGCCTAAATGCTAATTTCAATGCTAAAAATGCAAACCACATTTTAAAGAATTTTTTAAACTACTTCCTTTAGGTAGGGGAGGGTGTAGAAGCAGAAGGGATTGCTGAAAGGACTGCAGGTTGCTGAAAATGGAGCTCTGTTACTCTGGGCTTTGAAGTCATTGCAGAAAGTTGGCCTCTTAGTCATGGGAATCCTTAAGTAACTCAGCTGCTTTTCCTCTTTAAAAACATTTAGATTTTCAGTAGGTGTCCTCTATCTTAATATTGCTGATAATGATTCATTGTTGTAAGATGTCATGACCTCTTCAACTGGTTCATTTTGTTGTTGTTGTTGTGATATCTTCCTCAACAGAGGAAGTTGAGGAAGTCTAGCTTGTTACTTTGCTTCTTAATGCATTTAAATTGAGTAGTGCTGTTGCATTAGCTTTGGGGCAGGGTTTTTTGGAAATACCATCCTGGCTGAAATAATCATTTTAAAGGTGTATGAAAAACCTACTCAAAGGTAAAAGGAATTGCATAACAGAATGAGCAAAATAGTCTTAAAGTATTAATTCATGCCCACACACACTAGTGAATTGTCTGTGATGAATGACCAGGGGAGTAGGGGTGGGCCACCTCTATGCTCCAGGAGCAGGTGGGGGAGAAGCTTGCCCCACTGTCCATCTGCCACTACCCTGTACCACTGCTGCCTCCATTACCACTGGCCTTGCCTCCTTTGAGCCCGACTTTTCAGAGGCAGCAGAGCACTGATGGCTTGGACAGAGCAGGGGGGAGGCTTCGCTGCCACTGCTGCTCCCTCCCCCCCTCCCAACCACCCTGCTCTGTCCTTGCTGTCACGGCAGTGCCCCACACTCTGGTGGTTTCACTAACCAGTCAGAGTGCTCCAAGAGCATTGTGGATGGACAGATGGGCAGAATAAGCCCTTTTGTCACGGCCTGGTAATAGTCGGCTGGATCTGAGAGAAGGTTTATTTAAACAACTGTATTTAACAACAAAGGGATGGTTACAAGTAACAATAAAATACCAAATGTGACTATAACATACAATAACACAACAAACATAAACATATACCAATGGCACTTATCAGTCAGAGCCAGTTGCCAAGTGTACTCACTTTCTGTCCAGTTAGGTTTTGTTAGCCTCTCACAAGTCGGGCAACCTTTAATTTGTGAGCTGACTGGCCGGTGAGGCGTGGTCCGGTGCTATCCTCATCGTGACCTCAGTCTCTGACTGATCGAGTTGAAGTTGATGGTCCCAGTGACTATCTCAAACATCTCCACTGCAGTTTGGGCGCGCTGAGACTGTGAGTGGCTCAGCCAACACTATAATCTTAGGTTTTAAATCATGCTCTTATTTGGAAGATGCCATCCCTTATGGATACAAGCCTCAGAAAGCACGCATAATTGCTTAGGAGAAAATGCATAGTTGTTTACCTGCAAGACTGAGCTATGGAAATTCCCCAAACCCCACTGATAATTCCCCCCCACACCCTTTATTATATAATAATTTGAAATACTATTTCATAAGAGAGAGGGAGAAAATTATTAAAAAAAAAAAATACATGCAGCTAAATAGATGATTTATATCTGCTTTTCCAAGCTATGCATATAAAGTTTTGTTTAATGCTGTCTAGTGTTGCAATGTTAATGCTCATAGCTTTACAGAGCAGTCAAAGTGCAGTCTCCTGTACACCATCTGTGCATAATGAAGTGCTTGAAGGAATAAAATTTCAGTTTCCCACTTTTTGAGGAGAGAGTGCTGCATTTAAAACCAAATCTTCATCTGTTGATTTTAGAGTAAGAGTAAACTGTCTCTTTAGTTTTCCTATCTGTAAAACAGAAATGAAGCAGAGAAGTGAAAGAGCTGGTATTAGTGCATGGGTTTTTTTTTCTGCCCATGTCTCTGAGGGCACTGTTTTTCAACCTGTAGGTCACGACCCAAAATTTGGTCCCATGAATATATGAAAGTCATGAACAAACTTTAAAAATGTTTCAACTTTAAAAATGTATTGTCTTTTAAAGGAGAAAAACATGGGAGATGTGTTGCTTTTTCCATGCAGGCTGTCAGAATTGCAGCCTGCAAGGGACTGCCTGGGGTCCCTAATGCCCCGCACACCCACCCTCTGCCCCACACACAGGGGTGTGGAGTCTGGGTACTAGGTCCGGGTACAAAAAAGGCTGAGAACCACTGTCTTACGTAGTTATGTGCAACTCTTAAGAGTTTTTGTGTAACTCAGACTACTTGATTGTTCCGCCTCTGTCAAAGGATTTGCTTGTCAGAACTGCATTTGCTTTGTCATGAGTTTTTACTTCTATTGGCCTAGAAAAGCTAGCTCATCTAGAAGGAACCAAGCTAGAAATTATTTTTTCGTCTGCATCATCAGTAGAAACAAACCCTTCTATCGATGCATCCCTTGATGATTGACATTTTTTGGGCTGATACTCACGGCTGATTTTTAATGAGTCATATTGGCCAATACTTATCCAATTCAGATGTGTAGCCCTGCAGTATGGAGAACAGCTGGGTCTGGCTGGTAAGTCTGTTGGGAGGGAGGGTGTGGGGCTGGGGCAGGTGATGCTGGGGCAGGGCAGAAGGTGGAGCCACAGCTCATCTGGGGGGAGGAAGGGTGGCTCCTGCTGCTGTGCACACCATGGGAGGGTTTGAGCGTAGGGTGGGGAAGGGCTCATGCCCCCAGATCTGTGTATAGAGTAGGGAGGGATGCTGCTGTGGGCTGGGAGCAGAGCCTGGCTCTTCCTGATGGTGGACTGGGACAGGCTGTGCTCAGGTCACATAGCAGCAGTGCTGGGAGTGGGCTATAGTGAATTTTGGGGTAGCTACAGCCGAATCTGTGCTCCCAGTGCTGCCACTGGCGCCCACCCCGAGCACAGCCCAGCCCACTGCTGGGAAAAGCCTGGAACAGCCCCTCCCTCCCTCCCACATTAGATCTGTGGAGTATATGCTGTCCTGGGGTGTGTACAGCGGTGGGAACAACTCCTGTGCCCCCTGGACAAGCTATGACTCCATCCCATGCTCTGCCCCAGCTGTGCCCTGCCCCAGCCCCACTCCTTATCTCACTGTGGGAGCCTCAATCTGCCCCCCTTCCGGCACAACTAACTTACCAACCAGACCATGCTGCTGGGCTGCGCTCCTGACTGCCTGTGTGCTGCGCTGCAGCTGCACGCATGCACATGGCATTTCTCAGACACATCAGACAGAAAAAGGCTGATTGCCAATGCTCTCAATTTTTCCCAAATCGGTACTGCTCCAATATGGGACCAATGTATTGGTGCACCTTTACAGTCATCTGCAAACTTACTGAATGTGAATGGGATTGCACAGAAATCAGAAGGTATATTCTGAAAGCCAGGGGCTTGCACTTCCTTAATTTACAGGTTTTCCTCTTTTATGCAGTACATGTGTTCCTGGAGAAATGGTGCATAAATTGAATTCACATAAAGTGGACCCAGTTTACAATGGAACAGATGAGGATATGTTCCCATGGTGGTGATGGAGGGGAAGGAGTAAGGCTGGGTTTAGGAGAAGGGTGTGGCACAGCTCTTTCGCAGCTCCTGGGGCTGCAGCAGGCACCAAAGTGGTGGGAACTGAGTGGGTGCGGGACTGGGGGGACTCAGCTTTTGTTGTTGCGTGCCCCCTGGGAGAGCTGTGGGTTGAGGGGCTGCACTGGCTCTTGCTGGGGGTGGCGTGCAGGCCCTCGGATCTGCGTGTGGTACAAGAGCAAGCTGCCATTGCAAGCTGGGGCCAGCAGTGCCACCGGGCTCTTGGCACTCAGCGTTCAGGTTGGGGGACCTACGGCAAATTCTGGGGTGGCCAGCCCCCCTCCCAGTGCTGTTGCCAGCCCCCATCCCAGTGCCTTTGCCTCATTTCTGCATGCAAGGCTGGGGTTGGCGGCAGCACCAGGTTCTTCCTGGCACTCCAGGCACCATGCCCTGAACCTCCTGGGGCTCCTCCTTACTCGCCTCAGTTACTGCAGCAGACCTGGGAGCAAACACCACCTCCCTGCACCACAGCATGGTGCAGCCCAGTGGCTGGGGTGAGTGGGGACAAGCAGAGCCCTGATTGCATAAGTGTGAATTTACTGCACACATAAGGAATTTTGGGTAGAAAAAGGGTGATCGCATAAGAGTGAATTTGCATATATAGAACCCGCATAAACAGAGGGAAACCTATACATTATAACCTGCTTTCAGAATTTTTTTTATAGCAGGTTGCATGTGAACTTTGCCCTCCAAATTGCAACATACAAGTTATTACTAACTCTGCTTCCTGAAATTATTAAATTTTATGTGCAAATCCTTGAGACCATGCATATGGGATTTATACCTTGTTAGAGAAACTGCAAAGTGAAGCCATATGTGTGTATCTATCTTACGTTGTAAAATGTTCATCTGTAACAACTAGTATCATGATAAAGTTGCCATCTTAATCTAGTTTAATCGTGTGGTACTTTGATCCAGAATCTTGTGCATACTTCAGAACTCGATGGACAAATGAATAGTAAGAAATCAAAGACCAGTACGAATTTTACGTATACTTTTACTTAAGACCTAGCTATAAACTGTCTTAGTCTCCAAAAAGACATCCTTTGACCATGACTCTTGGTTCAGTATTTATTTTCCTTCTTTTGCCCATGCTTCCTTCCTCTGCCATTAGTGTCAGTGAAATTCTTCCCTCCAGGGCCAAAGAAATGTATATTGGGTGTCTGGATATGCAGACCTTTTGGGTCTGCAGTGAAGCAAAGGTCCCTATCAACGTGATGGAGGAAAGTGACATAAGCCTTCCCAGCTTGAGTTCCTGAGGATTTGAGGCCATAACATTCAGGTCATGATGGACAACTTTGCTATGTTTTATATAGCATGCAGGGAGTTTGAGGTCTGTTCAGCTCAACTGGAAAGCAGCTCATCTTATGCTGTGGCGCACACATCAGATAAATTATTCATAGTGCACTTCCTGATATCAAAATGCCATGGCAGATTGCCTCAGCAGAGTAATCTTCACATGTGAGTGGGAAATCATGAACTCTATCCTGCAGACAGATGCTACCCACAGCTCTCTCTTTGCAACTGATGTCCTGAAGAAATATCTATCCTGCTTGAGAGGAGGCCTCAGTTGAGGCTCAGTGTCAGGATGCCTTTCTAATCTTGTTCCCAGCCATGCCCCTGATTCTCTACACCATTTGTAATGTCTGTCCTGCTGTTTTTGATTGTCTTGCGTGACAGAAGCAATTTTGGTAGGTAGAACCCATGTTCATTCATAGTAAGATATCAGTGTCTTCTTTCGGAGTGAAATTTTTCACTAGGTGCAATTCCAGTACTTTTCTCCAACAAGTCCCAGTGTTCTAGACAGCCTGTTAGATTGATATTCCTAACTCCTAATCCTTCTGTTAGCATGGCCAACAAATGAGCACGATGTGCTAAAATATTATGTTCTTTACATTCTGTAAACTTGAACATTATCAAGAACTGAGTGATGAAGGTGTTTTCCACAGTTGGACCTGAATCTAGTTCTCATATTACTATCATGGGCTTACCTTTTAAGACAATTGTGACTTGTTAACTGCCCCTTGTCTCCATGATTGTGTTCTTTTTGATAAGTTACCTCTGTGAGAGAGGCTCACAAGATCAAGTTCTTGTGATGGATTCCTTCCCCAGACTTTTCTTCTCTATTAAGATTGTACTTGGGACATGCCTCTGGAGTTTCACTTGAGTTTTGCTTGAGTTAACGGGAATTCTTATTAGTCTTTTTCCTGGAACTGCATGCCTCCTGCATCTGCATTAAGAACCTGCATTGGGGTTAGCAGCCTTTCACAAATGATGGCTGCAGCTTATAACCTGGCTGGTGTCATGGGCTGCTCCAGAGGATGAGCAGTGAGGCTGCAGTGAGGATGAGCAGCCCTCCACTTGGACTGTAGAAGTTGGCTGTAGGCAATACATTAGCAAAACATGTACCAGATGAAAGAGCTGGGGAATTGACATGCCCTTAGTAAAGTGTGAACTAGACTGGATCTTTGCAGTTCAAATCTGGCCTGTTGGCTGTAGGTTGCTGGCCACTAGTTTAGAAAAAAATTGC
Source organism: Caiman crocodilus (assembly GCA_030014935.1). NCBI lineage: Eukaryota > Metazoa > Chordata > Crocodylia > Alligatoridae > Caiman > Caiman crocodilus. Next base: position 59,353,413 of record JAGPOW010003642.1, on the reverse strand, counting down.
CATTCATTCCGTATGGGAGAAATGTATGTTCATTCACCGTGCCCCAGAATATGCAGGCTACTTTATTTTACCTGGACTGACAGTGGACTCGGTGAATAAAAAGTGTTTGCATTCAGTGCCAGTTCTCGTCTTCCTGTGTGAGATGAACATGCAAGCTGTTGATCTGCATTGGTTCAGTGGTAGAGCCTGGGGTGGAGGGAGAGGATGAATGACATTAGGGAAATGCAGCTGGATCTGTTCCGAGGGCTCATTTTTCAAGAGGTTCACTATAAAATGATTATAACTGGATGTACCCCTCTCTCCCCCCTTCAAGCCCCGCCCCCCCAAAAAACCCAAACAAACAAAAAGCGTGAGGAGTTTGGTACAGCTGTGTTTTCATAAAGAGAAGGTTTTCTCACAAGAAAACCACTCTCTCTCCGATCTCTCAGTCCTTATCCTCAAAGGAAACTTACAAAACACTTCCCAAAGATGAGCCTATCAACTCTACTTCATCAACCTCCTGGACACTAAAAATCATGGACTAAATATAGACGTTGGATTTATGACACGTTATAAGCTACCTGACATCTGACTCCCCAGGGATCTCTCCACTTTCATCCCCCTTCTATCTCCTTCCCCCTCTCCCGCCTGTCTTTCACCCATTGACTCCTCAGTCTATATTTTCACTGACTACCTGTCTTGTATGCATACCAGCCCAGCTGCTGACTTCTTTACTTTTCATTCCATCCAGGAAGAGCACATACCAACTGCTTTCGAAACTTCCTTAGCCTGACGAACGGTTTTTGAACCTGAAAGCTTGCTTAATAATTATTTTCCAACTATTTGAGTTGGTCTAATAAAAGATATCAGATTCACCCAAGGAACCTTGTCTGCTTATGTCTTTTGTAAGGCATTTGATGTTTATAATTTTAAAAAGTAATAATTAAGCAGTTGCTCTATTAAATGGCTTAAATTGATTAATCAAAAAGAACATGGAATGAAAAGTGTCATTCAGCAGAGGTGTTTCTAGTGGAGTGCTAGAAAGATTTGTTCTTGTAACAATGGTATTCAGTGTTTTTTGTTTTTTTTTTAATCAATTTTATGAAATGAAATAAAATGTAAAATTATAGTTGGTAAGATCTACCTGTGACACAAGTTGGGACAATGGTCAATCATGGGAATAGGTCAGTTATACACATCAACCTGGATCACTTGGAAAAGTAGGCATAAGTAATGGTGCGTTTTAATATAATAGACTTCCAGGACATATATCTAGCAACAAAAAAATGGAGGTCATTTTTATAAAATAGGGACGAATATGCAGGTTTTTTTCCAGTGCATCCTGGGAAGAAGTGACTGAAAAGGAGTTGGGATATTGCTAGATAACTGGTTGAACATGAGCTTGTAGTACAGTGCCATAGCTGAGAAGGTTAAGGTAAATCTTTGGGTATACTAAATGGGAAGTAGGAATAGAGATGGAATTACCTCCCATATAACATTAGTGATGTCACTTTTGGAACGTGGGCTGCTCGCAGACACTCAAAACAAAAAAAACAACCCCCCCCCCGGCGCTTTAGTGGAAGAAGCAGCATGTTACTTCAACCTGCCTTTGTGACATTTGTATGGAACAAGTACTTCAGAGGGATGTTTGTATAGAATGGGTGCTGCTCCCCTCCTCCCATCCTGCCATGCAGGGCAGCCCAGCTTTTCTCCACTCCTGGATCCACTCTTTCACTTCCCTGGCTGCTGTGGCAAGAATGGGGGAAATGGGCCCAGACCCCAAGCAGGAGAAGGGAAGTAGACCTGAGTGTGGGATGGCCACGGTTCTCCTTCTCCACCTGCTACTCCCCCATCATTCTTGATGGGCATTTGGCTAATACTCTAAGAAGGATGTCAAAGCTTAGAGCACTGTCATCATTTAAACTGAGAAATTCTGTTACTATTTCCTGTACTGTTCTGATGTAGATACAGGGGCAACATATAGGGGGTGCACATGTACCCCCTGAGTGTGCGGTGCACCCCCTACAAAAAGGTGGCACCAACACTGTTGGTAGTGCCTGCAGGTAGTTGCCACCACACTGCTGACACCGGCGATGTCTGTGGACTGTTTGCCACCTCAGCTGGCTGTGGGTGGTTGCCGACCCTTGGTTGGTGCTTACTGCTTCTGACAGCCACTGGCATCTACAGGAGTTCTTTCGCTTGCTGCTGCCAAGCTTCTCGCACTGCCTCCATACACCCCCCCAGCTGCAGGAGGTACTAGTCGTTCATGTGTAGATATGAAACAAAATGGAAGTTAAATCTCTGAAGGACATCTCTTTTGCTAACAACCCATTCGTTAGTGAAGTTTCTCATCAAAAACAAACATTTCACCTGGTTTTAGCACTTTCTTGGCAACTTCTGCTATTGTGGAGTCATTTAATGGTTTCTGTGTTCAGTGGTGTTATACCACAGAAGCCTAATAATAATGAAGAAGTAAGTGCTTAGGGCTAGATCCACAAGATGGTTACGTGCCTATCCTCAAAGGGTGGCCCATGTCAACCAAAGGTTGCTGACCCATACTATAAACAGTTCTGCTCCACAAATCACAGAAAAGCAAACAAATTGAAACGAGTAAGATGTTTATTTCATATACTTAATTTTGAAATGCATGTAGGAATCAGGCGAAGACTAGCTCCACAAAGGTATCTAGTATATTGTGGAATATAAGACTGGACAGACCTTCCTGGATTATCAGGCCCATTATTATAGTCAAACATATTGTAAAGTAACTTCCATAAAGTGATAAGAATCTTAAAAATATATATGGTCTAAGGTAAAAAAATTCTAATGAGTAGATGTCCTAGAACTTTGTTCCCGAAGCACCAGAAATTAGAAGTTTCTAATGAAGCTAACTCGTAGCCAGTTTATTTCTCTTTCGGTTTTGGGACTGAGTAATTATTTATCTGTACAGTTGTATTTTCATTGCATATCCTGTTCTGAAATGTGATCAGAGATGCTCAGAATTGTGGTGAGGTGCCCTTGAAGCCTACGCTTTTGTGCGTGTAATTCTTTAAATTGAGGCCGGTAAATTTTATAGCCTGCAGATCACACCAGGCTTGCAGAGAGGTCTTTTCACCTGTGATGAAAAGGTCTTTTCACCTGTGATGCTCCGATCTAGCCCTGTGGACTGGGGCACAGCTATGCCATGCTGTACATTCCCTTTGCAGTGCTACTCTTCACTGTACAGTTATCCCTTCCACATCGTGACTTTCCCCATCGCGGTTTCGCTATATCGCAGGTCGGCATAAGAAATTAAATGGGAATTTTTGGGGAGTTTTGCGGAAGCCGCAGACCACACGTGAAGGCCAGCAGACGACACAGAAAAAGTGTTTATGGCAATCTCTCACGTGACATCTCGCAGTGATCTTTGCATCTCGTTTCTCGTATCTTGTGTCGTATCTTCTCTGGTACAAAGGGAGGGTCAAAAAATTTTACGTGGATTTTCTAGATCACGGGGGGGCGCTGCGCCCGTAACCTCCGCGATGTGTGAAATAATAATCTGACCCTTACAAATTATGGAGCCTGCTGGTTTTGATCTGACATTCTTATTTTCTAAAGTGTGCAGTCTCCTGCCACCCTTATTACATAAAGGTGATAATCTCTCTGAATATAATTTTGGGTTAGGATTTTGGTTTTTCCCAATGGTCATGATAACATCACCAGAAACTACTTACCAGACGTCCGGATGGTTTACTTTAAATCTGGTCAAAATGCAAAAGTTACAATTGTTAGCTAGCAGTGTCTTCTAATATGAGTAAACATTAGCAAAAAGGGCAAATATATTACAAGTTCAGTTGCACAAAGTCCGATTTTATAACTTGCTTTTATGACGTTCTTATGGTGTTCAGAATATATTTGTTCTTGTTCTTCCAAGTCAGTACATAAAACTGTAGGGAAGAGTGTGCGTGTATGTTTTATTGTTGGTGCTAATCCTTATTCTGTCATGTTGTAAGTGTCAGGCCTAACTGTTGTGCTGAGCTTTATCTGCAGTGTTGGGGGTTTTTTTCTTGGAGATCCTTTGTCTCCTTGCTGAGGCTTGTAAGAAGATTCCCATATAAGAAGCAACTTCTTCCTCACAAGCCTTCTTATCTTAAAAAGAAAAAGTTCTAATGCTCAGAATTTGCCTTAAGCAGTAGAGACGTGGAGGTATCTAATTGCATTGACTTATTATTTTACTTTTGTGAAAGGAGCTCACAATTAGGGCTGTGCAGAGCTTCAGTCGCTGATTTGATTCAGTGGCTGAGTCTCCAAATCAAATCAGGAGACCCTTTACTTTCTCTGAATCGAATCTGAACCCTCCAAATCTGTTTGGAGAGAGTCTGAAAGATTTAATGATTCAGATATAGCTTTAAATGTTTTTTCTACATTCCTCAAGGTAACAAGTGGCTTGTGAATGCTGGGGTGGAGGGAGAGTCCTACAGGAGCATGGGGGAACCCCCCAGCGTGCTTGGCAGCGGATCGGGAAGTGGACCAGAAGCACTTCCAGTCCGCTTCTGGGTTTGCCACCCAGCACCCCCCCACGCTCCTGTGGGATGCTTCATCTGCCCCACCTTTGCAGCATTCACAAGCCACACGTGGTACCTCGAGGTATGTAGAAAAAACTTTTAAAGCTGTGTCCATGGCCGAATTGTTGATTCTCGGAATCTGCATCGAATCTTCAGATCCGAATTTGGCTGAATCGAATTGGGACAGTGATTTAAAGCAACGAATCGAATCGTTGTCCCCAATTTGGGCCGAATCCGAATTGAATACAGCCCTTTTTGCATGCCTCTACTAGTAGTAATCTGGGGTGTATGAGCTACTTTTTGCCTTGGTGTTTTTCCCTTTAGTTTACTGGGGACAGTTGATTAGACTGTTATGTTTAAAATGAGAGTCTGTTATAAAAACTTGTGTGCATTAAATGGTCAAACATTGAAAATGGTTTTCCTTTTATGGATAGACAGCTGGAGTAAATATATAATGACCAGAAAATATAAATGCTACTGAAACCTAGCAGTATATAAACATTTTTTTTTTTCCCTTTGGTAGTGGATACCCTCTTTTCAAGAAAACTAAATGGAAGATACAGACTTGAACGCCTTGTTCCAACTGCAGTGTATCAACATATGAAAATGCACAAACGAATCTTAGGACATTTATCTTCCGTATACTGTGTAACTTTTGATCGGACTGGCAGACGGATATTTACCGTAAGTGTGAATTCCTTATTTTTATAAAATTTTATTTAAATATAGATGAGAAAATCTAGCTATTTCTGTTGTCAATGCCTTAATATATATGCTTTTTATGTGCAAGCATCAGCTAAGTGAAGATGGTTAAATTTGACTGATAATTCAAAATTCTTTTTTAAAAAGCATGTAACCGAATATTTTTGTAGGCAATTTGTATTTGTTTTAATTGATTTGTGGTCATTCAAATCTTACCATGGGGATGGTGGTGAGTGGTTAGGAGTGGGTGGTGGTGAGTGGCTTCTGATCAATTTTTATCTAAATAAGAACATTTTACTCATTTTAACAAATGCTAAATGAAGTATTTGGTCAACCGTGAGTATAATCTGATCAACTGTGAGTATAATTAGATTTTATATAAAATTTCAATATGTATAATTATGATAATTTTCCTGGTATAGAATCTAATTGGAGGTTTGCCTTGAATTTGTCCCCCTCCCACTGCTACAGCAGGGAAAATAAATCTAAGTGGGTCAGGTGACCCCCTTTCCCCTTCCACCCCCTGCTGTTACTATCAGACCCTGCTGTCCCTGAGCACATGGAAGTGAGGGGCAAATTTGAAAACACTGACTGACTTTACGATAAATACCTATACTAATTTAGTTCATTCAGAATTGATGCAGCTTAGGTTTTTTATAACTGCTGTATGTTTTAACACAGGTATTTCATAAACTCACTTTTTAAGCAGCATTTTTGAATCTGCTTTGTATATAGTACAAACAATACATGATATTAGTATAAAGCCAAAAGGCTCATTATTTATCCCATAGTTTATTGGACTGGGCCACAGTGCAATGAACAGTGTTTCAACCTATGGTGGTCCCATAACTCAGCACTGCTTAGTTTGTAGGTGTACTTCAGACAGTCCCCCACAAAGGATCCACATACCAATTAGTCCCCTACTCATGACTAGAACAGTGTGCTCTTGTCATGAGTCCTGGGATGCTGCAAAAATATATATGCAGATGAGGCACAAGGCAGCCTGTTCTGGCTCCATCTCATGGAGGGTGAGGCCACACTAGTCATACATGACCGGCTCATAGAGGGGGCTACAGAAAGATTTTGGGTGCATTGTTTGAGGTCCTGTTTAGTGATGTTTGCCAGACACATAAGGCTAGTGAAGAAACAGGAATCTTTGGAAATGGGAAAGAAAGGCACAGCTCAGCTATGGAAATGGAGAGGAAGTTGAGATGTATTCAGGTAGAAGTTCACCATGAAAAAGTGTCTGTGTTGAAGGGAACTGCGCTTAGTGGACACTACCATACATCTTATTCAGATGGGCTGTACTAACCTGTGCTTGTGATGGGCATACATGCTGATAGGAACCTAATATGGACCTGTGTGGCTTATAATTATGCTCAGTGTTGGCTGCATGTAATCAGATTCATAGTTGGTTTCCAGTGCTGAGCACATGCTGTTTTGGCAGCAGCTTAATGATAACCAGTGTATTTAATGAAGTTTCCTTATATGCAGATGCAAGACAAGGGACTTTCTCTTCCACCCCCATGTTGATTATGGCAGGGGGGGAAACCTAGTTTTATATTCGAGTAAATATGGTACGTTTACAAAATTTCACCTCCCCCTTGCCCCAATTATAAGTCTGCTGTGTGGTACAAGCCTATGTAAAGTAATAGAGTGCTGATAGAGGATTTGATTAAGGATTCAAAAATGCAAGCAGAAAAAACTAATGCCAGTCAAGTGGAGTTACAGAAAATAGACCTTGTCAAAATAAATTGAAATTATTACTTTTGTCAGTGTTGGTAGCATTGATGTGCAGTACCAAGTCTAAGTCAATTGTATAGTTTTGATTTTGAAATCAAAATGGCACATGTTTAAAACTGGCTAACTGATAGGTTTCAGTGTAGTTGTAAGCAGAAAATTATCAAGTACTTATTTTCTTGTTGGTTACTTTTCCTTCCCATAATGGCATTCTCCAGGGGATCAGCTTTTGGGTGCTGTATACTTAGTAATTTATTATTTATTTGGAAGGAGACACAAAATGGTTACTGATAACTTTATCTGATGACCCAAAGCTTGTTGTGGTAGGCAAATAATAACGAGGATAGATGTATTATGGATTCTGAACCACTTTGAAGGCTAGGTATGCTGGATTTTAGCAAATAATTTGCATTTCACTGTGTCCAAATGGACAAAGTTGGGCTCCTTCCCAATCTGAAACACTTGGACTTGAGTGCCTATCTTCCAGCAATTAAGGAGGCTGTTGATAACATCTGCCTTGTGTGACCAGTATTCTAATACTTCAGAGTGGTAGTTGTACTTAATGTATTCCAGTCATTGCTTTTATAACTCTCTTGGGGCAGTAGTTAACAATATCTTTGTTGCTGTGGTGGGGAGTGAGGGGAGCATGGATTGATAAAACTTTTGAGAGCAAGTCCAAAAATCCCCCGTGCTGAAAGAGGCCAGTTTCAAAAGTTAAAGGTCACGTTAGCCGCAACCATCTATTTCTCACGGAGTAAGATATAGTCCATCATTTGCACCCTTACAATCTTACCTGCTGTCAATGCGTAACTAGTGATGACCCGAAAAATCTGGTCTCGCAGTTATGACAGATTCAAGCCATACTGAATAAATTTATCTCTAGTACTTGTTTTCCTGAAAAATAGATCCCTAGATGGTGATTAATTGTTCAGAACAAATCTTTGTACCTTGCCATTTTTTGGTAAATTGTGGTATAGGAGACCTTTTTCTAGGGTGACTGACACTGACAGACTGTTTCATCTCCCTCTGCTAATAAACCTTGGACAGATAGTTTTGATGTGGCCACAATGTACCTCATTGCATTTCACGCCATATTCTCCTTTTATACTTGGATTGTAAGCTCTTTGGAGCATGAAAGGTCTTTTTGGAGGGTTGTCTATTGTATGTAGTCATGGATCTTCTTTGATCCTTGGATGTACTACAATACTAATGATAGTAGAACAACCTGTAAGGGCAGAAGGTCCCCACCAGAACCAAGAGATGATATACAAGATAAACCCAGAGATTTCAAACAGACATCCATAGCATCAGAAACATTCTGCTGTATTGTGGGCTGAGTTCTTTGCAATGAAAAATATATTGTTATTTTTCTGTAGTCCAAAAATAAGTAAAAACATAAGAGCTGGATTTTTTTGAGGCTGTCTCAAGTCTTAAAAGATTGAGAGCCACTGTATTGGAGCAAACCAGCAGCAACATGGTCTGAAGCAGAAGCTGTTTTTCCCCTTCAGAAACTGTTCAAGTTCTGTTCGTACCCCAAAACATGGTGGAAGTGGCTTCGCTTCTCTTTCTGCTGTGCAGATTACCTGTGGGGTAAATACAGGTCTGGAAATGAAACCATTTTCTCCTTTTGAGTTCATGCCATCATGGTTTCTGAAATCTTTGGTGTCTTAAAACATACAAATCTCGCTCTGTAATCCTCCAAGGATATGGTAGGTTGTTTTCCAGGCTTTTATGTTATCAAGATTAAATTATTTCATGTATTCACAGTAAGTGATAAAACAAACTTTTATACTTAAGCCTCTAGCTTCTGAAAGGCATAATACAAACTAAATATGAGAAGTGGTTTTAAGATTTTCTTCAGAACTGGTTGGTTGTAGAAGACGTGCTATTTTACGTCTTGAAAAATATCTAAATCAAATACTGTGTTTCTTTTGCTGTAACTCAGCCAGATCTGGAAGTGATTGACACCCACTTGTTGCATTCTGCAGAAGTAAATTGTTTGGGAAAGAAAAGTCAAAAGAGAGTTCTTGTCCTGGGCACTGAAAAGACAAGACAGCTTATAGATCTCACACAACTGTTTACCTTCCTGGAAGGCTTTGCAAGCATTCTTTTCCTAAAAATGACCAGTTAAGTTGTGGAAAAAATTCACATGGCTATGGTCTTCATTACCGTCATTTCTTTGCAGCAGCATCTTTTGGCATACAGGTGCAAATAACTATAGAAAAGGGCACTGTTGTTTTTAATCTGTTCATCCGTTTTCTGTCTGTCATCCTCTTCTGTTTATATTTTAATTTGTGCGCACTAGAATTTAGAATGAAAGTCATAGGGGTTTTCTTAGCTCCTTGGGGCTGACTTCCCACAATCCATATTAAATGTTTTGAGTATGTCAATGATCTCTTCTTCAGTGTCAGTTAGTTATCCATGAAAGTAACATTTTTAACTAGCAAGCATAGTTTAGTATTCAGTACAGCTCTGAAGATACTCACCTACTTTTACCTACATACCAGGGGTGGTCACAATCTGGAGCTCTGTAGGCAGTGTTGTAGTGATTACAGTTTTCAGGACGAGGAAAGATTTTGGTGCTATCTGGACTGCTGTTGACATTGTACTCTAATGGAGTTTAAGAGCCCAGTGTCCTCTGGCTACTACAAAGGAGGTTTTTTGTTTGTTTTTGTTCATTTGGTTTGGTTTTTTTGTGGCTCTCAGATGCTACTGCTGCTGACAACGATTATTTAGATTTATGTCCTGCTCTATCCAGAAAGGCTCAGAGTGGCTTACAATACATACTACTCTATTCTGTTTTTCAACTACTGCAAAGATTTTTCATCTCCTACCTTATTTCCCCTCTCACTCTCCCTAAGAATCTGTTTTTAGCATGTTCTTTGTCCTTAACAGTAACAGAGGTTCTAAGATGTTTATCTGCATGCCCATTCCACGTGGCATATTCTTCCCCCTCTTCCTTAGAGCCTCTTATAATCTGAGATGCTGGAATTGAGAAGTGGAGGAAGAGATTACAGTTCTAGGCTTTCTGCATGGAACACAAGGAGTGCAGGAGTGATGGTATGTTGTATGGGTGCTGCTAAGGAAAGTCTCTAAGCTTGAATGCTTGAGATTGTGTGTTCTCACAATGAAAATGTATGTCTGTACACCACACTTCACAAAGCACTCTGTTTGTTAAGTACTTCTTTCTGTGTTTTATTGACAGAACACATGCTTTTTTTCTTTTTGTTTCTCCATAGCAGAACTTGATCACACAACTTGTGTTAAAGGTGTATGCTTTTACTTCACATTTTGTTATGTTCTTCCATAGTTTTGTAGTTGGTAGGGTCGGAAGGGTCCTGAGCAGATCATCAAGTCTGACCCTTTGCTAAGGGCAGGAAAGGATGTTGGGGTCAAATGACCCTGGCAAGGTGTTGGTGTAGCCTCCTTTTGAAGACCCGCAGGGTAGGAGCGAGCATCTTAAAGTGCTAAAAATTCTTTTAAAAGTAATTTAGTATTGGCTGGGTAACTCTTCTAACTTGGGAGAAATTTATTCTTCAGTATCTTTAGGTCTGTTTACCTGTGTAGAGTGCTCCTACTTCTGCAAGAAGTAACCTGCCACCTATTAATATTTATATATTGTGAAGTAAGAATGTGCATGCAGGAAGGTACTGTACAGCTGCTGGTGTGCATTTAGATCCCTTGTACTGTTTTAATTTGTGTTAATATCTTGAGTACGGGCAATTGGCTATCATGATGATGGTCCAGTATTAATATCTTTGCAAGTAAGAAGTTATTGAAAGAGATGCATTGATTTTGCTGCCCCATAAGTTTGAGAAGTATGTATACATCTATAAATGCTAATCTCTTTTGTAATTCAGTTCTGCCAGTATAGATGAACCAGGGAAGTTAGAGGCTTTTTAAAGGAAGGCTGTAAGCAGCTACATCTTGCATTTAAAAAACTTAACACATGTTGAGTATATTAAAAAAAAAAAAAAAAAAAAAAAAAAAAGTTGTTGATTTATTAATTTTTATTTACAAATATATTAAAAAATTTTGTTAAATTTTAAATTTCGTTTAAGTATAGCTATTTTTTATATAGTCAAATTTCTTCAATGTCATAACTAACCTTGTCAAAAAGCAGTCAAATCAAGAAACAGACCTTTGACCACTAAAAGAAAGAAGTAAAATTTTATTCATTAATATGCTGTGGTTTAGGACACATGCATTACTGCATTACAAATAATGGTAGTGAGAGCTTACTTCTGTTTTTTATAGGAATGCTACTTTGTATCAGTTAGCTTTGGCATTTGTGGGTGTGAATGTTTTTTATTTGGTGTCCTTGGATTTAAGTGTATTGTCACAAAAAATAGAAAATGTTGTGATCCCAGTTGCAAAGTTCATTTAAAGAAGCAAAATCAAATCTTTTTAGATATGAATTTTTTTCCTGAGTAAAGCAAAAAAGAAAAAAATCCCTTTAGTTTGTTTGAAATAAGCAAATGACTTTTTTTTTTTAAATTAGATTTCATAGGAAAATATTTACTTTGTGGATTGAGACCTTATAAGTTAGTTGCCTGAAAAATAAGAAACTAAACAGTGTGGGAGTTTCAAGAGTAGAGCCTTTAAAAGTGTGGAAATGGTACTATAGCAACTACATGTACTTCTTCAGAGGGGAAGAATGGCTAGCACTACTGTCTAGCTATGGTTGCAAATGGAAAATTGCAAACTAACAGTATAATAAATTCTTTGATAAATGGAGCTATAATGTTACCTGATTAGAATACTTTTAAATGAGGTAAGAGGACTAACAGAGGGTGAAGCGATAGTAGAAGCAGTGTGGAGCAGTGATTCTCAGCCAGGGTTCCTTGAAGTCTTTGAAATATGAGATTTCACATCGGAATTCATAGTTTCATAGTAGCTAGGGTCAGGAGGGACCTGAACAGATCATCTAGCCTGACCCCCTGCCACAGACAGGAATGAATGCTGGGTTCACAAGACC
>JAGPOW010003642.1:59293154-59341370 GCA_030014935.1 Caiman crocodilus | reverse complement strand
TGAACAGATCATCTAGCCTGACCCCCTGCCACAGACAGGAATGAATGCTGGGTTCACAAGACCCCAGACAGGTGATCATCCAACCTCCTCTTGAATATGTCCAAAGTAGGGGTAAGGACTGCTTCCCTGGGAAGTTGGTTCCAGGTTTTGGCCACCCTAACTGGAAAATAATACCTTCTGATCTCTAACCTAAACCTATTCTCCATCAGCTTATTACCATTGTTCCTCATCAACCCAGGTGGTGCTGGGGAGAAAAGAGCTCCGCCTATTTGCTGTTGATCCCCCTTGATGAGCCTGTAGACAGCCACCAGATCCCCCCTCAGCCTCCTGTTGCTGAGGCTGAACAGGTTCAGGTCCTTCAGTCTCTCTTTGTAGGTCCTGTCCTTCTGCCCTCTCACCAAGTGGGTGGCCCTCCTCTGAACCCTCTCCAGGCTCACCACATCCCTTTTGAAGTGCAGCGCCCAGTACTGGTCGCAGTACTCCAACTGCAGCCTGACCAAAGTCGCATAGAGGGGGAGTATCACCTCTCTGGACTGGCTTGAGATTCACCTTTTGGATGCATGACAGGGTATGGCTGGCCTTGCTGGCTGTGGTCTGGCATTGGCGGCTCATGTTCATCTTGGAGTCAGTAATGACTTAGATCCTGTTCCACCTCTGTGCTTTCAAGAGGGGAACTCCCCAGCCTGTATGTATGCTGTGGATTCCTTCTCCCAAGGTGCAGCACCCTGCATGTGTCTACGTTGAACCCCATCCTATTCTCATCTGCCCACTTTTGTACTCTGTCTAAATCTAGTTGCAGTCTCTCTCTCTTTCTCCCCGCCCCCTCTCTCTCTTTCCAAGTATATCCACCTCACCCCACATCTTAGTGTTATCAGCTAACTTGGACAGCATGCTTTCCACCTACTCGTCCAAGTCGCTGATGAAGATGTTAAACAGTGCAGGCCCGAGGACTGAGCCCTGGGGTACCCCACTGCTCATATCTCGCCAGGTTGAGTACAGCCCGTTCACCACTACTCTGTGGGTGCACCCCATTAGCCAGTTTTTTACCCATCCAACTGTGCAGGCATCAATGCCACAGTCCTTTAATTTATTGATGAGGATGGGGTGAGAGACCGTGTCAAAGGCCTTCTTAAAGTCTAGATTTCATAGTGTTAAAACCACTCTGCCCTGTTGTGGTCTTTCTGAGTTCTGCCACAGGAGAACAGGTCTGTTTTAATTATTTTTTGCCTACTGCAACCCCTCAACCTGTCCCCTCAAAACCCCACTGTATTTACCTGAATCCAAGGCAACCTTGAATTTAAGGCTACTCCACAAATTTAAATTCTGTACCTGGAAAACTTGGAACCTTGTTATAGTTTTCCATGTGTAGAATCTAATTACTGGAGGGGTCATCTTTAAATTTGGTCCCTCTCTTTCCCCCTCGCCATGCTTGCTGCAGTGGCAAGGCAAGCAGCCTTGGAGGGAGTGAGGAGCACGCAGCCTGCCTACCTCCCCTGGTGCCTGATCTCTTCCCTTTGCTGCTTGCATTTGCATGTTTTATACTAATTAGTTCATAAGGGGTTCCATATTTACTGCAATTGCAATGTCAGAACTTTCCATTTCATAAGTAAAAATGTTATCTCTAGTTGCTAGCCCTGTAGTTTCATACTGCTACAATGTCAGTTTCCCAGCTTCTTCATTTTTTGCTTGTCAGTAACTTAAATGAGAGGGGCATGAATAAGAGCTATGTAGGGAAACATGTAATAGTATCATTGTCGATCCTGTCTGTCTTGCTTGCTGCAGTGAGGGTTAGCGTTAAACACATGAATTTGGTTTAAAGTTATAAATTTTAAGAATTTTATACACGTATTATGCACGTATTCTCATGTCATCAAAAAATTGTTAATAATGGCAAATATTAGATGGCTTTAACAACAATAGTGCTACCAGAGCCTGTAGTGGTATCACCTGTGCATGACAGATATATAACACAAGCAACTTAAGTGTTGTTAGAGTCACGTGCAGTCATTGACTTGAATTATGAGCCTAATGGAGAATGTCTTGCATTTGAAAGCTTGTCTAACTTTATTCTAACCATGCAATTGGTCCAGTAAAAGAGATTCCCCCCTCCCCCCCCCCCCCCAAAAAAAAATCCTTGCCTCTAGCAAGGAAGTTGAGCTCTTACAAAGGCAAAATCACTGATGTCTGTATGTTTTAAAATGTAACTCTGTTTTAGAATTAGATGGCAATAGAGCCACAAACTGATGGTTCATCTGGGGAAGTACCTTGACTTCAATTGTTGCCTGCCCTGCGTGCTTCAAAGAAAAATTAAACGCTTTCTCTCAAATGTTCCTGATAAATTATGTGATACTTTTCCTATTTGGAAGGGATAAATAGGGTTCCTCCCTGACTTTAGCTATCCATCTGTTTTTGTTTTGTTTTGTTTTCTGTGAAATATGAGGACTGGTAATGTTACCTTACTTTTCTTGCATTTTTCTTTGGCAGTCCCTTCTGTTTCCATCTCCTGTTGTCATGAGGTATCGAAGTACTGATATCCCTGTAGCAGACTCTAGCTACATTTGGGGACATCCTAGGTAAAAGTCTCCCATGAGTTGATGTTGAATTTTTTTTAAGATGACCTTGAGGATGTCTCTGAAGCACCTTCTTTGCCCTATATGCCTTGGTGAGTTGGCAAAAAAACCCCTCGTTTTGGGAGTCTGGAGTCAGGCATCCGGATGACACGGCTAGTCCAATGGAGTTGATGCGGGATGATCATCACCTTAATACTTTTGATGTTTGCTTGCAGGAGGATGCTAATGTTGGTGCATCTATCTTTTCACTGGATTTAGATGATCTTCTGTAGGCAACGTTGATGGTACTTCTCCAACAAATTTAGATGTCTCCTGTACATTGTCCATGTCAGTTCTGTACAGCAATGTGGGGATCACAACTGCTTGGTAAACCATGAGTTTGTTTTCAGATCTGACGTTGTAGTTTTTGAGTCCTTGTTTCTTGAGATGTCGAAAAGCTGTACTTCCATATTAGTGGTGATGTTGGATTTCTTTATAGATGTCAGACTTCTGAGATGTCTTCCGAGGTATGGGAAATGCTCAACATTCTACAGTCTCACTGTGAACCTTGATTACTGGAACTGGGGACTGTTCATTAGGAGCTTGTTGATGGGGGACCATAGTCTTCTGAATGTTAAGCATGAGTCACTTTTTTCTTGTACGCCTCAGTACAGACACTGACAATTGCCTGAAGGTCTGCTTCCAAGTGAGCACACACTACGGCATCATCAGCATCCTGGACCTTAATGATTGAGGGTGGTCTTGTTGTCAGCTGAACTTAAACAGCTTACCATCCGTTTGGTAGTTTAGCTCCACTCTGGCTGGAAGTTCGTTGCTAGCCAGATGTAGCATCACGGCAAGGAAAGTTGAGAGATAATGCAGCTTTGCTTAACTCCTGCTTTCACCTCAAAAGAATTTGTGATAGATCCATTACTAAGACCCAGTGTTAGACAACAAGGACATCCCTCTGTAGTTTCCACAGTCAGACTTGTCTCCTTTCTTGAAAATTGAGACAAATCATGGTGTCCTTGAGACTTGAAGATTTCTGCTGGGATTCCATCTGCTCCAGATGCCTTGTTCTTCATCTTCTTGATGGCTTTACTCACCTCATCAAGGATTGGAGTAATTCCATGATCATCTCTGGCTGGGTGTTCTGGGATGGAGTTGAGAACACTCTCTCATCAAGAGCAGCGTCTCAATCAAGGTCATCAAAATGCTTCTTCCAGTAGGCACTGGTGAAACTCCCTTTTCCTTGATCAGGTCTCCTACATCTTTAGGTCTCAGGGGTGTTGGTTCCTGATTGCTTGGACTGTAGGTGGCTTTGGTGGCACAGAAGAAACCACACATTGTAGATGCCAGTGCGATGTTGAGTTTCCTTAGACTTCTCTTCCTACCATTTGTTCTTCATATTGCGGTCCTCCTTTGGACTTCTACCTTGGCCTGTTGGAGATTCAGTTTCTTTTTCTTGGAGTTCTTGTCATTTTGCCAAGCACAAAAGACTTTGCAGTTGAGCAACTTTTGGATCTCCCAGTTGTTTTCATCAAACGTGTCAGTGTTTCCTGGTAGAGAATACAAGTCTCTCCACAGGCACTAATGACAGTGGCCTTGAGGACACCCCACATACTGCTGATATTCTTCTATTGTTGTTGATTGGAATTCACCAGTTCTTTGGTGAGGTACCGGTGGAAGAAGTCTTGCCTGCTTGGGTCCTTGAGTCCTTCAACATTTGATCTAATGTTGGCATTGCTGCTGCTGCAGCTATTGCTTGGGAGTAGTTTGAGTGACATAACTGAGCAGATGAGTCAGTGATCAGACCTGCAATCATCAGTTCCCATCCTAGCTTGCGGGGAGGATGCAGAGTTCTTTGCAGTCCTGGGCACAGACAATGACATAGTCAAATCAGGTGCTAGTGCTTAGATTGTGGGTGTTGCCATGATGTCTTGTGCCTTTTTTTCTGGTGGAACAGGGTGATGGTGAATCCATGTTCTACACATCTGGTTAAGAGGAGGATGCCATTAGAATTGATCTTTCTTGCTCCTTCCTTGCCAATGGTTGCTTCCATTCCAGAGATGAGAGTCCTTTTTAACTCTGCCATTGAAATCACTGAGAAAAATAAGTCTTGATACCCCTGGAACGTCAGAAGGGACTTGGTCAGGGTTGGCGTAGAGTTCCTTCTTGGTTTCATTGGCGGCATCATACCCAAATAATAATATGCAGCCTATTTTTGGAAGGCCCCAAGCAGGAAAAATAATCTTACTTTAGAATATGGGTAAGCACCAGATGTCTTTGGTCCTTGAGGCTGTGGGCCATGTGCTGGGGCCCTGTCTGGCACCTCAGATCTGTGGCTGCTTGGTGGGTCTGGCTGTGAACCAGCCACACATACCATTCAGATTGTGAGTATGGTTGGAGAGGGGGGCTCCCCATGGGTCTGGAAATCTGGTGGCCAGGGGCAGGGGGAGGTAGCAGTGGTAGGGTTAATTGCTGTGGTAACTTAATACTATCATTGCTGCTCCCCCTCTCCCAAATTTCTACTCTTTTGGAAGCTCTTTTCCTTGTACATAATGTGCACCCCAATTCTCTGAAGCTGGTTTTCAGGGAAAAGATGCAGGTTGTATGCGAGGAAAATGTTATTGTATCCTAACTGTGGTAGTGAACTGGAGATGATATTATGAATAGGACCAACATTTTTTTTTTTTTCCTGAATATTACTAAGCTAGTGAGTTTAATATCCTGTGTCAGTGAATTATGCCATTTTTAATTAAGTTGTATAAACAAAGTATTATTCTTTATATATTTCAGATGTAGTGTATTCATTTTATCAACTGTTTGCATGGGTCACTGAAACAACATAAAGTATTCAGTTGATTTCTCTTAATATTTATTTTTACATATTGTTCATGTTAAATTGACTTTGTTATTAAAACAAACTGCATGGCATAGAAAACCCCACCGCATTTACAGCCATGTTTTATTGTCCTTTTGTTCAGCTTCTCTGTTTGCAGTAGAGTACAAGGATACTCTAATAACAGAGCATTAAAGTGTGTAAGAGAAGCATAGTAGTAAGTAGCATTGCTGGAATAACTTGAAATGAATAATATTTGTTAGGGATGCAAATCCCAGTTCATAAAAATACTGATTGTGGCAAAGAACAGTGTTACAGATTTAAATAGTGAGTGTACAATATGGAGAGATAGTAGACATTATAGAACTACTACAATTGTAATAACTTGTAACAGTAAATTTGTCTTCATTTTGAGATGCATCTTTTGGAGAAGTAGTTTCTCAATACTAAATATTGGGGGTGCATCAATAAAGATCCTTTGGGCTGATACCGATGGCCAATTATGAACAAGCCATATCAGTGAACAAGCCATATCAGTGGATACTGATCCAGCTGCTGATATGGAGCACAACAGCTTGGAGAGCAGCTGATAAGACTGTTGGGGGAAGAGGCGTTGGATGCAGATTGAGGTCTCTGCAGGGAGGGAGGGAGGGAGTGGGGCTGGGGCAGGAGCTGCCCAGCCAGGGTAGAGTGGGGCACGGGACAGAGCTGTGGTTTGTCTGAGGGGACATGGGCCAGGGGGCAGCTCCCGCTGCTGTGTGCACCTCCCGGGGGAGGCATGGAGGGCATGTGCACTCTAGATATGTACATGGGATGAGGGTGAGGGTGCTGCCATCTGCTTCTCAGTGGGGGGCCCTGGTCCCAGGCTTTGCTCAGGCTGGTGGGATAGCTACAGCCACACCAAAATTTGCCATAGTGCCCCCCCCCCAGCGCTGCTGTGACCTGCCCCACCCAACCTTTCTTGAGCACAGACCTGGCCCCAATCCTACAGCAGGCAATCTGCCCTTGCCCCGTGCACATATCTAGGGAAACATGCCTACCCCGGAGTATGTGCAGCAGCGGTCGGAGCTGCCTCTGCATCCCCTGGATGACCTGTGGCTCTGTCCCCTGTTTTGCCCCACCCTGGTTGGGCAGCCCCAGCCCCACTCCCTCACAGCAGGGACCTCAGTCTACCCTCCTCTGCTCCCCCCACCCCCCCCAATCTTACCAGTCAGGTGCTGCTCTTCAAGCTTATGGGCTGCACTCCTGGCCATGTGCATGCTGCAGCTGTGCTCATATACACAGCATTTATTGGCAACATTATCAGCCACGTTAGCCAAAAAAGCTGATTGCTGATAATGTCAATTTTTCCTTCTATGAGTGCCCATACAATGTGGACTACTGTACTGGTGCACCTCTACTAAATATTTTGAAATTCTGTTTTTAAAAATGGTAATTTAGCATAACTTTTTTTCTTGATGATTGGTTCAAATGTTTCTGTAAATTGAGATTTAATCCTCTTTTAAATGATTTGGAGTGAGTTTAATAGGTTAATGACACAATTAGCTTTTCATTTAATGAAGTAAATTAATTACACTGGCTTACTATCTCCTACATGACACTTCTGCAACTGTTGTCACTTTCATTCTGCTGCTTAACTCTTGTCCGTCCTCTCCTTTTTTGTTTTTATTGTCCTTGAAAACAGACTACTCTTTCTGTGTTTGCATGTATCTGGTGCATCTTAACTTTATGTATATCTGGCTAGAAGCATCTCAGCCTTTTTAGATGCTAAGCATTCCTCTGTATCTCGTCTGAATGTAGTAGCACCTCTTTCAATATAATAAGAGTTTTTCATTTATTTATTGCTACTATTCAAGTTTGTTGTTTTTTAGGGACTTTCTTTAATAATCTGAAGACCAGTATTTGGCCAGATATCAAATAGAAGTGATTTAAAGTCATTAGCTTCACTAAGGAAGGAACTCCCCTATTAACCCAATTCATTAAATGCTATGGAAAGGTTTTCTGTATAAAACTAATCCAGCTTTTCACTGGTGCACACTAGTGGGGAGGAGCAACATTTTAAAGCTTGGCTTCATGATGTGGCTTAGAAACAGGCATCTCTTTAACACTGGGATGTTGATATCCCTTTCCTCCCAGCAGCCTCACTTAATAGGCAACAGCGTATACATTGCATGAAAAATAATTATTGAGTAGACTGTACCATGATTTATAGCAATTAAAGTTTTACTGAAGGTTTTTCCTAGACCTGAACGCTTGACTCTTAATGGGAAATGACTTACAAAACCCACAAACAAGTTTAGTGGGTTTTGTTTTGCTGATTAAAAGCAAAATTAAGAAACACTGTGGACTCTTTCATATGGAACTATATTTACCCTATATTGGACATCAACAGAATCAGAACCATGTTAATTTGTAGATGAACTTATGACTTGAATGAACAGTAATTGATAACCATTTTTAGGTTGTCATCCTTTATGTATTTATGTAATCATGTCATGTCCATTAGCACCTTTTAGAAAAGATAAGAGACATACTTTGGTATTGGCTTTCTTAGTTTATTTGTAGACAGCAGAAGGATTTTAAGGTTTTGGAATTCTGAGTTTAGTTCCAGGTTCTAGAAGGGTACATGCTTTAGTGATTGCATATCTGCCTTTGCTGCCTCCCACCTAAATTTGCTCACTTATGTTTTTGTCCCTTCTGGATTTTCAGTCCTGTTTCTTAATTACCTTTTACCCTCCACCCAGTATTTAGTATGGGCTACTTTATTTTTTTGAGTTGCCCACGTGCCAACAGGGAGGCATTGAATATGGACAGGCCTGCAGTTTGAGTGCCAAAAAATTTCCAGTGCCACAAAAATGTGAGAAGGGAGCTATCTGTGCATGCATTCCTGTTCCATGGCTGGAGAGCTATGCAGTTGCATATTTCTTAGCACAAATGTGATGCTTGTCTATGGCTATTAAGAATGGTGGACAGTCTCCCAGCTCTCTGTTGTGATGTCTTGTCTTGTACACAGCAGCCCTATGAGCTGGGAGTAGCAGTTGTAGGGACAGTTTTTATTTTGCTGTGAGAGTTTTTGATGGTGTATATTCAGTTATGATAAGGTTGCTGCAGGCACAGTCTAGTTGAAATCCTCACACTAACTTTGCTCAGTGTAGAAAAAAATCTTTGTTGCATTTTTGCTGCCAAGCTCCAACAAGCTTTTGAGTTTGTGAAAACTACAGTGTTTTTTTCTACAGTAATAATAACTGATCAAATTTGGGCTGATTTTTCTAGGGATGGCAAAAAGCAGATCTCAAATATTTGGCAGACAAGCCATGCTAGTTACAAGTTGCTAGAGCAGGTTAGTGAAATGTTTGTAGTAATTTTGAATGTGTTGAGCAACACTCCTGCTCTCCTTTCTGTTTTGTTGTGGGAAATTACCAAACTTTTATTTATTTGTTTTACTGAAAATTCGCTCACTGTTGCCTGGTGTGCACTATTTTGGCTCAGTTGAAATAGGGGTTCCAATAGAATATGATTTAAGTAACCTACTTACATTTGAAACATTGGCTGTTAGTCTCCTTTTGCTTTTAGGTTCCTCCTTCAGGAAATAATATTTCTTTCCTCAGATAGCTTTTATAAGGAAAAATGCACTAGATTGGGATGCTTAAACACTATATGTGTATTTAGATATAAAGTTTTCTTCCTAGGTTTTTTCTATTAATGGCATAGAAGAATCCAGACACTGTAGTGGATTTGTGCTCCAAAAATGCTCTAAACTGGCATTTTAATTTTTTTCCCTGTTTCTCCTTGTTGCAAAGAAGACTGTAAAATGTGAATTAAATGCTCAAAAGTACAGTGTTATGTTTTGAGCCTGCAGATAACCTGAAATAATAGCTCTGAAGTGTAAGTTTGTAGTTATCTTAGTGCAGTGCTTTTCAAAGTATGGCATATCCTCCTTTCAGGGAATGCAAAGGAAAAAAACTGGAAAGGAATGAGCTGACCTTTCACTTATTCCCCAGTGACTGTATTACTTAGAACAGAACCCCCCTCCCCCACTTTCCAAATTGTGAAATTGAGTTTAACCAAACCAGAAATGTCATCTGCTGTTTGTAAAGAACTGAAATGGGAACTCAGAGCTGTGAATTGTTGCTTTCATTTCAGTCCATGTTAATATGGATATTAGCAGTATTTTAAATGGTAGCTCTATTTATTGTTCATTAAATCCATACAGGAAAACTGAGGAAAGAAAAAGTTCTGTATTAGCTCTTTTTACATTGTGGGACATGAAGAATGAGCTTGTTAGGAGAGACTAGACATAATGTAAACTATTGAAGTTAATAAAAAGTAAATGAATAACCTTTACAATGTTCCACTACCACATTAGTGGCAAGTCTCCATTTTAAAATATAAATTAGGCTGTTGCTATATCTTAATTTGCAAAACTCAAGTTTAACTGAAAATAGACTGCTTTGAAGAATTTTTAAATTGGACTTATTGTAGAGTTTGTGTATATGTTAAGATGCATAATTCATGTATACAGTTAGCACTCGGCATACCTCAGATTCTTCTTGCATACAGAATGTCAAAGCTTTCCTCAGAGCACTCAAACTATAGAAAGAAGTTATTTACAATCAGTGCAACTAATTTTGTTGTTTCGGGTAAATAACATGGGTATAGAACATTAAAGTAACTATTTTGCATGGTTGTAGTGATATCTTCCTTTTTTAGGGTTCAGATGATTGCCTTGTAAAAATCTGGGCAACAGATGATGGAAGGTTGTTGGCTACTCTAAGAGGACATGCAGCTGAAATATCTGACATGGCTGTGAACTATGAAAACACCATGATTGCTGCAGGGAGCTGTGATAAAATGATCCGAGTTTGGTGTCTTCGAACATGTGCACCCCTGGCAGTTTTGCAGGGCCACAGTGCATCTATAACATCACTGCAGGTAACAGTCACTTTTTTTGTAAAAGCATGTAAGCAAGAATATATTGCAGCAGTAACTCTTAGTTTTCTTTTTAATGTATGAAATAAGTAATACAATTTGGAGTGGAAAATAAGTTTTTAATATAAGTAGTATGACGGTTTTTATTTGCAGTGTCAAATGTCTTTCATGACTCAGGTTTCTATCCTGAAGAGTTTAGAAACACCCTGGTTCAAAAACATTACAGCTAAGTACAGACAGTCACCAATCCTGAGGCTGGATTGATTCAGTCTTCACAGGTTAGTCTAAACTGTGTAGATTGAATCAATTAGCAAGTGAACAGGCACTTGCCTGTTGTTCTCTCTTTATGGAAATGCAGCCACATGCCTGCAGCAGCCCAGACCACATGCCAACAGGTGAGGGTGCTAGAGCATGCCTCCCTGCTTGTCTGGGGCAGACAGTTTGTGCCAAGACTAACCCTGCAAGGTGATGCTGTGGGGCTGAGATTTAACTTGAATCTGGAGGGGATCTGAGATGAGTTCAGTGAACCGATTTAACCTAAAATAGTTAAATCTGATACTACATCCATCCAGGTTCATCTTAAATTGGTTTTGGCCATTTTGAAAGCAGTTTATCTGCTTTGAATTTCTGTTGTTACAGATTTGAACTGGTTTCTGGTCACGTACCGGTTTGTATGCGACACCTGTCCTTAGCCTACATGAGTTTAACTTTATACCTATGCATATTTCTGTTAAAATCAGTAGAAATAACTATGTGTAAAGTTCAATGTGTAAGCTTTTGTAGGATCTAGGCTTAAGTTACCTTACAAGCTATGATAAACACTGGGTTAACTTAAAAAAAGTGGGGGGGGAGATAACATTGGAAATTAAATGAACAAGATTACTTCATTATTGTATTTAGTAACATTGGCATATTGTAGCATATAGTAAAGCTTCAAATTATTTTAAGAACATTTTCTTTGAGGTTTTGTTGACTGTAGGACTTGATGCAGACATGTGAAACACCTTACGCTGCTAGATTCCTTGAGGGAGTCTTACCATGGTTCAGCTGAACCTGTTCTGTTTTCTTCTGGGTTTTTTGCCTTTGCTTTATCATATGGTAAATTTGAAGTTAAATTGCAATAATCCATCACTGGTTTCCTTCAGGGGTAAAATTATTGTAGTTTACCTTTGCTTACTGAGAAATAGGACTGGACAGATGAAAAATGGATTCCATGGATCAGCTGATGTACATTCTCATAAGAGACGGGAGTCCTTGCACTTCCCTTTTCCCCACCTTTAGGCACTGCAGTTGCTTGGTCTGTCCACAGGCTTTGTAGGGAAGCAAAGTAATCCCCTAACTCCATCTGATCAAGTTCCTATTTGTGTGGGGAAAAGAATGCATATGAGAACCATCATCACACTATTTTGTTGTTCGGTGTTTCTGTGATAACATTTGCTTTACTAGCACTTACTGGAACTGGTGTGGTCAGAATAGACTGAATAATTTGGGCCACTCAGTTCATGCTGCTTGCTAAATATGATAGTAGTCTAGGAAAGAATATTTTTAACCTGCGGATTTTTTCTTTGCAGTTTTCTCCATTGTGCAGTGGTTCAAAGAGGTATCTGTCCTCGACTGGGGCAGATGGAACAATATGTTTTTGGCTCTGGGATGCTGGCACCCTTAAAATAAAGTTAGTTTGTGTTTTCCTTGTTTTTAATCTTTGATACAAATGGTAATATATAATAAGCAAACTAAATTTCATTTGGGCACTGCTGCCAACAGATTAAACAAATTGGGATGTCAGCCCTTTCAGTGAAGAATATAAAATCATAGGTCCCACTGGTAGGGACCTCAAGGGTTACAAATGCAAGATTCAGTTCATAAATCGGTTATTTTCAACCTGTGGTTTGAATGATTTCTTTATTTAGAACAAATAGAGAGCATCCAACCTTGCTTTGCCCAACTGATTTAATACATGTTGAAGTTGACTCTGGTCTGTGGCATGAAAGCTGTTTTTTTTTTTCCTGCTTGTATAACTGCCTCCTAATGGAAATTGAAATGGGTATAATGCAGATGACAGAGTAAATGAAACAATGAGACTTGATGAGAATTTTAAATCCAGAGTTTTGAATGGGAGAAACTGATTTTCTATTAGAACCTTCTGAAAAAATGTGAAGTTTTTTTAATACTAAAAACTGTAGACCCTTAGAGTTCAATGGCTTTTCTGGGGTAGTCTAGTAGAGTTGCTTACACACATGCTGGATGTATTATTCCTAAACCATCCCAGTTAGATGCTTCTTGGAAAAATTCCAGTTAGATTTCCATGTAGCTTGTTCCATTTTCTTACTGTTAAAATTAAAGAGTTTTTTTTTCTGCAATTTGATCTAAATATGCTTTGCAGTTCAAAGTCATGGGTGTGTGCCCTAGGCAGACAAGGTTTCTTGGATGAATTTGATATCTTTTATTAGACTAACCCAAATAGTTGGAGAATATTTATTAAGCAAGCTTTCAGGTTCAAAAACCCTTTGTCAGGCTAAGGAAGTTTCAGCAGTTGGTGTGTGCTCTGTGCCCTGCTCTTTCATTGGTATGTGTCCTGCTCTATCTGGCAGGGGAAAACTGTTTAACATTTTTATGATTTGGCTTTAAAATACTTGATAAGTGCTACCAAGACTTGTTTTTAATAGCCTCTTTTCTGAAGTAAACTTACTTGGGTCATTCAACCTTTCCTCATACAGTTTGTTTTCCTAACCATTCTTTCATTTTCATTGCCTGCTTTAAATTCTATTTAGTGTTTTTCATTTCCTTCTCATAATGTGATACCAGAAACTGGACATAACTCCAGCTGAAGCCTACCCACTGCCAAGTAGAGGTTAGGTACAGAAGTTTGTGTTTACCTGGAGATTATGGGCACCTTTACATGTGCTCTGGGATGGGCAGTTTTATGAGAGTGGCACTCAGGAGCATTTCTAATTAATACGTCTGTAGAGTCTTGTGTATTCAGTGCCCCACATTTCAAAATGTTGTCAGGGCACTTTAAAGTTTGTTTGAGCTTTAGTTAAAGCACCTGTGCTACCATTTTGAAATGTAGGGACACTGACTACATGAGATGCGGACGTGTTCTAATCAGAATGCTTTGGAGTATGCGTAAAAGCGTCCTTTGATTGTGCTGGTATTCATTCAGTATCTCCTGGGCAAAACACCCCCTCTAGGAGAAAGATCTTCCAGATTTTAACCTGGAAGATACCTAGAAGATCTCTCTTTCAAGAGAAAGAGACTCTTTGCAAGAATGAATGCCTGTGCGCCTCCTGAGTCATAAAAGCACCTCCTATGATTTTCATATAGAGCTTCTTGGAATGCAGCCAAAACTATGTTCGCTTTTTTTTTTTTATGAAAGCATCACATTAGTAACTCACTTTGAGTCTATGGTCCACCTTAACCCCCAGATCCTCAGTAATGCCAAGCCAGTTTTTCCTCTATTCTACATGTGAGCATTTAATTTTTCTTCCCTATGAGTTGTCATTTTATGGTCTATAGCCCAGTTCTCCAGTTTATCCAGATCCCTTTTGTGGTATGTAGAAATTTGATCAATATGCATGCGTTCACTTGTGTGCTTTCACTTGCTCTTGTTCATTCTTTCCATATCATTAATAAAAATAAGTAGAATAGACTCCCGTGGAACCCCGTTTGAAACATGCCAGCCTCACATTTATCCATTAGCAAACGCTCTTTGCTGACAGATATTCAGCCAGTTCTGCGAAGACCCAGTGCTCATTTAATATAACCTACATTTATCTAGGTTACTTAGAGAATGGTAGTCCTTGACTCAGAAACTTCACTAAAGTCCAGGTATATTATATCCACCAAATTCTCCTTATCTACCAATTAATTATTCTTTTAAAGGGAAGTAATCAAGGTGTCTTGGCAAGTTTTGCTTTTAAATTGGTTGGCTGCTACGTATCATCCCCTGATCTGCAGACAATTACAAACTGCATATTTTCTAATTTATTTTAACATTTTAGATATTGAAATACGGCTGACCTGTCTACAATTCCTTGTGGCCCTTTATTACTTCTCCTTCCACCCCTCCCTCCCTCCCTTTTAAAAGATGGACATTGTGCCTGTAACCAGCCATTGAGACTCTTGTGGTATCAAAACCCTGGGACAAAAGAAGTGGTACAGCCTGTTACATGTGTAAACCTTCCAGGCTGCATTGCATACTCCTCTCCCAATAGGTTTCATAGTTTAATAGTTGGTAGGGCCAGAAGGGACCTAAGCAGGTCATCAAGTCCAGCCCCCTGCCATAGACAGGAAAGAATGCTGGGATCAAATGACCCTGGCTATGTAATTGTCTAGCCTCCTTTTGAAGATCCCCAGGATAAAGGTGAGCTCCACTTCCCTAGGAATTTGGTTCCAGGTCCTAGGCACCCCGACTGTGCAGTAGTGCCTCCTGATGTCTAGCCTGAACCCATTCTCAGTCAGCTTATGGCCATTATTCCTTGTCACTCCTGGTAGTGCTCGGGGGAACAAAGACTCTCCCATTGTCTTTTGGTCCCCCTTGGCAAGTTTGTAAGTAGCCACTCGATCCCCTCTCAGCCTTCTTTTGTGTAGGCTGAACAAGTTCAGGTCCTTTAGCCTCTCCTCGTAGGGCCTACCCTGCTGGCCCCTGAGCATGCAAGTGGCCCTTTTCTGGACCCTCCCTATGCTAGCCACATCCCTCATGAAGTGTGGTGCTCAGAACTGGATGCAGTACTCCAAGTACAGTAATGGCCAAGGGCTATACACAGTTTGACCAGCTTGCACCTAGATATAAGGGACAGTTAACCTGAATGAGCTGTGATTAATTTAGGCATACATAGCACAGTCCAGAGCAGAGCACTGGCCTTTGAGCTGCAGCGTGTGGCAGAGGCAGTGAGGAAGCGTGTGGCCATGAAAAGAGGACCTCTCATGTCTAGTCCTTGTCACTTTCCTGCCCCTGCTGCAGCAGGTTGTTCAGGGCAAAGTTTGGGCTTATAAATCACCTGTTACCCATGCAACCTAGCCTCCACTCTCCTCTCTCTTCTTTCTCCTTTTTCTTCTTTCTCCCCCCTCCCTTTATCTTTCCTGTTTCCTTTCTCTCTTCTCCCTTCCCTACCCCTATGCAGTCATCTTTGCTTGCAAAAGACAAACAGCATGCAGCATGGAGGAGGAAGGGTTTAGCCTTTTAGAGATACTTAAAGGAGGACAATGTACTGTTACTCTGTACAATCCTAGAACAAAAGGCTTTCTTAAGAGAGATGCTATATTTGTTTACCACCCCCTATGTTAACTTCCTTCCAGCCGTCTGAGATCTCATCTGTTATCCATGAATCTGAAAACATTTTTTCACTAGCTCCAAGGTTTCTTCAGGTAGTTGCTTCAGCACCCTGGGGCAAATACATCATGCTGTACTGACTTGAATTCATTGAAGTTTGCTAGTTTTTCCCTAGTGTGCTCTTTTTTGATGATCGGCATCTCTTCCCTTTTCTGTTTTACTCAATTCCTTCTCTCCCTCTGCCCTACCATTTTCTTACTTTAGGTGAATTTGTTTTTTTGTTCTGCCACAGCAGAGCAGGGGAGGTTGTAGCTTAGCTGAATATTTCTGGAAAGCTATATAGGTTTGCTGGTAACCGAAATGATAACTTTGAGGAGCATCTCAAATGTGTTTGCAAGACATGTTTGAAACATTATCAAGACACAGCATACTTCACACAATGGGATTAAAGTCTTGGAAACTATTAAATATTTGTCTTTCCTATTCTTTTGTCTATATGCAAAATTTGTGACTTGGCAATTCTCATGAATGTAACTTTCACCAATATGGGAATATTTTGGTATGCTTGCCGTGTGGACTGGTTCCTTTTCCCTGTTGTAACATTAGAACTTTGTTCCCTTCCTGTGTAGCAGGGAAATATGCAATTTTAGCTGGCTTGATGGAATACCAGCTATGAACTGACTGCCCAGAAGAGTTTTCCATGTATTGACTGCTCTGTGAGGTCCTATGAAATATGAACTTTCATTTCTATCCAGGAGAAAGCTTTTACAATCTGTTCTCCAATGCCTGATGAAGGGTGCTTGTGCCCAAAAGCTTGCAGTTGAAGACAGTTTTTTCGTAAAAAAAAATCTTGTTGGTCTAATAAAAGAGATCATCTCTACTACAAGTCCTGATTGCCTTTTTCCTCTACACCAATATGGCTACAATCTGGATACCTGTCACATGATTAATAACATTCCCCATCCTTAGAAAAGCTGGAGAGCAAGAGATGCCTGCAGGCACATACCAACACATCAGGGAGGCATGTTTCCACCTGGTGACTTTGATTGATTTTAAAACTGAGCTTCTGAAATGAATAGACAAACCTCTTGGGGGATGGGGGGGTGGAGAGGGAGGAAATGGTGTTTTGTGTTTTTTAATTTCTAGCCCTTATTCTAGGGAAAAGCCTGAAGTTTGATGACTGTGAATCCTAATGTTTCAAAATACTGGCAAATGAAAAAAGCCCTGAACTGTTTTGGGGATGTCGAAGGAGACAGTTTAAGACTATTGGAGACCTAGCCTATGTAGTGTGGTGTATACACTTGTGTGTGTACGTGTATGTGTGCAAGCATGTTCATTAAGCGTCTGTCTCTTAATATTAAGAGACAGAATATTGAACTATTGTCTGTGGCAAAATTGTAAATCTTATACACCAAGAAGGCTCAGTTCTATGGTTTCTTGGGGAAAATGCACAGGACAGTGACTTTGATAAGTGAGGCACTTAACCTCTTCTGAATTATTTTCTTAAGGCTGTCTGCAGACTCCAAGTACCTCTTCATCAATTTAAAATAGTTTATATCTCCAGAGTTATTTCAGGGATTACAAAGATAGGACTTGTTAAATGTTGAGACTCTCTTAAATTCTGTTTTAAAACACAAATTCTGCAGTGACACAATTGTGGGATATTAATTATATGCAAATAATCAGCTCTGTGTGCTAGAAGGGATAAGATTGTAGTCTTTTGTTGGGGTGGGTATATGGGAATGCTGAGCAGGGAGCAACTGGAGGTTTTGTCTGCTGAAAGTAGACCTTGGCTAGGAGATGTGGGGTGGACCCTTTTGTTTGTGAGTCAAGGAGATAGGGTCTTTAGCTAATTTCTGTATACAATTACAGCACTCATCTGCTGGATAGTAGCCTTTTTCATAGCTATAGGATGGGGCAGGGAACAAGTGTGGGGGGCGGGGAACAAGGTTTTCGGTAATACACAATAGTTAAAATTTAGCTGACCTATATCTTTGGAGGTGTTGTTCAGCCTCTCTTGAAAGAAGTACGTACTGTAGTCTGGGAGGTAGCCATAGATGAGGAGAATCAGTTCCTTCTTGTTTAATAGCTGAGATTCTCTGTTTTAATTATTTAAATTAGAGATGGAATTGCTAAAATTAAGGTATCCTACTCCCTTCTTGCTATTCCAGAAAACTCCTCTGTAGCACCTGACCAACATGATCTTGGTTGGATTTCAGTATGTCTGAGGAAGGTATTCATAGATAACATATGCTCCCCCTGAGGGGATGCATTACTTTATGGGAGCAGAGGGGAAAAAGTATTAATTAATTATGAATTAAATATCTCATTTTCCCTCCCCCATGTTAAACCTGTATGAGGCTAAGAGTGGGAAAATACTTATTTGCCTGTTAAATATTAAACGAAGCTTTTGATAGGCAAATAAGGTCTTAGGTATGTAGTGTTGATGGATAGAGATTCCCTGGTGTTTTTCTTGCTAGTCTCTGGTTCCAAATAGTAGACTGCCTGAGGTTATTTCTGTTGTCCCAGTTTTATTTTATGTATGTATTTTAGATTCCTCTGATTAGCAGTCCTCATCTAAGACATGTATTGGTCTTAAAATGTCATCTTATTTCAGGCCCTTCTCTGTGTTGTACTACTTGATTTTTATGATTTAATTCATGCTTATATTACTACCTTCAGATTGTCAACTTTCTCTGTTCTTTCTCATGGTTTTTTTTTCTTTAACTGCTTTTTGTTTAATATTGGGCTCTCCTGAATCTTCCCTTGGGGAGTGATTCTCTTTGAGCTATTTAAGTAAACTCCAGAATTAAAAAAAAAAAAATGACTGTTGCATTTTATATCCATTATTTTAGTATTTGGAACCAGTCTTTACAAATGATTACCATAGTTACTGGAGCCTAAAGTTGCCCTCTACTATTTAGGAGGCTAATGGTTGCTTTAAACTGCCATTGTTTAGATCCTGCATCAGCTACTTCTAAAAAAAAACCTTTAGATTATTTTACACAAGTCTCTAAGAGTAATGTAACAGCATGGTGTCCAGAAATGATGCCATGCTTAATATGAGACTTTAAATAAATGTCCTGGAATATTTCTTGAGTGAATTTTACTTGTCAAAAAGGGACTGCTTATGAAAAATTTTCCTTTCTTTTTATAAGTGTATTGTCTCTTGTTTTTTCACTGAAATTATGCTAAGCATTACCAAGAGATTGGGATTTACATTGTAGTAATCTATAATATAATCCATGGACCCATGAGATTTGTGTGTCAGAAGCAGACCAGAACTATCAATTGATGACTGAAGTGTGGCTCCACTTCTGAACAAAACCTTTCCGGTTTGCATCTATTTCCAGAACAGCAGAATGAAGTTGCTCCATGTCATTAAAGAGAAAAAAATGGGTGAAAAATACTTCAGTTGGTTTCATCACCAAGCTTTCATAGGATATAGACAGATATAACTATTGTATTGATATCAGCAGTGCAGCTGTTGCATCTGCATGATTCTTTGATATTTAGTGAAGGAAAACTGCTCCAATTTCCTCTGCTTCAGGGTTAACTTTAGGGCAGTATAGAGTACTTGCATCACTGCATGTATATGACTAGATGCAGAGTCATGCAGACAGGGAAACTGTTTAAGGAGTTTTTGTTTTATATTCTGTTACTTTTTTGGTGGTATTTTGGTTTCTCACACCCCAACATGTTACATGTTTTGTGTAATTAACTGTTTAACTACACAAAAATGTAGACATGCTACATATGAAAGTTACACAATAAAAATAGCCAGCAATCCATAAAAAATGACCTACAAGCAGTAAAGCTATTGCTTGAAAAATATGGAACATTTTTATAGATGGTTTCTATCAAGCTTTTATTTGAGCATGTGGCATGTTACACGCAGAGTGATAGGGTATGGCCAGGTCCCAGAGTAGATTGCTTGCTCCTGCTATCTCTCCCCCTTGCTTCTGAGTTCCCCCCGCCACCCTCTGCAAGGGGACTCTGTGGGATTCCTAAACTTAATTCTGGTACGCTAGGCCAGGCACAAGAGCAGATGTCATGACTCACTTGCCTGTCCTCTATGAAACCTCTATGAAACCCAGAGTATATAAAAGGTATCCAGGTTGTAGCTGTATTGGTCTAGAGGAAAAAGCAATCAAGGCTCATGGAAAGAGGTGATATGTTTTATTGGACCAACAAGATTTTTGCAAAAATAAATTGTTTAATTGCAAGCTTTCGGGCACAAACACCCTTCATCAGGCATCAGACAAGATTGTAAAAGTGCTGGCTAGAAATGAAAGTTCATATTTCATAGGATTTCACCGAGGAGTCAGTAGATGGAAAAACCCTCTGGGCAGCAGTTCTTAACTGGTAAGGAGTCTCAGCTCTCGGAGTATATAAAAACACTCAAGTGACATGCTTTACTTGTCTGAAACGGAGCCATGGGAGAGGGAATTTGTTTAGAAACCTGTAGGTGGCTCAAAACGGCTCATAAATTCACTGGAGAGTTTGAGCCTTACTGCTCCTGCCATCCCTACCCTTCACACAAGTCTCCCCTCATCTGCACAAGGGTTGAGGGCAGCTCTTTCACCCAGGGGAGCCCAGCTGATGTCTCAGTCCCAGTACAGCTGTGGAGAGGAATGACAGCCCCTGCCAGCAACTCTCCACTTCTTGCTGGTGAGCACTGTAAGAGCAAGTTCCCAAAGTGCTTTTCCCTCCATCTGGATGGCTTGGCTTTTGCACATGAAGCAGGTCACACGGTGTGACAATTTCCACTGAATAATAATGCCTATTGCTTGATGGAAGTAATACCTGACGGGCAGCTCCGGAGCTTTGTTGAGAAGGGTGGCAATATTCTGTGGTGTCTTCCACATCTTTTCCCCATGGGAGAGTCCATCCTGATTTACTTTTCATATCTTCTTTTTCATCTAAAATCAAGAGAAAGTATAATATAGTTGTATATACTCTATATCTAGAGAGAGTATAAGAGAAAGTGATAATATAGTTCTAGATCTGTCTGTTCTGTCCTGACAGCCATTTTGGAGATGGACAGAAAAAGAAGGAATAAATTCAAAATGTGTGCAGCTGATGAGAGATTTAGGAGAAGGAAAAAGGTCTGTCAGAGTAAATAGAAACATTAAACATTATTTTACTCCTTTTTGGTTTCAAGCTTGAATCTTTATATTCCTATAAATCTTTGTTCAGAGAGAATCAATAGGCAAGGCCAGAAGTCTTGAGTAGGGGTAGCTACCAGTCAAAATGATCTTCCCTCCTAAAGTGGTTGCAATCTTTCCCGTCTCCATGAGAGCGGTGGTCTTTTTGACTAATTGTGCTCTACCACCAAAGGACCCAACAGGTAGGAGGGCTGAATTAACATTGAAATATATTAACATCTCAGTTATGCTTCAAGCTTCGGTTGCATCTGTTTTTAGTGATTTAGTTTTCCAGAATCATACAAATTTCCAGTGGTGTTCTCACATTGGCAGGATCACAAAACAAAGACAATGGATGACACCTTGCCAAAAGACTCCTATGACCCTTCTCTCCTTTATTTTTTCCCAAAGGCTGTGAAAGATCATATGAGAACAGGCACCAGGGATTCCTACAGTCTTGTTTTGGACAAGGAGGCATTAGTTCTCAGGTCATCTGAAAAAGGCATAGTATATCCCATCTTTGCTTCTTCAAGAATGGACATATTGTTGAAGGAGGCATTTGGAATCCTGTGAGCCTCTGCATAACTTTTGAATAGAGCTGCACCAATTGCAGAAGTAGTATCTGTATTCTTGACTTCTAAACAAATGTAACTTCTGTTTATTCAGAGACCAGGGTAACACTGCAATACCTGAATCAGTATTTTCAAATTCCTTTTAGATGAGCTTTGGTTAGGCTTGATAATTCAGGCATTTGGAGCTCTTATCTACCTTGCATTCTTAAAGCCATGGGAAAGAGAGAGGTTTTTGTCCAGTTCTTTTTAACAGCAGCCCATCTTCTACGTACCCTTGGAAATGAACAAAGCTTCTTTACGAGTCCTTAAATTGGCTGTCATTGCCCCTACTGGGCATGGATTTTGAACAGTTTATAAACTGTCCTAGTACCTTTTAACCATTTAAAGTGGTTCTGTTGATGACCTCAGTTTTCAAGCTGTTGTTAGAAGTACTCGCCTTGCGATATAAGGACTATACTTTCCATAAAATTAAAGTATTTACAGTCAAGACTGCATTCAGCAGCTGCCTGGTTCTGTCTTCATACTTTCTCTAAATTCTGCAAGCTGGATGTAAAATGAATGGATACCACCTTTTTGGATAGGGATGCTCCATACTGTAGTGCCTAAAAAAAGTTGTAATGTTCTGAATATAATGGTTATCTCACCCCGAGTGGTTGCTGCTATGAAAGTCTCCTGTGTCGTACATTTTTGAATCTCATTAAGAGTAAGAATTACCCAACATTTCATAGGTTATTTTCTTAGAATAATGAGGTTTATAGAACTTACCCACTTGCAATAGCTGCCTGTTTGGGAAATGCATATGGCAATTCATTGGTATTCAGAACTTGTTTGTTCACTACATTCTTTGCTTTGCATGAACACAGGTACTAAAGCGTACTTAAAAAAGCTTAAAGTGTCCTTGGTGTGTTAGAGTAGAAATTGTCAGGCTTTTTAGAAAGGATGAAGAAGCTCAATCTGCCTCAATGGCTGCATAGATCTCTGGGCCATGTTACTCAAATTCCTTTTTTTTTTTTTTCCAGATAAGTAATGAATACTTTTTTTTGTATTCTGTTAGCTGAAATCCTACCTATTTTAAGGCTCCTTGCAGATGTTAAAAAAACAAAAAATGGTGCTTTAAACACCATGTGCTCCTGTGCCAAGCCTAGTACATGCTCAGAAGAGGCATTGTGTGTGTTAGAACTGGCTTGCTTGATGTCTCTATAGATCGAGCACTTCAGTAGTTTTTTTTGGTGCTTTTTTTTGTCTAATAGCTGATTGACTTGGATTTAGATAAAAATGCCAAAAAACTATGCTGAAGTTCCCAGTCTGTACAGATGCTAGTGGACCTGGGTCAAACTAACATGCTGCTGCTTCCGGTAAAGCATAGGGTTTGGGGGGTTTTTTTTTAACATCGGCAAGCAGCCTATATGTGTAAGAAATCTGCTACAACAGTGTTTAGTCTACATTTTTCTTTTCTTTAGCATAGCTTGCCAGTGAAATGTTTTATATAAAATCAACTCTCTTGCTGCAGCTTGTATGCAGAATTAACATGAGTGTTGAGGGAGGAAAAAATACAGATTTTCTTTATTCTGACCTGAAAATTAGATTATTAAAATCCAATTTTAGTTTTTACTTCTGCGTGTATATCAGGTTTTGAAATGTTTAAAGGGAAGAAATGATGTAGAAGAATAGATGGGAACTACAAAATACTCTTTTAAATTTGGGAACAATGAGATGTTGAAGCCGCTTAAGAATACGTATTTTCTTAAACACTAGTCAGCTTGCATAAATAAGTATAAACAGATTTCTTTACCCCAAATGTTTTTATTAGAGAACTTTTATTTTTTGTTTTTCTTTAATTCTTCAAAGAAGCCTGTTTGTTGCTTTACAATTAGTATGGAGAAAAGTTGAGGTCATGTATTGTTTAAGACTGAACCTAAAAGTTAACGACAAGTTTCTCCAGTCATTTGTTCTTTCATTCTCTCTTCCTTTTTTAACACCAGAAAACTCCATAATGAACTCTCTGTGATCCCAGAACTCTGTTATATGCATAATTTTGTCTGCATGAGCCTTTGTTATTTCCTAAAGATCAGATCACGAAGTATGACACTAAATTTTTTATAGATGGGCAACCATCTGTTCCTCTGTTTAATTTTGTTTTTCTGTGCTTAGTTTTGAGAGAGAGTTGTTTCTGCAAGTAACCCCCTTAGGATATTATTTTACTTATGTTTATATTTGTAGTCCAAGGCCAGCAAAGTTTACAGAACGCCCTCGGCCGGGAGTCCAGATGATCTGTTCTTCTTTTAGTGCTGGTACAGAATTTTCTTTATTCTTCTTTAATGTACTTTATTCTACTTTATAAACTTTATAACGAGGCATACGAGGTGTATAGTGGACCACAGTGTAATATAGTGGTATGACTTCTTTTGATGTTTGGATGAGATTAAGGGAGGGGGAATAACAGCACTTGATGGGAATAATGGATTTTCAGAATCTGTACATAAGATACGGGAATCAGTTCATATAAACATTGCTAACACATTTTTGTGACCTGTAGCTTTCTTTAAGTTCAGTATTTCTTGATAATAAGGGAGATGATTAAAAAAACAAACAAACAAACAAACCTGGCTTATGTTCTGCTTAAAGAGGGGGCTTGGACAAGAAGCACCAATTTCCAAACTCTGGAAGAATTTAAATTTTTCTTGGTTGCTAGAAGAAACATGATTTTTCAAAATTTAGCTAAGGCAGTATGAACAAAATTGCTAAATTGTCCAAGATTATCTTTTCAAGACGTTCACAAGTTTACTTTCTATTAACTTTCGTTGCAACTTTAACTTGTGAATACCTTAACTATTTTTTTCTTTTGAGAATGGGACTTAATTTCCCAAGTCACTTAAGCTTTTGAAAATTCTACTTCTAATGACTAGAGAAAATTTTTAAAAATCCATATTAATTTGGAATTTACTTTTCCACATATCTTCTATAAACAGTCCTACAGTTGTTTTGCCTATTAAAAATTACTTAAAATATGTAGCCATTGTTGTTTTGAGGAAAAAATTAGAATTATCTAGCCATTCTTACATAAATAATGTAAATGGTGTGACAAGCTCAGTGTAACAGATTTTTCATGTAGCTTGAAATTTGACATAAAAAATAAACAGTTAAAAGCAATAAATGTAAATTTAGGAAAGATGAGTTTGTTTGTTGCTGTATATTCAAGAGCTTTGTCATTATTCAGATAACATTACCTTTCCTTTTTACTCATGACTTGTTTATTTGTGCTTGTCCCTCTTAGGTGGAATGTTTCTGGCCACTGGAAGTACAGATCACATCATTAGGGTTTATTTCTTTGGATCAGGTCAGCCAGAGAAGATATCAGAGTTGGAGTTTCATACTGTAAATACTCTTTAAAAATACATAAGTATCTGATTAAAATGCACCGATAGTTTGGAATCACTGTTAATTTCTTTCTTCTTTACATAGGATAAAGTTGACAGCATTCAGTTTTCTAACAGTAGTAATAGGTAAGTAAACAAATGTTTGAATGATTTTTTTTTTTTAATTTCAGAGCAGGCTTTCCAGCTTTATGAAAGCTACCAAGTGCCAGCTGTTTTCTGCAGTTCACTATAAATATTCTGTTGTATCCTTTGTAGCTTTCTGTATTATTTTTTTGTTGTAGATGTCCTTCAAATAGTGATAACTCAAAAGTTACAAATACCTTTATTTAAAATAATAATGGTATAACTCTTGTAATTATTGTCTCCCATTACAAAAAAAGCATAATCATTTAATGACCAGTTTTTGTGTTGTGAAGAGATGGCAAAAGCTTGGCAGAATTCAGAATTATTTTTAATATAGTACTTTACTCATTGTAGCTAGTTCTTTTATTGTGACTTGATTTAAGGCAGAATTTAATCCAAACATTGGCCTACTTAAAGACTCAGGCGTTTTGTCTGACTATTTTGAATATTTTTATATGACTGTTCTGCAAAATGTTTTTGGATCCACGGCACAGAAGATGCTAGAGAAAGAAATTCAGTTTCATTGACAGTGAGTAATTTTGGGAGGTGGATTTTTAATATAGTTTGTTGTATTATAAATAGCTTTAATGGAGCTTGGTGAGACTTCACCATAAACAATTTGAGTTGTAAAGGAGAAATGGTCAGTTTAGATACCATGGCAGTTAGAAAATATTCAGTACCAAATTACTTGAGAAATAGGTTTTGCATGTACATATCAGGTGTCTGTTTTTTCAGGTTAATTTATTCTGCATTATGCACTACTTAGCTTCTGAATTGAGACTGTCTGTCTCCAGTGAGAGGACAATTGTATAGAATCCACATAGTGTTGTTTCTAAGCTAGTCTCATGTATGGCAATTCCCAAGATTAGTAACTGACCAGAAGGTGGAAGGGTACCATACAAATCCATGTGCAATTGGTATATTTGGGAAGTTATTCCTGGCTGTAGTTCTGGAGGAGGAATACCGTTTACCAGTCTTATGTCTCTCTCTTAGATGTATGAATTGGGCTCTGTTTAAAAATCATAATATTTCCAAAATTCTGCGCTATGTTGATAGAATTATGTACTAATATATTACCGATTTAAACATTAGGAATGAATTGCATACCATCCTCCTTACCTATATTTGATATTGAGGTGTGATTTCTTCTATTGGGTAGGTTTGTAAGTGGAAGTCGTGATGGGACAGCACGTATCTGGCAATTTAAGCGAAGGGAATGGAAGAGTATTTTGTTAGACATGGCTACTCGTCCGTCAGGGTAAGTTACATGAAACAGATTGCTATCACAGTATCTGTGGTGCATACTGGAAATTTGTTTAATTCAAATGTTTGATGCATCATTTGATTAACTTCAGAATGCTTAAGTGTGGAGCGTGTTGTATGGAGCAGACTTTTTCCTATTTTATTTTTTAGATATCTGACCAGACAGTCAGTTGTTCAAATTAGTTCACCTGACGTATACTTTAGCTCCTGTTGTTACCAAGACATTAAAAAACCCCTGCTTTTTAAACCCTTCAAGCCAGGGTTGGCCAGTCTGTGGTATGGGAAACTGCTGTGTGTGGCATGTAAGCTTCAGGCACCTTTTTTAGTGCCCCATTGTGCAGACTCTTCACCAGGTATACTTCTGCGGGAGAGAGGGTCAGGGACTTGTGACAAACCTGTCAAAAAGGTGACTACCACTGCTCAAGGCATGAATCAAGCCAAATTTTCTAGAGATCTGTGTTAAAATTCATAGCTATGTTTTTGGAACCAGCATGGAAAGGTCCAGCTTTGCTTAAACATATGGGCAGTATCACAACACTAGGTGATGGATAATCTGCACTGACAGAAGCATTGTCTTGCTGGTATAATAAGCAAGTCCTAAAAGGATTTGCTGGTATAGCTATACTGCAAACTCTTCTGTTTTTTAAGTAATGTCAAGCCTATGGATTAGCTGAGGTGGACTGATTTTGGTACTTGAGATCCCCAAGATGTAGCTCTAAATAAGCTTGCTCTCCATTACATTGAAGTCGCTAGCACAGAGATACCTCTCCTGTCTCATGTCTTGGTAAGTGTTAGCGCTGTTCCACCTGCCGCATCCCTCCACCCTCCCCTCCCGGTTCTTCCCCGCTTTCCCAAAGGTCCTTGTAAGGCATAGGGATAATAACTGAATGTACTCCCAGCACTTTACAGGAATGATCTCTGGTTTGGGAGGGGTGTTTTAGTTTATAAATTTGGAAATACTGAGAAACATACAAATTATAATCCTAAATCATTAATAAACATGACATTTGAGATGAGCTACTCTTTTAGATATGATGGGAGGGAGGTAAGGCTCTGAACAGTGGGTGAAATCCTGGCCACGTTGAGGTCAGTAGGTTTTCCCAATGTCATTGATGGAAATTGGACTTCACCTGTTGCCTTAAGTGAGGCTGTCATAAAAAATTCTTTGCATATACGACATTGTGGACTTCCATGTTCATTACCTTAGACCTTGTCATGTGATAAATATTTAGTTTGAAGGTGACCTTCAACCCCAGGAATATGATTGACAGAGCCTTAGGACCATATTTTTTTTACATATTCATAATCACCAGTAATAGAGGTTCTGTAAGCCAAATTTGCCCATGTATGCAGACAGTTTTTCTTCAGATTTTTCTACCTTGCTGCATGTCCCATTCCACTGACATAGGTTGAAGTGGTGTCAGAAGGCACTATCTGAAGACAGAAATTGCACTGATGCTTCATAGTGTGGCCTGTGAAACCTGCTGCTGCTTAGAATGCCACTTTATGAATTACTTTAAGAACATTGAATTGTTTTTTCCTGTTGGGCATGTATTGTTGCACTTATTTTCATCATATATGTCTAATTTTTCAATCGTGCATGTTGTTGCAGAAATGTATTATTGCTTTCAGTGGGAAATGTAACACTGAAAAATTTGCAATTCTAAGTCTGTTTATGAAAAAAAAAAAGGTACATTTCTGGAGTTTCTGGACAATGGGAAAGTTTTGGCAAATTAATTTCAATTGTTTTGAAACTCCTTTTTGCTGTTTACTTTTAGACAAAGTCTGCAAGGAGTAGAAGACAAAATCACAAAACTGAAAGTAACAATGGTGGCATGGGACCGCCATGACAACTCTGTTATAACTGCAGTTAATAACATGACTCTAAAAGTTTGGAATTCTTTCACTGGCCAACTTATTCATGTCCTTATGGTAAGGTTCTTGATCTTATTTTCAACATGAAAATGCATACCATATTTGAGGCCAGTAAAAGCTTACTCCATATCTCCCTTTTTGAAGGTCACCATAACATGCCTTGCCAATTATTAGCTGTAGATATTAATTTTTTTTATTTCAATCAAAAACTAGTCTAGAAATACATGTACTGATATTTACCCTGAACTAACATTTCAGAGAGTTACTGTGCTTGCTTTGGAGATGTAAGTGTCCCTAAGTGACAAAAGAGACACATTCTTGGTCTTGCTGTTTTGAAATTAGTGGCAATGTGTGTTGTTAATCTTATGTAATAAGTAAGAATTTTCTGTGCATAAATATTCCCGTACCTATTTTTCTTGCCGTGCAAATATGCAGGATCTTTGGTATTGCTATGAAAGTCTGACTTAGGGTGCATTAATTCCCTGTTGCATCACAGAAACCAGTCCTTGTTACACTGTCATCTTTTGGGCATGAATAATTCTTCTACATTTACTTACACTACTTTTCCTGAGGCCCCCTTTATCTGAGCAGGTAAATGAATGATTGGATTTAATGTGTGATCCATGCAGTTGCGCCTTCTGCCTTGTCACATGTACGTGGCGAGAGGCACAACTGCAGGATTGAACACTAGATCTAATCGCACCTTATTACCAGTGTACGGGGAGCCCCATCTTGGCTTCCCCTGCATCTGCAAGAAGCAGGCACCCATAGCTGGGAGCCCTCTTTGCTGACTGGGCCCGTAGCCATGGGGGGACCACATGCAGCTGGGACTGAGAGTCCCTGCATCTGACGGGGCTCCCACCTATTGGGGTGCAACCTCTGAGCCTGGGGGATTGTGGATCCTGTGATCCCCAAGGCTTGGGGGTACGTGAAACCCTTGGTTACATAGAGATCTTTAGTCCTGGCTGTGCCTCACGTGTAGCAGGGACTGAGTCTCGCAGCTAGTGGGGCTCTGGGTCTCAGCTGTGAGGACCCAGGGACCCCATAGCTGACACACTCAATAATAATTTATTTAAAATTGTCCTGAGAGAGAACAGAGAAGAAGATTGCATGAAGGGCCCCAAAGAGAAATAAGCTAGTAGAGTTGTCAAACTGCTGTTGCATGTTTGCCATTTTTTATACAGGTTCACATTGTTATGACCTGTTTGCATGTTTATACTGCTGATACTATAGTGATAATTGTATCTGTTTATATTATTTGAGCCATTCTTTTTTATTCTGTACAGCACATTTTAAAATATATGTGTGTGTGTGTGTGTGT
This sequence comes from Caiman crocodilus, assembly GCA_030014935.1. Classification (NCBI taxonomy): domain Eukaryota; kingdom Metazoa; phylum Chordata; order Crocodylia; family Alligatoridae; genus Caiman; species Caiman crocodilus. Next base: position 59,312,100 of record JAGPOW010003642.1, on the reverse strand, counting down.
GTGTATATATAAATATATATATATATATATATAATTTCAGGGACATGAGGATGAAGTGTTTGTTCTTGAACCTCATCCATTTGATCCTAGAGTTCTCTTCTCTGCTGGCCATGATGGCAACGTCATAGTCTGGGATCTGGCAAGAGGGGTCAAAATTAGGTCTTACTTCAACATGGTAACTATCCTTTATTTACTTATGATAGAGAGATGTTGAGCTACTTTTCTATATTTTTTCACTGTACTAATCCTTTACAACTATGTGGGGCAGTTGGTACACGTGTGTGGCTGGAGGGGTAAGGAGGGTAACATCCTGGCTTCATTGAAGTGAATAGTATAGTAAACTCCTGTTTTACCTGTAACTTTACCAAAAATGCACTTACTCAGATAATGAAGTCACCAATTATCTGTCCGTGCAAATGCCTCACTTGCACAAAATCAAAGTCTTTTGAATAGCACTGGCTGGGGTTGTGTATGTGTCTTAATACCTCTTTGTTCTTCCGTATGAGAGCATAAACGGCAGAGAATCCCTTACTCTGTCAGTTCTCTTGCTTGTTCATTGCACCAGGATGGAAACTGTAGCTGAATTCCATCTTAATTTGGTTTTTCACTCCAGCTGGGAGAAATCACCAAGACAAACCTGACCTGGGAGCTAAACAAAACTAGCATCTTCCTTCAGTTGCAAAGGCTTACTGATCTGTGTAATCAGATAAGGTATTGATAGTACCAGTCCTGGATGATTTTTGTCATTTCAGGACCTCTTTAGGAGAGTTGCAGAGATTCTGCTGATTTATAAATGTAGGCTGCTTACAAATGTAACCCCACCTTGTTTCCCTTCCCCACCCCCCCAAAAATCCAACAAACCCCAAACCAAAAATGACGCTTTACTTTAAACTCTGCATGTCCCCATGTTGAACCCAGCACATGCCCTGGCCTTACTGTTAGTTTGAAAGGGCATTAGGGGCATTAAAAGAGGCACCATGTTATTTTGGCCCAGCTCACCCAACATCTATATGGGCTAGTCACTTTAGGGGGGCAGGTTTGGTGCTTTTATCTAACATTTGAAGCACCCAATTTTATACAGATGCTGTGGAGCTGGGTCCAAGTAATGTGCTGTTTTTTTGGTAAAGAGCATTTTTGTTTTGTTTTGGCTTTTTTGCAGGGCGGGTGTTCTTCATTTTTTTTGTTTGTTTTTTGTTCCTCCCCACCCCCCAAGTCTGTCAGCATCCATAGGCCTTAATGAAGGAATCTCATTCATTATTCATTCTTGTGCTTTTTTAAAAACTGCTCTACTTGTAAATAAAGGGATCGCTTGGTAAAGCCTTGTGACACTATATTTCCTACAGTGAAATGGGTAAAGAATTGGTATCTGACTTCTGAACTAAGTTGTGGTATCAGTGCTAGAGGAAAAATCAAAATCTGACACAAGTACTTCAAAAAAACCTGATCTATTTATGGGTGGCATCTCACTGGCATCCCCAGGCACATTACCTTTGTGCAATTGCAATTAACTGGCTAATTGAACAATAAATGTAGACATCCTACACATGGAAAGCAATTATTGCACAATAAAAATGGCAGCCAGACATACAAATGGCCAGTGAGCCACAAAGTTATTGCTTGAAAAAATGTAGAACATTTTTTGTAGCTGGTTTCTGTCAAAGTTTTAATTTGAACATGTGACATGTCACACAGGGTGATACTGTTTGTCCAGGTCCTCCAGCATCTTAGGGTCGATTGTGTGCTCATTCTCACACTCTCTTATGCTGAACTCTGCTTCCTTAGGATACACTAGTGGGAGGTGACTTGATTCACTGCCCCTTCTCCCCTTCTTTAAGCAGCCTTAAGTTTGCTTCTTTAAATTACCATTAGCACCTTTTTGTGAAAGCCAAGGTGTAAACAAACTCTTACGTGACATACTTTACTTGTCTAAAATGGGTCAAGATTTGGAGGACAGGACAAGCATATAAAGCTCCAGGCTAGTTGAGGCCCTGCTGCTTCTGAGCAGTTTCGTCGCCCTTTGCACGGGTCTCTCTGGATCTACACAAGGGTTGCAGAAGTAGTTCATTCACCCAAGGGGAGCCTAGATGACTTCTCATTCCCAGCACAGCTGGTGGGTGCTGGCAAAGCAAGTTTCCAGGATGCTTTTTTTTCCCTCTATATAGCTTCCCCCTTGAATGTGAAGTAAATCATATGGTGTGACAGTGTCCATTGAATTATTCCATCAAGCAGCAAGTGATATAAATAATATCTGCCAGGGGCTTGCAAATACTATAACGAAACTTTTGTTGAAGTTCCCACAAGGCAACGTGTGACCTCAGAGAAGTAATTGCAGAAGACTGGCAGGCAGCTATCGATAGACTTTGTAGGTGACAGCACAGCAGTCAGGTCTGTAGGTGGTGATGTGCAAAAGTATCATGGATCCAAGCATAAGGCATTGCTGGAGGAACAGACTGAAACATGATACTTGGCTATTGAGGGTATGAAGTTACTTTGGCATCATACAGACATTCAGTTTTTCTTGGGAGGATCACTGCTCTTTCAGGAGAAACCGTGTGTGCAGATACTCAGGTTTTTTCTGCCAGTAAAAATGGACAGTCCAGGAGACAAATAAATTGGGAACAATCAGAGTTAAATCACTCTGAGAAGAGCAAATATCTGTATATGGTGTGGCTTCTCTCAGAAGAGAACATAGTACTTCCAGTGCTTAAGAACTTACTTAGTGACTGGATCCAGAGAATGTGTCCTTCTCCCTGTCCATAAATGTAATCCATAAATACACCAGAAACAGGTTAAGGTACCTGCCTAAACTATTTGCAGAGGCAAAGAAGTGTGTTAATGTTTAGGGTCATCTGGCTGACTTATGAATATTCTAATGCTTTTACTGGACTCCACAGGGCACTATGTAGAGGAATAAGGATGTGCTTGGTCATCTCTTCCAGAAGGTCATGTAGCTGCAAACTGGGATTTATTACCATGATGCAACCTCACTATGCCTGCATTTTCGAGGAGCCAGTAACAATATGACAGGCTCTTTAAGTAGACTAGGCATGGGGTAGCCCTCACAAGTGGTTGCTGCATGTATCAATCACAGAATCAATATTTAACCAATGAGAAGCTACCAAAATATGGAGGAGAGTACTAAGTTCCTAAACTTCTTGCAAAAGAGGCTGGAGCTCAGTTTCCTTTACCAGGGCATTACATGTATTACAAATTAAATGCCACACTGACAGCAATCAAACTCAGAATTAGGCACTTCTATTTAGTGCATGGGGAAAATTACATATCTTAAAAAAAAAAAAAAAAAAAACTCAATTAAAAACAAACTCACCACAAAAAACCTACATTCTGCATGGAGAGCATGCTAAAACTAGGAGTGTTCCTTGCCAGAATTTAGAAACCGTATCCCGGGATATGCTGTATCCATCCATACAGAATGTACAGTGTGAATTTTAGGTACATCCATGCATATGGGATGTGTAGTGTGGACTTGTCTTCTGAGGTTAGTACTGTTTTTGTAATGATGAAAGAGGAGCAGCAACTACTGGTGGAGCCCATATGTTTATATAATAGCCTGAGTGCACAACCTGGAACAACTGTTGTTGCCTATCCCTGCTCCCTGGGTTGGGGCTGGTTCAAATCTCTTCCTTCCCTTTGTGTGGCCATGTCAAACCTCTCTCCCCTGCAGGGCTGGGTTGGGGTTGGACCATGACCATCCCCCTATGTGGCTGGGCCACGTTTCCTCCTTCCCTCTGCCAAGGAACAAGGTTGGGTTGGGACTCTGCCCCCTTCTGCATGGCTGGATGGAGCCATGCTGTGGCTTCCTGGCACTAGATCTGGACTACAAGGTGGATCCAGTCCATGAACAGCCTGGGCACTGCCTATCTGGCCTGCTGGGCAAAAAAGTTGATCACCACTGTCCTAAGGCAATCTCAGCTGCTTTTTATGAAGGATCTGATCCTGTTTGTGTCTTTCTGAATTGCGCACTGCTACTGATTTTTCTGGACTCTGTGATGATCAGGCTAAAATAGTTCTGTATGTGCACAAAAGCAAACCTGCACGTATTTGAACAACCTACAGAACAAACAGGGAAGTATCCAGTGAGATTTAGTTCCCAAACCCCAAGAGTGACTACTGGGCAAGGATGCTTTGGATTGTAATTTTGGACTTAGACTGTTGGATCTGGCCTGCATGCCTTATTGCTAAAGTGGTGCCGGAGTTCCTTCCCCCCCCCCTCCCCAATTTGCCTCTTCCCCCCAGCACTGCACAAATTATTTTCAAGGTCAAATAGGACAAGGTCATGCTGATATCTTCTTATTGTCTGAAACATTTCTGGCTGTTGAATATCTTGCATGTATGTATTCAGGTACCTTCTACAGTAAAAGCCACATTATCTGGCACCTTAGAAACCGGCATGCTCCATTAACTAGCATGCTGGTCAATGCAGCAAAAATGAAAGTGGAGGTGCCCACTGTGGCACTTCCAGTTTCGCTGAGGTCCCACGGCCCCGGGCTAAGCACCCTGCATGGTGTTCTCCTCTTGTCCCCCAGCATACTGACACCAGGGAGGAGTGATGGTCTGGCGGGAGGGGCGGTGGCCCAAACAGGCAAAGCCACCTGTTCGGGCCTCCTGCATACCTGGCATATTTGGTTAGTCGGCACCCCCGGTTTCCATGGGTGCCGCATAACAGAGCTTTTGCTGTATCTCTGTCTGCCTGGGCTTGATATCTGATTCAGTTTAAATGCATTGCAGTGAGAAGCAGTCATTATACTCATGTTGGTTCATCAAGGAGTACTGATAGATGCTGTTCTTAACAAGTTTGATAAATCTTATGGAGCAGAAACTTTTGGAGGAGAAAGGGCCATGCATCTAAAAGGAAACTTCTACTTTATGGACAGTCAAACACCAGGACTCAAAGAGGGCTCTAATACCAAAGGTATTGCCTCTAACACTTCAGGTGCCAACAGTGTGTGCTTACTCTTAGTTGTCAGAATGCTTTTATAATTAATTAACTCTGTATCAAACTCTGAATTTTCATACCTAGTATCAACATTTCTCAAGGGCTTGTTGCATATTTACCCTCCCATTAAGTTCCCAAGTCAGATTCAGTTCTTTAATCTGGTTTTCCTGGAGCCTCCATTATGGTCTTTGCCCACTATTGCTGCACTTCAGCATAGAGGTCTGGTGAACTTGAAGCCAATATTGTTAGACCTCTTCAAACCCCCTTTATCATATTATTGTCCTGCAGCTTCACCTAAATGAGTAGGTTAATCTTCTAGTAGTCTTTCCAAACCAGTACTTAGATTAATAGATTATTAGGCCCTGGGAGAGACTTTGTAGATTATCAGGTCCAGTCCCCCTGCACTGGGCAGGGAAAGACAACTGGGGTCAAGTGACCCCAGCAAGGTAACTGCCCAGTCTCCTATTGAAGATTTCCAGGGTAGATGACTGCATCACCGCTAGAGGGAGTTTATTTCACAGTCTGGACACCCTAACTGCGTAGGAATTTTTCCTGGAGTTGAGCCTGAAGTGACTTTCCAGCAGTTTGTATCTATTGCTCCTGGTCTTCCTCAGGGGTGCCCTGGTGAACAGCTGTTCACTGAGTTCTTGATGTATTCCCCTGATGTAGCGGTAAGCTGCTACCAAGTCCTCTCAGCCTTCTCTTTTGTGGGCTGAAGAGGCCCAAGTCCTTCAGCCTCTCCTCGTATGGCTTGTTTTGCAAGCCCCTGATCATACAGGTGGCTCTTCTCTGGACCCTCTCAAGTTTTTCCATGTTCTTGTTGAAGTGCAGTGCCCGGAACTGGATGCAGTACTCCAGCTGCAGTCTCACGAGTGTGGAGTACCGTGGGAATATCATTTAGTTTTACGTGAGATTCAACAGTGTGGTGTTTGCCCTGCTGGCCACAGCAACACACTGCCAGCTCATGTTCATGCAGTGGTAGATCGCTACTCCTTTGGCTGTGGTGTATGTCAAATTGTCACCACTGAGACTCTAGGTATGTTGCAGATTGTTTGCCCCTAGATGGAGCACCTTACACTTCTGAGTGTTAAACTTCATCTGGTTTTGGTCTGCCCAACTCTCCAGCCTGTCCAGCTCTGCCTGTATCTGCATGACCATGCTCCCCCATAACATGGTGTCATCTGCAAACTTGGCCAGTTCACTTCTCACCCCCGCATCCAAATCATTGATAAAAATACTGAGAAAAGCTGGTCCAAGCATGTACTCCTGAGGGATACCACTGGCCCCTTCTTGCCAGGATGATACAGATTTGTTCATGAGAACTCTCTGGGTCCTACCATGCAGCCAATTTTCCACCCACTGAACTGTTGAGTAGTGAAGCCCACAATCTTCCAATTTTTCCACAAGGATATCGTGGGATACTAGATCAAAACTCTTTTGGAAGTTTAGGTATATAATGCTGGCCTTCTCTCTGGTGTCCAGGTGGCGAGAGACCTCTTTGTAGGAGGAGATGAGATTGGTAAGATGAGACCTACCCACGACAAAATCATGCTGGCTATCATTAGAATCGTACACTCAACAAATGCATCACACGCAGATTTTTTTTTTTTTTAAATGAGTGTTTCCAGGATTTTCCCTAGGATGGAGGTTAGGCTGATTGGCCCGGGTCCTCCATCTTCCCTTTTTTGAAATTGGGCACAAAAATGTTGGAAGGAGAGAAACAGCCTACATATATTGGATATTTCCAGATATTTATTGACAGGTATACCTGTTTGTGGTTGTATCTGGCTCATCAGAAGATGACCAAGCCATCTTGTCAAAGAGGTTGTCTAAATGGGTCATACTGTTTATCCAGTTTTGTCCATTAACAGAGCACACTTCATCAGAGCACATTCTGTCTTCACCTTGTGTCAGAAATGCACCAGCCTCTAAGAACTGTAAAGTAGAGATGTGTACCAAGCCACTGACTGTTTTCAAAGAGGCCTTTGGCATGGTAACTATCTTGGAAGACAGATATGGGAAAATAATACTTCTTTTTTTTCTCTGTCTGAAACATCAGATGTTCCTGCTTCCTGCCCTTCTAAGCAGTAGATATTTTTTGCCTTTAGCCTACAGAATCCAGACTGAAGCTTAAAGGAAAGGACAGTTACTTAACCTGTAGTAACTGGTTCTTTGAGACACTGGTGTGAACTGCACAACTTGCATTCTCTCTGGTTTTTGAAGTCATAAGCAGCATTTAGCTTTGACTTGCAAGAGAATGGAGTGAAACCATTGCCTTTTATGCAGGAGCAGTCACAGACCACATGCACAGTACTGATGGACACTGTCAGATAACTCTGATCTTGTGCTCATGGGCATCATGCATACTTAGTCGGATCCATAGTGACTGTGACACCTTGAAGATCTACTTTAGGATAACTGTTCTGTCTTCTGATGCTCCAGGTCTTTTTCCAGAGACCCGGGTGGTCTGACTAGAAATCAGTCAAATGTTCATTCAGATCCCTACTGCATAGAAGAACCCTGCTCCATTGTTTCATGCTAGAAGTGCTCTGTAGGAGGCATCATGCTTTTATATCCAAGAAACTGTGGAGCATTTTCCTTGACTTGTAGTTCTGAGTAAACATTAATTGTATTCAATGTTTGTGTACTTTCCCTGCAGTGAATTCGCTTGGCCTTATCAGAACAATTCACCTAGCTTCAGATGATGAAATACAACAGCTGAATGGCATAGCAAGCAAAGGCAGAGAGAGAGATGGTTTAGGGGTTTTCTTATTCTTTTTTGTTTTGCTTTGCTTTGCTTTGCTTTGGTTTGTTTTTTACTATTTTGTATTTACCTCAGAGGAGTTTGTCTAGATCGATGGGTTAAAACCTGCCATAAATCTTTCATAAGATCACAGAGGAAATTTAATTATAGTGACGCTTGCAGATGAAGTGGAACAAAAATGCACACAATCATATTGATGAAATGTATTAAGGTTACTAATTCTGTCAGAAGTTTGTGTGTATGTTTCTAATAGTAGCATTTAAAAAGTAGCTATATTGTACACACATTTTCCTCTTAATATGTTTAGACTTAGAAAAAAATACAAGTCTTTCTTTCATAAGACAAATGTCATTGTTTAAGATTCAGTATGCCTAAAGAAGAATATCAGGAGAGAGGGAAAGAGTGAGTGAGTTTAGGTTTAATAGCATAAAAACAAAATGCAAAACGTTGAAATTCATTTAACCAGAGCAGGAGTAGAAGATGCAAAATGTGTGACAGGACTGAAATTGCTTTGAAAAAATTTAAGGTTTCTTATCCCCTGACTTGCATGTTACAGGGCCTCATCTTTTAAGTAGATTCACGGAGGTGCAGACCATTTTATGTTGTGAAGCCCCATTTACTTCTCTAGTTTGCTTTCTGTTGCAGGATGAGAGACTACGTTTATTCTGAAAGTTACATAACTTACTATTTTATCAATGTGTTGATGTTTTGTGAAGAGGGAAAAGGATAATATTGCACTCTTAGTTTTGAGAAGCCTTCCAAAAATCTTTTGAATTTTATCTATTATTGAATTTGCTGGGTTTAGAAAAATAAATGTCTACCAGGAGTGTATCAAGTAGCAACACTCTTAAATTGTGGTTTTATAAACACTACAACTAGGAAAATGGTGCAAAGGTGGTAAAATCTTCTGATAGGTATTTAGTTTCACAAGAATGTAAATATTTTAATCAACTTTTCGGTACTAAAAATTTATTATACATTTCAACATTAATGAAGGTTTATTTGTTGTTTTTCATAGCATTGGCTATTTTACCTTTTTTAATGTCTTTCCAAGTTTAACATAAAGGTTAAAGACTGCATCTTCTTACCAAGGATTTGGAAAGAATAATTATATTTGTTTACCTTAAATGTAAAATTAAGTATGAATCTATCAGAGATTGTTTTCCTGAACTCAGCTAACTGAAAATCACCAAGTTGTCTACCCTTATTGCATACTAAAACATAAAATATTCAAAGATGTGATGATACCTTTGTGTAAGTGCATTTAAGCCAAATATCTTTCTATTCAGCCTTTTTTTCCCCCTCAAGTCATCAGGTTTTTTTCAGAAAAGTTTGTAATATTTCAAAATTACTTCATAATCTCCCTTTTTAAAGTAAAATTGTAATGACTGCTATTTCAACTAGATGAAATTAGTAGGTCACACATTTTATTAACTTGTTTTATTATTTATCTGGGTATTTTTTAAATGCCATGTAAGAGGCTGAAAAGACTTACTTCTCTCAGACATCCCTTTGTTTGAAAACATAAAACACATTCGTAAGCCTGCATTTCTTCTGTAACACGTATAGTTTGAATATACAAGGCTTCTCAAAGATCTTGGATGGGACTGCTCTGATGTGGGGCATCCCACTGCAGTTTCTCTTAAGACCTTGTTTTCTGACATGCCTGAGATTTTGGTCACTGGGAAGGACCCTGGAGTGGCTTTGACTGCCTTACTTCAGGCTTTAAACCACATGTGTGAGCCTGGGTCAGCCTGGTGTGCTTGGTCCTTTTGTAGCCAGGACACGCTTCCATCATAGTATAGGTATGCCGCCTCAAAGTTCAAGTAACGGTAGTGGAAGAATCTCAGTATAGAGAAGAGTTTAAGTGATGTCATTTAACAGCTCATAAAGTGACTTTGTTGCCTACCAATTTGCAGGTGATGCATTTTTTTAGAATATATGTTTAATTTATAGAATACATTATTTTTAATGTATTTGTCAATCTAGAAAATTAAACTTCATTGTGCATAATTAATTTTTTGTTCATCTGCTTACACTTCTATATAAATGTGTAGAAATGAGAAATATTCTTTTGGTTCTTAGTTTTCTTTTGCGGAATACAATTCTGGCAGATACAAATTGTTAGAAGCTTTCTGGAGTTTGGAATAAAATAATAATAAAAAAACCCCAAATGGAATAGACATTTATATTTTGCAGCATATCATTTAAATTAAATGAGTATTTTATTGGCACTTACTAGAGGAAGTGCACATGATAACTTGCTGTACAAAAATCTGTAACACCATATTGTTTTACATTCTTCAGCACTACTGGCAAATTACTATCATTGTTTTGAATACTTACCTAGTAAGAAAACAACCTGGACTTGTCAGATAGAGCTGTGACCATCAGGGAATTTGACTAGTCTATATTAACCAGGCATTTAACTATCAAATATATATTTGGTAGTCATGTGAGGTGAGATCTGCTTATCGCATCACCTTTCAGAAAATTTGGTGAGCAAAATAAATCCATCTTTTTCTCCTCAGTTTTGCTTTTATACTAGTTATAAGAGAATATGAATAAAAGAAATAGGCACACTCAATTAAGCAGAATTCATCTGATCTTTGTAAGAAAGCTAATACATGCTAATCTAATTTGTGGGAAAAGTATTGAGTTAACACTAAGCTTGCCAGGTCAAACACTCAGAAGTCCAGAAATGCAGACGAGATTTTCAGAAATGAGCTCTGAAATTAACCCCTAGGTTTTGGACCTAATTCTTGAAAGTATTGCATTCTTAAATAAGTTGGTGTAATTGGTGTACTATGCACTATTAATCCAGTCATATTTTTTCCATAGGATGTATGGTGCTTTTTTTATTTCTAGTTTGTATCATTCTTCTCCTCCTTCCTTTCTTCACCTTTTTAAAATATTTATACTCGCATGAGATTTCTGAACCCCACTACATGTATGGTTGAGGATTTAATGAGAGGTAGCATATTAATTTATATATTCTCAACTTTGAAGTTTAGTTAAAGTTTTCAGTGACGCATTCCAAGACAATAATTATAAAACAGTAACTGACAATACCATATTTACACACAAAAGGTTACCAAATCCAAAGATCAGATGAAAAAATTTTAAATTTGTGAATGTAGCTTTCCTGATATATGTGTGATTTCCATTTCAGAAAACATTTCATAGTTATTATATATGCAGACTTGGGTCCTGATCCTGCAACTGAAATTACAAAGGTAGAATCCTTTGCCTATGCAGAACTCTATTGAAATGGAGTCCCACACTTGAGCTGGGTTTTACCAGCACAGATGCAGTTGCAGAATGAGGACTTTTGGGTGAATCGGTTCTTTCCTTATTCTCTTTTGAACTGCTGTATTATTTCAAACTAAGATTAGAAACTGATTTAGTCTCCTTTATGTGGAGCATGATGTTTAGCAAAGATGATTCTACTAGATCTGGCGATGCTTATTTGTAGTCTCAATAGTGAACTTCAGTTCTAAGGAAAATACATAAAATGATGACTTAAGCATTTTAGAACTGTTTAACCCTTATTTTGAGGAATCAATATTGTCAGTGTTCCATCATCCGCTGATTCGGAGCATATGGGTTTATTCCTGCAAGTTGTCAATCAAGCAGAGGCTGTCATTTGCAATTTGGAATTTCTGCACACTCCTGTTTCTTCAGGAAGTCTGTTTATAGTCTTTAGTCTTTTTTTTTTTTTTTTTTTTAAATCCTTGGTTGCAAGTGGACACTGTTGCATCACCATGTAAGAGAACAGAGCGAGATGAAGAGCTCAGATGCATCCCTGTGCTGTACTATGTTTTATTGCCTTTTTATAGTGTAGTTAACGTTTTATTCATAGCCAGAAGTCCATTTATTATAATTAAAATATAGCAGGTGACGTAATTTAGACAAAATGCTTTTTTTCTGGCTTACAAAAAGTCGTTTTTTACTGATCTCATCAACCTAATTCTCAGACCTATAATGCTAGACTCAGATATTTTCAGTGTAATCTGATAAACTTTGCAACTGCTCTTCACAGCATCCTCACTTCAATTGAAAGATGCCTTTTTGTTTATTGGGAATACTAATGTCTCCATGTGGAACTTTTTCTCCTAGCAAGCTCTGATCAACTCTGAGGAGAGCATTCTGAGCCTATGTGCAACTCATCAGCCATTATCATATATGGGGACTGGATTCCCTTTTGGAAATATGATTGCTAGAGATCAGAGCCCAATATTTTTGTATAGTCATTTGCTGTTATGAGCCAGATGGGGGAGAAAATCAGCTTCATTTGAACAATTTTAGTATTGGGGATTTAGAATCAAGGTTTTCTTCCCTCCTATTGGTCAATTTCATTGTAGATCAATAAACTGTTTTTTTTTTTTGTTTTTTGTTTTTTGGTTTTTTTTTCTGGGATCACACTGGACTATTTTGACCTTGATGCAGGTTTCATGGTCCTGGAACATATTTGAGATATAAAGTAATTTAAGATAAAGATCTTTTAAAAAACTTTGTTTTTCAGTAATGTACTAAAAAGCAAGGTGGTTCTACTTCTGCTTTTACAATTTTGTGATGCTCTTTCTTTATCATATCATGGGCAAGCACAGACACATTTATCTAGTCTTTATAAATAGACCAGGAACCATGAGAACTGAGATTCCTAATGGAAGCCCTCTTAATACTCTTTTAGCTAAAGAAAAAGCTAATGCTCATTTTCTAGAATATACCCTTGATGAAATGCCTGAGAGAATGTGCCACATCTAAAAGGAACGGCATTTGAAAATCTTAACAGAACATGTACCAATATATATCCTTCTGTGGATATGTTCATCTCTGATTGGTTTTTTTTTTAAATATATAGCTAACATCCAGGCTATAAGGAAAATGTGTTGAATACATTGTTGTCAAAGACTATCCTAGAAACTCCTTCAAGACAAATAAGAACATAGGACTGGCAAGGTCCTTGCAAACAATCCTATCCCATCTCCTTTCCCTAAATTGATCAAGCTTCATCTTAAAAACGGTTAGGATTTTTGTCCCTATTCTTCCTACTAGAAGGTTGTTCCAAAAAGCTTACTCTTCTGAGAGGGAGATGCATCTTATAATTTTTATTGAGAAGTATTCAAATCTGATTCGTTCACGTTTTGTTTTTGTCCCTATATTGTCATTTAACTTGAATATTCCTTTCCGTCACTAGAATTTATGGACAGCAACTATATCCCTTGTTAGTGTTCATTTTGTTAATTATGCTTCATTTAATAAAAAAAAGTTCTCTTAATCTCCTTTCATAAGATAGGCCGGTCACTGTGTTCTTCATCTTTGTAGCCTGTCTTTGCATCTGTTCTAAATTTAATTAATCTTTCTTTAATTTTGGACACAAATTTGTATGCACTAGTCCAGATAAGGTCTCACCAGTGCCTCAACCAGTGTCAGTCATATTTAGCCAGAAATATCTCTCCCCATACTTCCTTGGATTGCATTTGCCTTTTTTCATGGCTCTGTCACATAGTAATGCTGTGTCCTAGTAGCATACCTTGGTCTTTTATGTCCTCCATTGCTTCCAACTAAGGAACTCCCAGTTGAAAGAAAAAAAATAGTATTAATACTAACATGCATGGTCATGTGTATAATCTTTATTCTGATTTTTCTTCTCCAACTCTTAAGGTCATCCAGTTCTTTTACAATAATGCTTCAACTTCCCTTTTTATTTATAATTATTTCCATTTCTGTTTCTTAAACATTTAAACATTTCTTAAACATTCTTATATCAAAGTTATGAATGAAAAAAATAAGATTGGTCCTAAGACAGATCTATGAGAGAGTTTTGTTAGTTACAACACAAGTAACGTGTTACTAGTTACATCACTGGTAGTAGCCCTACATCTTTTTTTGTCATACTTCCTTTAGCCTGTTTCTTAATATCTTACAGCTTTCGTATTAATGATTATCTTTATGTGAATTAATAAATTATCCTCTAGTACTGGATCAAATGCTTTACTGAAATCTAGATAATTAGTTCTTACTACATTTGCTTTATCTACAAAGCAGTTTTCTTATTAAAAACAAAAAGTTAGTTGGTGTGATCAGCCGTTATAAACTCTTTTGATTATACATTGTCCTTTCTTTTTTCCCTTTAAAATTTGTTCTGAACTGTTGTATACTAATGGGCCTGTAATTACCCAAATCATTTTTCTTCCCATTCTTAAAAAATAAATACTACAGGTCCCTTCCCCAGTAGTTTCAAGCAGATATTTTTAATTGATTTATCAAGATCTACAACTTCATGTGTTTAATTCTTTCAGAATTTTGGAGTGGAGATTATTTGGCTCCCTAATCATTAAGCACTCTTGAGTTATGTTTCATTTAATTTTTCACCTCCCACTAGCTGTCCTGCCTCTTCTTCCATGTTCTAGCTAATTATCTTTATTGAAAACTGCTTTTTTGTTTTTGAGTGTGCCTGCATTCTCTCTAATCTCTACCCCATTGTCATTGCATAGCAACTGCACTCCTTTTTCTTTTTGTCTCTTCGTTTATGCAAATAAAGAACCTTTTGCTATTTTGTTTCTTTGCAAGGTCCTAATTCAGCTTGATTTTTGGCAATCCTTGCTGTACCCCACCCAATACTTTTTGACCTTTAGGGCACATCACTCTAGGACTGCTGTATTATTTTCTTCCATTTCTTATGGACCCTCTAAATCATTTTTGAGGTGATTTTATCCATTCATTTAAGGCTGAAGATCTTATATGTACATGTTCCTCTTACTTGCTGTGCTTGTTCCACGTATGGTTTTTGCGTGCCTGATCTCTTCTGCATTCAAGTTCTTAAACTTCAGTCTAGTCCATGTCACTAAGTTCTCTTGGTTTTACAAAGTGTTCCTTCTTTAAACACAATATTCTAAGTTAAGGACCCGTATTTATCTTTTCATTCAATTTACATTGGATCACTAAATCCCAGTTTATTTTCTACATCCAGCTCCTCTCTGATGTTCACACTAATTGCCAAAATCAAGTCTAAAATAGCACCAACTCTTTTTAAATTTGAAGAAATTAGTGAAGAAATCTGTTGCCTGCCACATCTAGTAGAACCTCCTACCATCCTTCCCAAAACAATTTTGGATTAGAAAGATTTTTGGCAACTTCTGAAATCAAAGCACTTATATAATACTAATAGCTGGAGAAGCCGCATTCTGGTATTTATTAGAAAGGATCAGAGTTTTTTATATTTTTTTTCTTGAGACTGGTCCATTCAAGGCATCTCTCCTAAGAGAGGCAAAAACCTTATTCTAAAACTTAGCATTTCACGATAATCAATACATCCATTCTTTCTAGTTCTTGCCTTTTGTCTTTTATGAAAATGTCTTTGTCTTTAAAAATGTCTTAAGCTTGAGCAGCATCCTGGAGTTGAATTAATGAGGATGTTATCATTAGGAAGCTTGGTATTGTGTTTTTATTTTCTTGGGGGCTGTTGTGGGAACTGAAGTCTATATTTACCATTTTTCCTGATGACTAAATAGGGCTTTAGTATGAATCTGCAAGGCTTATTCCTTCGCAGCAGTAAAGGGCCTGCCCTACTAGCAAAATGAGTAAAATGGTGAGCTGCTTTAAAAAAACAAACAAAAAGCAAAACAAATCAGTCAGTAAAGTTGATTTACTTCACATCTACACGTTCATTAAGCCTAAATTTGATTCTATTTTTTTAGTTGATATGATGTTAAGGTAACTTTCTAGAAGGACTCTTAGCAAAACAGAACCTACATTTGAGAGAACTGTTTTGTGTTCCATTTTTACTAATTAATCCAAAACCCCACTTCATTTTGATGAGAGCCATCTGTGTGAGAATATTATCTAATGATTAGAATGACTGGGAAGAGAGAGAGAAGGTTCTGCCACTAATACATGCATGACCTTAAGCAAGACACTTGACCTTTTAGGCTGTAATATGGAGATAATAGTACCTGGCTCATGAGAATTGGCGAGGTTTAATTCAGTGACTTTTAAAAATGGTGCTGATAAGCCTCAGTGAGAAGGTACTATAGATGTGAACAGTATTATATGTGTGGATTTAATTATGTTGTTTCTATCAGTTTTTATAACCCTGCCATAGTTCAGAAAGAAGTCTTGTCTCCAAAGATGATGCAAAAATTTATGCCTGGGGAGAATAGGAAGGGGCTATTTTGAAGAGGTGCTGAAGGCATAAAAATTCAGAGTGGTGATTGGTCACCTCTGCTTGATTGACAGGTTGCAGGGAAAAACAAAAAACCATTTGTTCTGGCTTAATGGAACTGGAAAACAGAAAATGAGTATCAGGTAAAAATTACTTTTTTAAAATATTTGCAGATCTATAAAAACTGGAGTTAAGACCACACCAATCTAAATCTCCCTCAACCTGTCCCTCCTACACGAAAATATGAGTAGGAAGTGTAGAAGCACAAAGCTAATCTGTATATGTGGGCTGGTAATTTCAGTGCATTTTTAGTGGGCAAGTATTGTAAAGCATTTATTGCTGTGGTGCTTCTTGGCAAATTTAGCAGAAAGGTAGAGGACTGAATGGGTGTGGTGACTGAAACCCTGAACTGGACCCAGCTCTTTGTTTAGGTATAACAGCAGGACATCAAAGGGGAAAGTTTTACTGTCACTTCCTGTACTATGCCTATTTTGTGGATAAAATCTGTCAGTTGCTATCAATCTGGCATCTTTCATGAGCATTGCTATGCAATTCACTGAAAAGTGAATGGCTAAAAAGTAAACAATGTACTAGAAATAACTTCCATCTAAGAGTATATATTGTCTTTGGATATTTTCATACAGATCAGCATCATAATTTTAAGGATTATAATTTAGCCACCCCCTATTTTTGGTATAAAAAAAAAATAATTTTGTCTGTTGCTGTATTTCAGATTGAAGGACAAGGACATGGTGCAGTTTTTGACTGCAAGTGCTCTCCTGATGGTCAACATTTTGCATGTACAGACTCTCATGGTCACCTTTTGATTTTTGGCTTTGGCTCCAGTAGCAAATATGACAAGGTATTGTGCAAAAAATGCCCATGTTATAAGTTAAAAAAATGTGCTCAAACAAATATTTTTAATGAAATTTTAAAGTTAAAGTACTCACTCAAGGATAAAAGTATAATTTAGTTTTGTTTTGTACTGTTACATGCATTTTTACCACTCTGACATTTTCTGTAGCTCACTGATGCTCTCTAACTCCCATTCAGCTACGATCTGTCCATCGTGTTATCCTAAAACTAAATTCCATCCCATTTCAAACAAAAGAGGGAGTTTAAATACCACTTAGAAGGGAAGCAGAGTGAAATGCGTAACAATTCTAATGTGGTTAGAGTTGGTGTGCTGTGGATGGAACCCTTTCTCGATTTGACCCTGCCTTTCAAACATGACCTGACTGGTTCTGTATTAGTCCTGTTATAAATAAGAAAGCTAGAATTCTAATTATTGTTTAGATTAGTGAGCTCATAATGCATTATATTTATGGCATCACCTGCCCACAAAATTCTTAGGAGGACAGATACCTAACATATATATTGTATGTTATATAATTTTTACTAGTTATTGCTATGCATCCTAGATGTTTTCTGATGCTTGTGTAGGCTACCAGCAGTAATGGATTGACATTGTAAACCTGACACTATTTAGATCAGTTTTCATTTTCTTTTGAAGACAGACTTTTTCAAGTATGTGACATATATAATAGAAACAGATTAGTTGTGTTAACTTCTTTTGACAAAATATGATGACTGAATTGGTGTAAATAATTTCCTGCTCATTTTTTCTCCAACCAGGTAGCTCCTAAAATGCAGTAATATAGCTGTAGCTGTCAGAAATACAATGCATCATGATTTGTAAAGTGTTCAAGCCAGTTTTATCCTGTTTTCTGCCACATCACTATAGCTTTTAAAATAATTATTTTTTTCTCCTCTCTAATATGTATATAGGACAGAAACGAAACATTAGATTTGGAAAAATATTAGCCTGCTAGCTCTTCCCCTGTAAGGGAGTAAAAGTTACTTTACTTTTGTAGAAAAATAAAATAATTATAGATCTTACTTAAATTGAATGCTTTTTGCAGACATTCTTGTTTTGAATAGTTCTGTTTTTCATCTTTTTAACTGTTTGTAATAAAACATAAAATTGGCTTTGTTACAGATAGCAGATCAGATGTTCTTTCACAGTGATTATCGGCCTCTTATCCGTGATGCCAACAACTTTGTCTTAGATGAACAGACACAACAGGCGCCACATCTCATGCCCCCTCCCTTTTTGGTTGATGTTGATGGCAACCCTCATCCAGCAAGATACCAGAGATTAGTTCCAGGTCGTGAGAACTGCAGGGAAGAGCAGCTTATTCCTCAAATGGGTGTGACTTCCTCAGGTACACTGAATATCAATCCAAAGTACTGTAACCTATGGGGATTTGGGAACTGCATTTTTTTGTAGGATAACCTAGTTCAGTGTTTAGATATTAATAAAATTGAATTAAAAGGGTTCATTAAAATAGTGACGGATTCAGATTTATTGGGGTTTTTTTAAGTCTTTTTTTGTATGCTAAATAGGTTTAAAAAAAAAACAAAAAAAAAACAACAACAACCATGTAAGTAAAGATTTGGCTTTGACTAGCTGAGAAACTCACTCTAGGACCTGGCAGGCTAAATTTGCAGTCAGTCAAAAGAAGCACCCATTACAATTAAAACCAAAAGCTCCAATCCCTGTTTTCATAGATTGTAGAGTTGGAAGGAACTACAGTGGATCATCGTGTCTGACCCCCTGTCCCGGCAGGAAAGAGGACCAAGGTCAGATGACCTCAGCCAGGTGACTATCTAGCCTCCTCTTGAAGACCTCCAAGCTAGGTGGCAGCACCACCTCTCTTGGAAGCCCATTCCAGATCCTGGCCACCCTTACTGTGAAAAATTTCTTCTAATATCTAACCTAAATCCACTCTCAACTAGTTTACACCTGTTATTCCTAGTCACTCCCTGGGGTGCCTTAGTAAACAGCGTGTCCCCTATTCCCCTTTCACCCCCCCAAATAAATTTATCGGCTCCCCAAAGATCCCACCGCGTTCTTTGGAAAGGGATAACTCTTTCCCGCTCTCACCCCCCCCCCCCCCCCCCGGGTCTATCATGAAGGCCACTAATCATGCGCTGGGCCCTCCTCTGGACCCTCTTGAGATTCCCCATGTCCCTCTTGAAGTCCGGTGCCCACACC
>JAGPOW010003642.1:59282152-59293054 GCA_030014935.1 Caiman crocodilus | reverse complement strand
CCCTCTCGAGGCCGTCCACATCCCTCTTGAAGTGCGGCGCCCAGAACTGGACACAGTACTCCATCTGCAGCCTGACCAATGCTGCATAAAGGGGGAGAAGCACTGCCTTGGACTGGCTTGAAATGCATTGTTGGATGCACGCTAGGGTTTGTGCCCCACTAGTTACTTTACCCACCCTTCACTGGATAGTGAACTCGACCAAGTGATGGTCATTGTCTCTCAGGCTACCATGAACTCACATGTTCCCCACGAGATCATCCCCTTTGCTAAGACCAGGTCAAGGAAGGTGCTACCCCTGGTGGGATTAGACATCTGGGTTAGGTGGAGGACCTGCACACAGTGTAAGAACCTCCATGAGCAGCTTGTTTTGGCTGTCTGCTCCTCCCAGCAGATATCTGGGTAGTTTTTAGATCTCCCATGACCACCGTCTCCTTTGCGTGTGTCGTGTCTGCTAGCTGCCCGGAGAATACATTGGAGAATGCCTCATCTAGGTCTTGATCCTGTTGAGGAGGCCTGTAGTAGATCCCCACAACCAAGTCCTTTCCCCCCGACCCCCCTGGATCCTGACCTACAATGCCTTGGTATTCCCCTCTTCCACCCCTGCCTTCAATGGTGGAGGATGTATACTGCTCCTTAACATAGAGTGCTACCCCCCCACCTTTTTTCCTCCACTGTCGTGCCTATATAGCCTATACTCCCTCAATGCCTATCATATGTAGAATCCCACCATGTTTCAGTTAGTCCAACTAGGTCATACTGAGCGCTAGTAAGCAGGAGTGTGAGCTCTCTTGCTTGTTTCCCATATTCCTGGCATTTGTATAAAGACATTTTAGTCCCCCAGAGGGGGCTCTTCATGTCTTTGTACCTTGATGGCGTGTGTTTCCTTTATTACTTAACTGGTGTGGTCTGGTGCCTTGTTTATGGCTTACCAACCCCTTAATACTTACCTGGTGTGATCTGGCATCTTGTTTGTGCTTTACCAACCCTGGGCTCTTTGACCACCTGTTTCCAGACCCCTGTTGAGCCTAGGTTAAAGCTTTTCGGAGGAGATCAGCCAACCTGCCGGCGAACAGATACTTAATCTGGGAGAGAGATGAAGGTCATCATCTCCCAGGAAGCCTCCTCCCTGGAAGTGCTGGTCGTGGCTGTAGAATCCAAAGCTTTCTTGAAGAAACCAACTCTGGAGCCACTTCACTCTGGTTGACTTCCTTGATGTGGGCACCCTGGTGTTTCTGGCTGATGCCAACTGGAAGAATGGAAGAAAATACAGCCTGTGCTCCAGTCTTCTTGAGGCTGTCTCCCAGTTCATGGAAGTCCTTCATGATGTGGTCAGGGCTGGTCCTAGCTGCATTGTTGGTTCCCACATGGACAAGGACCATGGGATAGTAGTCAGAGGGCTTAATGAGAGCAGAAATTGCCTCAGTGATGTCCCTGATCTTAGCTCCAGGCATGCAGGAGACTTCTCTCACCATAGGATCTGTTTGACAGGTCGGCCTCTCAGTGCCTCTGGGATTGAGTCGCCCACCACAATCACTTAATGTTTCTTCTTCTGCCTGGGCAGTGATCTACCAGCCTGCCCGGTAGGGGCTACAGAGATCACTGCCTTTTCAGGAAAATGCTCCTCCTCTGTCTCCTCCATGGTTGTCAGGGCCCCCTATCTATTCCCCACATGCAATGGAGAAGCAGACACCATGCCCTGCAGCCTGGATCCAGAGGTGACTGTCTTCTATTCCCCTGCTGCAGACTCCTCGCATGGAGTTTCACCCATGGGCATCTGGAGCTGTAAGGAATGGAAATGCCTGTCAATCACAGCTTCATCATCTCTGATCCCCCCTTAGCCTGCTCACTGCCTCCTGGAGTTCCCTCACCTGTTCCTCCAAGGCCTGAAGGTGGGCACATGTGGGAAAGGCAAGGGGGGTTCCCCCCCCCCCCCCCCCGATGGCAGGGTCACTGCCAGGCCACCCCTGCAGGCAGGGGGTCAGGGCTCTGTCTGAGTAGACACCTCAGAGGAACCACAGGTGGACAGCACCATCTGAGCTGCAGCTGCATCCCATGCTCTTACCTTAGCTGCTGAGCTTCGAGTCATCATCACTCTTGCTAAGTGCTCCTTCTTGTCACTTACTCTTTGTACGCCTGCCTCGTGCGAACACCTGTGCAAATGCAGGCACGCCCTTACAGAGTGCACCTGTTTGCATGCTCTATTCGTGCGTGGCTTGGGAGCACAGCTCCCTGCCTGACTCAGCAAAGAGGGATCTGGGGGCTTCCCCTCTGGATCCTCTGCAGCTGCGCCAGCTCCTAGCCCACTTACCTCTCTGGGGGTCAAGTGCTCTGCCGCCTCAGGTACGTTGCAGGGGGCGCACGTATGCCCAGTCAGCCTCTTCTCCCTCCTACTGCACCCAACTGCTGGGTGCTGAGTCGAACCGTAGGCTTTTTAAAGCCCACAGTTTGAATTTTCTCGCGGTGGTCGAGTGGCCAGTCAGGTAACCTGAATTACCCGGAAGTCCCTGCCGGCTACCCCTCTTGCCTGGGGAGTCTTGGAGCAACCATGTGCTCTGTTCCCTGGGCTGGAGCAGGGCTGCAGCTGGATCGGGGGTGGGGGGAGGGGCATGTAGGCTGGGAGGGAGGTCAGACATTGGGAGAAGGGGTATGGGTCAGGCCACTTAAATCCCCCACTGCCTGCTACTGCTTTTCCTGCTGCAGTGGTAGAGAGACTAATTTAAGACTAAGTAGCTTCTGTACATGCAAAATATAATGTTTATGAATCTTTCAGTGTATAGAGTCTAATTAGCAAAGGTTGTCTTTAATTCAGAGTAGTCCTTGATTCTGGTAAATATGGTATCTGTCTAGTCCAGGGGTGGGCAAAATGGCCAATCTGGCTGGCAGCCAGTCTCCATTTCCCAGCAGCCCCTGCCTGCATGACTTGGGCCAGTCTCCATGGAGACCCCAGTCACACCTGCAGGAAAGCAGAGGCTGGGGTTGCCATGGAGACCAGCCATAGCTACACTGGCAGTGCAGCACAGGGGGCTGCTTTGGAGCCACTGGGAATTTATGATGGGGCAGCTCACTCTGGAGAAAGGGCAGAGCTGCTGTCTGTAGCCTGCATGCTCTGGGCAGGGGTGCACAAGCAGGGAATCACATCTCTGCCCCAGCTGCTTGCAGTGGCGACAGCCTGGTCTGGAGCTGAAGCAAAGCTGCGATCAGTGGCTTGCGCGCTCCTGTCCAAAGTGTGCAGACTACGGATCACGGCTCTGTCCTGGCTCCGGAGCAAGCTGCCCCCATTGCAAGTTCCCAGCAGCTCCCTGCACTGCTCAGCTGAGTGGGCAGCGTATGAGGCAGAAACTGGTTTCCATGGCAGCCCCAGCCTGAGCTTTCCTATGTAGGTGTGGCTGGGATCTCCATGGAGGCCAGCCCAAGCAATGCAGGCATGGGGCTCTGGGAAATAGAGTCCATGGTTGACTGGATCTGACCCGCAGGCAAGACCTGTGCCCATTCCTCCTCTACTCACTTGAAATTCATATTCCCGTATCTCATTGTAACTTGGAGGAAATAAAGCTTCACTTGCTAAGCACCAAGAACATTATCTTGTGTTATACAGAAAGTGTTGTTTTTAGATCCTCTATAAACATGTGTGGTATTTTTGCTCGCAGACTCTTGGGACAGTCTATCAATTTTATAAGTTCCTAAGCACATTTCTACTTGAATAGGGACTTAGCAGTTAGTTTATCCCTCTGGTCCTTTACTGCACGTTCCATTAGGGATCAGGTGTTGTCTCATTGAGCATCGCCTTTGCCTCAGCCTGAATGAGGACTTGAGGAGTGGTCTTTGTTTCAAGTTTTGTGTATTCTTTCTGCATAACAGCTAAGATAGGGTCTTTCTATCTATCCAACTTAGCCAGATCTTTCATCCACACTCTCAGCATCTTGCATACCATGTTTTTCTCTGGTCTTGAAAAATGCTGTCATACCTGATATATGTTTATTCAGAATGCTGCTGTAAAAATCACTCAGATCATGTCAGCCCCCTTTGCGTTCTGCTGGCTACCTCTTCTGATGTCAGATTTAAGCATTTGGCTGCTTGCAGATGTTAAATACGAAACAAAAGAAGTGCTTTACCAGAAGAAGCAGTGCATTACTTTGACCCAGTTCTGCAGTATCTGTATAGATTGGGCATTTTAGTGAGGCTTTTTGGTGCTCTTATCTAAAGCTGACTCAGTCAGCTATTAGGTAAAAGCACCAGAAAAGCTACACTAACGTTCCTGATCTATACAGATGTCGGACTTGCCAGGACCAACAACTGTGCTATCTTTTTTGGGTGTATGCTGGGCCATTTTTTTTTTTTGTTTTTCTTTAACCTCTGCAAGGAGTGCTTGTCTTCACTTTCAAGGTCTTTCATGTCCTCCTTGAATATAGAGGAAAAGCATCTTAGGTTGATTTGATGTTTGAATCTAAGTCTTTATCAGTTTCATTACGTTTTTCAAGCAGAAGCTTCTCATGCTTTTCTGTCTTGTCACCCTCTTATAACTATATTGTGATATGTGCAAGAAGGAAATAATATATGGCACCAATTAGGCTCTCAGCCTTAATCAGTTGATTTTAGACTTCTGATGCACTTTGATTGTAGCTCAGGGGTAAGCAAAATATGGCCTGTGAGCCACTTCTGACCTGCCAAATGATTTTATCCAGCCTGTGACTGCTCCTCTAAAGGAGAATTGTATCCAGCCCATGCTTGTCCTGGCTTTTGGTGCCTCTTGCCCTTCTCACTTTCCATAGCTTGCTACAGCAGCCACATTCTGCCTGCCCTGTCCTGCCCCACAGCCCCCAGTGTTTGCTCCAAGATGGGCACTGAGCTTTTGGCCAGGCTTCTGCCCAGCTGTATGTGCGCAGCTCTGACTTTGCAACTGTTCACAGACCAAACAGCTCAGCTCCCTGAAAGTTAAAGCTCAGGTACGTTTCTCCCCACTCGTGGGGGAAGAGGGCCAGGAGCTTTAGGTTATCCAGGCGCTGCCAGGCTGGGGTGTGGTAGGTGCATGGGCACTGCTAGCATAGTGCTGCACTGTGTTCCTGCATGTCATTTAAGGTGTAACTCCTGCCTAACCCAGAGTCCTCAGCACAGTGGGGTTGGGCAGGAGCTGCGCCAGCTGCACCCATATGGCACAAGGTGATACACAGGAACACAGCATGGCCTGGCTACATGCTGGGGACTCGGGGTGCAGGGAGAAGGGGGAAAAACAGCGTGGTACCAGCCTGGCCGGGCCTGGATAACCTGTGGCTTCCAGCCTCCTTCCTTTCTCCATCAGAGTCCCTGATGCACAGCTGGGCTGGGCCAATGTCGTATTTGTGTTCCTGCATGCCATGTTGGCCCATGTGGTTGCAACTGGTACAGCTCTTGCCCGACCTGGTTGTGTGCTGGGGACTTGAGGTGGGAGAAGGGGGCTAGGAGCTGTGGGTTATCTGAGCCTAGATGGGCTGGTACCATGCTGTGTTTTTTTTTCCCTCTCTTCTCCCTGCACCTTGTCCCAAGTCCCTGGTCAGGTCAGGTGGAACTGCTCCAGCTGCACCCACATGGCTCAAAGCAGCTCACAACACTCCAGCACCAACTTGAGTGCTTGCCAGGAACTTGGTACTGGGAAAGGGAGTGCAAGGAGAAGGGAACAGGGATTAGGTTCCCCTAATGCAAGGGTGGGCAATTATTTGGCCTGGAGGGCCAGCTGTGTGCCAGGCTTTGTGCTGTGTGTCCTGGACTGTTGCTCACCTAGCCAATTTCATGGTCTAAGTAGTAAGTAGAGCTGTTCTGTAGAACTTTCTCCATACATTTCTTATTTGTTAATCTCTAGGCTAGGGATAGAAGATGCACATAAAGCAATTTAGGTGATCAAAACTGATTTAAAACAATAACAGAATATAAGTTTAGTGCACATAAACCAGTTTCAAAATGGCCAAAACTGGTTTAAGGTAAACCTGGTTGAATGTAGTATCACATTTAACTGATTTGCATCAACTGGTTTATGCAACTTCTGTCCCAGACTCCCTCCTACTTTACGTTAAACCAGAGTCCCCCAGCATTCCAGATGCTTTGCAGCCCTGAGCAGGGATATGCCTTCTGCTCCAGAAACCAGGGCTGGCCCATCCCCTCTGCTATCTGGCTTGAACAGGGGCAGGAGCTTGGCCAGACGCACGGTCCTCTGAGGCGGTAAGCAGGGAGGGGGTTTATTTCTACCCCCACCCCACTGGGGGTGAGCACTTCAGTGGTAGGGGAGAGAGCATGGCCAGAGCTGGCTGGCATGGCCCCTGCCATCTACCTGCCTTGCCAGTGGCTGGAGCTGCAGGGCTGAGCTGAACCAGCCTGAAAGTGCTGCTAAGAGCAGAGGAAGAGGGAACAGCCCAGGCTGGGCAAGGCTCTTCCCAGTGGGCTGCTTCAGGCCAGCTCAGGTTGAAGCTGCTGGGCTGAAAGAAGCTCCCCCCTGCTCTGAGTGGCTCTGCGCAGTGCAACAGGAGCTAATTAGACTAACCTGCAGAGATTGAATCAATTCAGGCTCCAGCTTTTTGAATGTCTGCCCTAACCCTTATGTCCTGCTGTTGTTCCATTAGCTCTCCTTTTAACCACCTACAAGCTATTGTGTAACTGCTGCGCAGTCAAAGAGAGTGGATTATATGTGGATAAACATCTTGGGGAACCAGTTACTTTGCTTAACCAAGCAGTATATTCACTGTTGATTTAGGCTGTTGTCATAATCTGAAATAAACTATATAAACCAAATTTAGTATAAAATAAATTGAAAGTACTAAAGTTGAATGTTTTCCCAATAAAAATTTTTTGAATTGAACTGAAAATATTTGCTAGTCCAAGAGTAGTTTTATTAACCATCATATTTGTATTAATTTTGATTGTATTGTTCTTACTACACAGAATTTAATCTACTCAATAGCAAGTAATCCAACAAAACTG
This sequence comes from Caiman crocodilus, assembly GCA_030014935.1. NCBI lineage: Eukaryota > Metazoa > Chordata > Crocodylia > Alligatoridae > Caiman > Caiman crocodilus. The sequence continues at coordinate 59,286,109 of JAGPOW010003642.1, read as the reverse complement.
TATGCCTAAACTATATACCAAAAACCTGTGTTAGCACAATAAAAGTAACTCAATATTTAACTATACAGTTAATATGCACTTGTATATACTTGTGTACAATACAGGTATACATATACTTGTATATTAATAGACTTTCATTATGCAGTTACTTTTATCATGATTGTGATTTTTAAAGTAAAATTTAGACAATCAACTTGGAATATTCAGCATCTTATGCCATTAGTGTAATTATTTTTGGTCACTTTGTCTTCCCATTCTCCCTAGGATTGAACCAAGTTCTCAGTCAACAAGCAAACCAGGAAGTAAGTCCTTTGGACAGCATGATACAGAGGCTTCAGCAAGAACAAGATCAAAGACGTTCTGGGGAGGCAGGAACTAGCAATATCAGTCGGTTAAGTAGAGGTAGGCTTTGCTTTGCTATATAAACAACTTATATATGTGTGAAACGGCAAATTAATGGATACATCTGAATTGCATGTATTACTGTTTGGGTTGGGAGAGCGGCATAATATTCTACTTTCCAGTCATTCTGTTGATCATTGTGGATCACTTTTAGGATGGATTTGTTTAATGGATTCATTTCACTAATGCTGAAATGAAGCTAGAGTGTAATATTACAGTATGCATATAGCAAAACTTGAGGAATTTTGCAGTACTATATAGTGTTTAGATGAGAATATTTATTGTATTAATGTTAGCTATCCAGATATGGTTAGTTGCTGGACAAAAATGCTGTAGCTTCTACACTACAGAGAAAAAAAAAAGAAAAAGTGTAGGGGCGTTAGCAAGGTCCACTACAGTTTACTTGCTGTAAGTACCCTTGTAATCTGCAAAACTATAAAAAACCGTGATTAAAATTAGAAGACAAATGTGAAGGAGCAAGAATTGCGAAGTTGAAGGATATGGGGATTGAAATTTTATTAAGAATTTGAGGATGTCCCTTTTGAGTTTGTTTTTTTTTTTTTTGTTTGCTTGCCTTGTTCTGTTCTTCATTAAATCACGTATGCTTGCAAACTGGAAATGCACTTCCTAAAGAACAGCTGAATTCAGGGAGGGAAAGCCAGTGCACATGCCAAAACAACTTTAGAACCAAAATTCGTTAGCAAGCACTTCCCTAATTTCTATGTGTTGTTAAGATACTTCCCTTACTTTGCAGGTGAGTAGTTTTGAAGAGTAGTACAGTGGTAGAACATGTCTTGCCTAGATTCTTTCAGTCAAAAAGTTGATCATCAGCTTGTATTTTTGAGCTTTTTTTTTTTTTTAAATTGCTCTGCTTCTTGCTTACTAATTCTATAATCCTGTGTTGGAATGAGAAATTTTCTTATTGCAATTATTGCTGTACATAAATCCAGTTAATACTTTAATTCATCTTTTACTTCAGAAAAATGTAGTTTGTAATTCTATTTTTGATTTTTGTTTCTGAGAACTTTTCCTTAAAATCCAGATTAAGTACACCTGTATTAATTTTGCAGGCTCTGTAAGTACTACCTCAGAAGTACATTCACCACCAAATATAGGTTTAAGGCGTAGTGGACAAATTGAAGGTGTGCGACAGATGCATAGCAATGCACCAAGAAGTGAAATAGCCACCGAGCGGGACCTTGTGGCTTGGAGTCGAAGGGTTGTGGTACCTGAATTGTCATCAGGGGTAGCCAGGTAAGGCTGTCTCTTCTGAAAGTTATTAATTAGATTAAATTTGGATTTTGGTCTAGGTGGCATGCGACCATGCAGTTACTTCGTTTTGGTATGTATGTTCCTTGATGGGTTTTTAATTTTTGGAAGGGGGGGGATGATATCATGAGGAAGAAATTAACTTCTAGGAGAGATTGAATAAGAAAACAATAGTTTGGCATGTGGTGTGGGGGGAGGTTGTGGGACTAACTTTTCATACTATGCAACAGGGACATATTTGCCTAAAACTAGTTCTAGTGTCCAAGCTGTAAATAGTAACTCAATATTGTTCAACTGCCATTTGCTGACAACACCCTGTTTTTACATTTTAACTCCTTTTGGCAAAGAGTACACCAGCCCAGAGCAACATTTCTGAAAGTAATCTAGATGTAATCTTAGTGGTAAATTCTTGTGAGGCAGGGTAGATTTGCACCTTTATAGACTAATTTAGAGATGCACAGCATATGCTTTCCTAAACAATGACTTCCTTCATCAGACTGTGAAGGTATTGCAAGTCTAGCAACAATGTTTCTTGCAATCTCTTCATTTTAAGTTTTTTGCCTCAGAAAATAACCTCATTTCAGAATATGTTTATTCCTCAGTATTCTACCACGGCCATGGAATTCATTCTTGAGATAATTAGTAATGCCTCTCCGTTGTTGCTTCTGGTCCAGTGGTTGCTTGAAGCCCTCTTCTTAGTGGCCCTTTTGACTCTGTGCCCTGCATTCAAAGAGCAGTTCCAGAGACGGGTCCTACTGGCTGAAACCTGATTATTTGTCTTGGCCCCTGCTCAATGTTCAGATCTCATATTCGCAGAGCAGGAGAACTTTACAAAGTGGAGTAGCTTCTTCACCCCAACGTGGTGTTCCACTTCTGATGAAGTACTTGTACCCCCAGATAGTGGACTTCAGTAGAGGACATTGGTGAGCCTTTCTTTGCCTTGTGGAAAAATATCTTCAAGACAGTGTGCACATAGCCAGCTCATCCTCTGACACTGGGGATTATATGACAAACACAAGTTACTTCTTCCCAGTTACTTGGGAAATAGGTAAATAATATCAGGCCCTGTTGTAGGGACCAGAATTTTTCTGTTACCACCTTGTGCCATGTTTTTTATTCTTAACAGGCAGGAGAAGGTAAAACAAGTTTTATGATGAGAGAGGATAAGGAATCAAAGAGTAAGCTTGCTAGGAAGAAAGTCTTGTTCATGTGCCATTTGTCAATTCTGGGTAGCCAACTACTATGTACTATTGATCTGCTATAACTTTGGACTTAATATCTGGCATACTTTGTTGATTTGTCCCCAGACTTTTAGAAGACCTTTATTTCACTTCTTATGAAGGGACAGTTCATGGCCAAAATCTCCATACGAGATAACCTTGATGCAGCTGATACCACACCTTCATCAGTGGGCATAGTGGTGATCATGAGAGAGTCTTCTTCCCTTCTGGGCTCTTCTCTAAGGAACTGATTAACAGGGTGGAGAATTTTCCCTTTTTTGAATCAGAAGTATTTAACTCCAAGGTAAATGAGACTCTATACATAGCCAAGGACACCAAATACTTTCCTTTCTTTGGGGGCAAAGGAGAGAGGACCAATTCATCTGGCCCTCCGGGACAGATCCAGATCTGGAAGCATGTGGGACCTCATGCGTGCTAGATGACCCAACTCCAGTGTTATACTGGCTTGCCACTGCTTGCTGCCTATTTTTCCCTACAGCCAGTGATGAACAAAGTTCCCAAATTTGGTGATGGGCAAAGGCCTGGAGGTAAGCAGCAGTGACATTTACCTTCCGGGTTTCAGAGCTACACCAGTGTAGTGGCTACAGTAGTAGCATCAACAAGCTGTGCAGGCCAGAATTAAATCACTTGCAGGCTGTCAGTTGGATAGCCCTGCTTTAGGGTGTTTATGCACTGCCAAGAAGTACAGATACCAGCCTTATAGTCAGAGATGTTGATTACTGGTTTTATGACCCAGATATCTTGACCAAACCCTCAGACTGATAACGACGTCTCAATTTGATAATAGGCTAATTCTATGATAGCAGATAAAAACAATTCAAACAATTTGATATCTACCAGTCTGAAAGCTGTCATCAGAGGAAGGGTACATCCAGCCAGTATGCACGCTTCATACTTAAGTTCTCTCTTGAATGTCAGCAGCCATTAGCTTTTCTGATGGCTTCGCCACACTGCCGACTCATGTTCATCTTGGAGTCCACTAGGACTCCAAGATCCCTTTCCACTTCCGTGCCACCCAGCAGGTCATTCCCTAGGCTGTAGGTGT
>JAGPOW010003642.1:59216626-59282052 GCA_030014935.1 Caiman crocodilus | reverse complement strand
CTAGGACTCCAAGATCCCTTTCCACTTCCGTGCCACCCAGCAGGTCATTCCCTAGGCTGTAGGTGTGCTGGACATTTTTCCTCCCTAGGTGCAGCACTTCACATTTCTCCTTGTTGAACTGCATTCTGTTGTTTTCTGCCCACTTGTCCAACTTATCCAGGTCTGCTTGCAGCTGTTCCCTGCCTTCCAGTGTGTCCACTTCTCCCCATAGCTTTGTGTCATGCACAGACTTGGACAGAATACACTTCACTCCCTCATCCAAGTCACTGATGAAGACATTAAAGAATATTGGTCCAAGAACCGAGCCCTGCAGGACCCTGCTGCCCACACCCTTCCACGTCGAAACCATCCACCATGACTCTCCGGGTGCAACCCTCTAGCCAATTTGGCACCCACCGGACTGTGTAGTCATCCATGTCACGGCCTCTTAACTTGTTCACCAGTATGGGGTGAGATACCGTATCAAAGGCCTTCCTGAAGTCTAAGTATACAGTATCCACCCCTCCTCCTGTGTCCAGGTGTTTTGTAACCTGCTCATAAAAAGAGACTAGATTTGTCAGGCACAATCTGCCTGCTATGAACCTGTACTGGTTTCCCCTCAGCATAATTTGTCCTGCCGGGCTCTCGCATATTGTGAGCCTTGATAATTTTTTCAAAGACTTTGCCAAGGATGGAGGTGAGACTGACTGGCTTATAGTTGCCTGGGTCCTCCTTCCTCCCCTTTTTGAAAATGGAGACCACATTGGCCCTTTTCCAGTCCTCCAGGACTTGCCCCGTGCACCATGAGCATTCAAATATTCCCGCCAGTGGCTGTGCAGTGATGTCGGCCAGTGCCTTCAGTACTCTCGGATGGAGCTTATCCGGGCCTGCCGACTTAAAGGCATCCAGCTCTTCCAAGAGACTCTGCACCATCTCAGGGTCTACGCGTGGTAGTCTGGCGTCCTGCTGCTACCTTTCTACAACCCCAGTGAGAGACTTGTCGTGCCACTCTTAGGAACACTGAGACAGAACTCGTTGAGTTCAGCTTTGTCCCCCCTGTCCATCACCAATTGTTTCTGCCCATTTAGCAGGGGTCATATTCCTCCCTGGGCCTTCCTTTTACTCCCTATATAGCTAAAGAACAATTTCTTGTTATCCTTTACTTGGGATGCCATCCTCAGCTCCATGGCAGCTTTGGCCCATCTAACTGCCTCCCTACAAGCGCAAGCAGAGGAGGTATATTCGTCTTTGGTGATCTCTCCCTGTTTCCACCTTTTCTGTGCCCCCTTTTGGTCCGTAGGCTACCCTGGATTTCTCTGGTCAGCCAAGGAAGCCTCCTGGCCCCTTTCCCTCTTTTTTTCTCTCATCAGGATTGTCTACCTTTGTGCCCGAAGGATCGTTTCCTTAAGGCACAGCCACCCTTCTTGGGCTCCCATCACTTCAAAACTCGTACTCTGCAGTGTGTCCTTGACTAATCGCCTGAGTTCATTGAAATCAGCTTTCCTAAAGTCTAGCACTTTTACCCTACTAGTTACCTTACCCACTCAACGTCTTATGAAGAATTCTATTATTAGGTGATCACTGTCCCCCAGATGGCTTCCAATCTGTAGGTCCCCTATCATGTCATCCCCTGTTGCCAATACCAGATCCAGTAAGGCATTCCCCCTACTGGGACTGTGTACCTCCTTTGTCAGGTGGAGGTCCTGTACACAGGTTAGAAACCTACCTGAATGGTGGGACTTTGCTGTCTGCATCTTCCAGCAGATGTCTGGGTAGTTTAGGTCCCCCATGACTACCGCCTCTTTAGCTTTTATGGTCTCTGAGAGCTGCCTCAGGATCCCCAAATCTAGTTCTTCCCCTTGGTGTGGGGGTCGGTAGCAGATCCCTACCACCAAATCCCTTTCTCCTTGCCCCACATGTAACCTAAACCACAATCCTTCTACTTCCTCATCCTTCGATTCCGTCTTGATGAGGGTCGATGTATGTTGCTCATTGACAGAGCGCAACCCCCTCCCCCTTTCTTCCCCACCCTGTCCTTTCTGTACAGTCTATAACCCTCAATATGTACCGCCCAGTCGTGGGATGAATCCCACTAGGTTTCTGTTAGCCCTACTAAGTCATAGGTGTTTTGTGCAAGCAGGAGCACTAGTTCATCCTGCTTGTTCCCCATGTTCCTAGCATTAGTATATAGGCACTTGAGCCCTGTGACTGGTGCCTTTGCTGCCCTCCCACTCCGAATCCCAAGGGGCCCCTTATTTCTTACCTTCTTGTTGCTTACCTGTGCTGTACTGCTGGCCGCCTCATGGCTTGCAGGTTCCTAGTGTTCTCCTTCAGGTTGGGCTGTCCTTGTGGGTGCTACATGGTTTGGTGGTCCACAGCTTCCCCCGCCCTCATCTTCCCCTCCCCCCAACGAGCCTAGTTTAAAGTCTACCAGAGGAGATCTGCCAACTTAGAAGAAAGCACACACTTACCTTTGGGGGACAGGTGAAGCCCATCCCAACTGAGCGTGTCCCTTGTTGTAATGTTCAGGTCGTTGTCCAGGAAGCCGAATCCTGCCTTGAGACACCACTGCCGAAGCTGCCAGTTGGTCTCTCTGATACAGTTCTCATGCTATCTTCCGCGTCCATTCACTGGTAGGATGGAAGAGAATACCACCTGTGCACCGAACTCCCTCAGCACACCTCCCAGAGCACTGTAGTCTACCATCTTGGGGGTTCTCCTGGCCACATCATTAGTACCCACATGGACTAGGACCATGGGGTAGTAATTGGCAGGCTTGATCCTGGCCTGCATTACTTCCATCACATCCTGAACCTTTGCTCCGGGCAGGCAGTAGACCTCTCATGTTGAGGGGTCCTGGTGACAGACAGGCCCTTCCGTACCTCTCAGGATGGAGTCACCACCTCTTCTGGGTCCATTTGGATCTGTTGACCTGTTTCTGATCTGACAATTGTTTTAACTTTGGAAATTCTTCAAATAGATGGTGTTAACTGACATGGTTTCCAGCCATGATCAACTGTGCTTGAGTGAAGACAAGCTTCCTGGATATGTTCCAACTGGATATTCTGGGTTTTTCTTGGTTTGTTGCAACAACCCAAGAAAAAAAAAATACTTCTACAGCGTTTCATCCAAAAGAATTTGGTTCTTAACTCAATTACAGTTTGGGGGCTAGATGCCAAAATAAGTACAATGTCAGTAAGTCAAATAACTCCTTTTAGGAACAAAATAAAACTTCAGAGTAACCACTGTGACAAGGCTAACTATCATATTTACTCATACCACACATGTTCCCTGCATCCAACCCTTCAGAATTGGGGCACATGTCTTAAATATGAAAGCTAATTTTTCTTTGCTGAAATAGAAGCAGAGATAGATAGAAGTAGTCACATTTTGTTCTAACAGCTGCAAAGATGCCTGGGTGCCAAGGTGGCCCTAGGAAGCAGAAGAGGAGGAGTCTTGTATTCCCTCTCTTACAGGTACAGTAGCTATTGGCTTAGAACTGTGGCTTATGCTTGAAGCAGCCGTTGAGCTATCTCTGGGCAAGTGAGCTGCTTCATGCCATCTGTAGTATCTTGATGCAACTTGCGGTGCGTAAGAAACATACTTTATATAAGTTCCTATCAAGAATAAAACTATTTACAATGAAGAACTACCAGTCTTGCTGCTGCCCTTGCAGGGTTCTGGGCCCTAACCATGTTCCTGTGCTATCACATCCATAAGTTCCTGCTACCTCACCTATGCTGTCTCCTAGCATGCCACTCTTCCTGGACATGGTGTATTTCCAGGTGAACTTATTCTTGTCACGTAGTCAGCCATGACTTCTGTTCTTCTGCCTTCCGAAAACAAGGTGTGGGTCATATCTGGGGGCGTGTGGTATGCAACAAAACAAATATTTGAGTCCTGATTGTATTCAGGGGGTTCATTTGTGCCACTGGATCCCTGCTAGAAGTAGAAAAAATAACGTATAAAGAATGTGGTAAATATTTACTGTTTTCCTTCACCTAGAGATCCAATTATAGCTCTTTGCCCTACATCTAAAATTAATATGTCTTCAATTTTTCTTTTTTAGTAGGCAGGAAGAATGGAGAGCTGCAAAGGGAGAAGAAGAAGTAAAGATATATAGATCAGAAGAGAAAAGGAAATATATTACAAGTCATGCCTCAAGAGAGAACAAAATACCTTCTTTCTCTAAGGTAAATAAATGCCCATCCAGTTATTACAATATTTTTCATAAAATGTTTTGAGTATGCTGGACCAAAAAAGTTCATAAAAACTCACTTCACTTAAAATTTCAAAAGGAATCTCTTGATGTATTTAGATTTACGCTGAATAAAAAAGCACCTGCCTCTTGTTAGTTGTTGAGAACAAAATTTAATTTTGCTCTTGAAATCCTATTAAGTGGGACTTGGCTCTGTTATGTTTGAGAGCAAGAAATCATGTGTTCTTTCAAAAGTGTCCTGCAGTTCTGTATATGTGAATAAGTCCATCCCTTTTAAGGAATTTGAAGTGGAGCTTACAACAAAACCCATCAAAGTTAATGAGAACTCCAGACTGGGTCAATAGTTTGAGGGAGTTGCTCAAAGTGAGAATAAAAAGTCACTCTTAGTAATTTTTGACCCCCTCTATAGGCTTATATCAGTAACAAGGCTATTGCAGCTCTGGAGACCTTTTTCATACTGAGTCATATTGGGTGCTGAGTAGTAGTTCATAAAACAATCAAAGGATTCTGGTTGGTCTTCTGTTTGCGTTGAGTTACTGTAAGAGCTGTAATCAGGTGGCTTGCATTCTAAATTGCATGAGAGTGTGAGATTTGCCATTTTCAGAGCAATCCAATAACCCATCTAAAGTTTTTGGTTCAACAAGTGCAAGTACTAGATTCTTCAGAGGAAGAGGCAAGAAAACCTCCTAATGGACAGTTTTGAAACATATTGCACAACTGGGAAGTTGTTGTTTCTTTACCCCTTAATTTTAAGTCTGTATTGAATTGGGAAAACCCATGCCCCAAATTGTTAATTACATAACTGCCCTTTTTTAACCTTGCTTAGCCTGTGCCTAGCACCTTTGCTTATTCAGTAGTCTTGCTGCTACAGCGGGCTGCAGGAACATTTGTTTTTTCTGCTGAGTTCCTGAGAGATTTACATCTTTATATTTATAACCTGAGAGGAATATTGGGCGAAGTGATCGGTCAGTTCTTCAAACACCGCCCCCCCCCCCCCCTTTTTTTAAGGCAATATTGCAACCAGCAAGTTGACAAAATCTACATGGACAGTAGTGATTTACACACATCAGTAACAGTCACCTTTTATAAGTCCTGGAGTTCACACTGAAAATATATATATATAATGTTGCTTTAGTGTATCTGTGGACATAAAATTAGTATGCTTATGCTCCCTTTCCCTGTCCTCTTCATGTTCATAACTTGTGTTATGATTAATAAGCAGAATCCCAAAGGGGTTCTGGATTAGTTAGATGTCAGGTGGGCTTTCAAAGTCTTTCTAAGGTGGGGGTGGGATCCTTTTAATTCTAAAATGTCTGTATTTTTATTGATCCTATTAATCATTTTTATTTGATATTTATGTGTATATGTTCACATGAATTGTATATTGAAGTGTTAAAACATTCTTGTTGTGCAGTTAATGCACACCTATCCATACTTTGTTGTAAATTAGGGTGAAAGCAAAAGTTGCCATACAAATCTGTTTTCTGTGTTTGTGGTTTGTCTTTAAATATTTTAATTTAGTGTTCATATTACAGTAGTATGCAGAAGCTGGTGAGTTCTGTGCTCTGCAAACATGGGGACAGACTACAGTTTTTTTCCAGAGAGATTGATTAGAAAAAATTTGAAGACCTAGGAGAGCTGATGAGGAGGCTAATGGGAACTGTCAATGCAGATAAACTATTTTCCCATATCTGTATAACTACAACAACTAGTAAATGATAGATGCAGGAACTTAAATATTATGTACAATAACCCTGCGATGACCACCCCCTTCCCCCCATACTGGCACTTTTACACTAAAATCACTTAGCCAGATACACCCATAACATGACATGCGGTACTTGTACAATGGTTTTTCAACAAAGCAGGTTACATTTAGACAATGTTAAATATGTTTCTGTTTAATTTTTTTAATGTATTATCTGATCCATTCTAATAATATCACTAAAAATAGTTAACTCATAAACGTGCTTTCCTTTGTTCTTGTTCACTCTGACATTGTCTTTTCATAACAAAAATGTTAATCAAAATAACACTGAACATGTAGAGGAAATCAAAATATTTAATCAGAGATGCATTTTAATTGTAATTTAATTGGATTATAGTGAAATATTTCAGAAGAAATTACTAAATTAGTCTTTTCCACTGTACTATAATGTATTACAGCTATTTGTTGGGGAGGGATCCTAACTGAAAATATTGCACTCTTCTTTGTGGGAAGATGATTTTTAAAAATGAGTAATTATTGCCAAAGTTATCATCAAGCTGCTAGAGAGGTGGCTGCCTGGGCCTGTAGGCTGCATGCTCATCCCCTCCAAATTGCCTGCAGACAATCAGTTGGACAGCCCTGTATGGGAAGACCAAACTTTGTTATATGTCCATATTATTTAATCCTTAATGTTTTTATAACACTTAATATATTGTTTGGATGTAAGAAAAATATGTAAAAAGAGCAGAGATTTAACTAACTTTGAGCATTGGGCCATTCTTCATGGAGAGTCTCTGTGGAAAGGGTGGTCTTTGCTTTGGCCAAAGAGGAACTAAACTGGGTGTACATCCAGAACACAGTTTTGGAAGATTGTTCAAATAAGGAATTGGGGAGCCAAGCTTATAGGTAAGCACTGAATTTGGGCAAGACCGTCTGCTAAGAATGTCAGTAATGTAAAGGTATCTCCATTCAGAAAATTATAGGGCTAAAAGTGTAGTTGATGTAGACTGGAGACATGTTGAAATCAGAGAGAAAAAAAGATGAAGTAAAAATGCTATACAGTGGTACACATGTCAGTGTAAGAATTTGGAAATTAGAAATCGTAGTGCTGAAAAAGGATGTTGTAGTAAGCATAACTGAAGCATAGTGGAATGCCAGAATTCAAAAGAATACTGTAATCCTGACTGTAAACTGTACTGAAACAGCAATTTAAATCATAGAACTTGGGAAGTAGCCTTATTTTTAACGTACTTTATCATAAAATCTATAGAATTTGAGGGGAGCATACCATAGTAAAATCTGATTGGAAACAACTTCAAAGTCAGAAGACTAAAAAGCAGTCTAGGAGAACTAGGAGCGCTATACTTAAAAGCTTCCACATCAAAGGGATATTGAATGTGCAAAATTAAAATAGATAAAAGGTTAACAGGCTAATTAAATCAGCTACTTACCCACAAACTGATCTGATGGAACAAATTTAGAGCAGAATTTCCCAGGCTTTTACAGCCCAAGACGCATTTAATAAAATTTTTCTGTGGTGCACAACCCCCTCACAATTTTTTTGACCACATACAAAGTCATTAGAGTGTAGCATGATGTAGCGTCTCATGTTTGCACCAGAACAGCAGCATTACACAATATACTTTGGTTTGGTCTACAAGGCTAATTTATATAAATGACACATTTTATTTATTTATTTTTCTAATGCGTGACATTTTTTCCCAAAAATCTGCGACATGCCTGTTAATTTCTGATGGCACACCAGTTGGGAAACGGTGGCTTAGAGAACCACATTCCAACATGTTAAATTTATTTTCTTGAAGCAGCTAGTTTTGAGCACAAGGAGGAAAAACTTAATTTCTCCTAGACAATGCCGAAGTAGAATGTTAAACCACAGTGTGTGCTATGTCTCCAGTTCTTTGTATTGTTAGCCAAGAACCCAAAGGTGCGGGATTTTTGGCCCATTGTTTTATACAGCTCTGGATCTTCAGCTGTTTAGAACTGCTTTGAAATTGGTAGGTTGGATCTGCCTTAAGGTAATAAGGGCATAATCCACTTCATAGGAATTTAATACCAATCCCAGCTAGAAGAATGCAGCATTCAAACTATGAAGCAGCCTACACAGCACTAAACATCCACTGTATCCATGTGCTTTGTACAAATGCTGTTTTGAACAGATGGTGTGTTTTATTTCAAATACTGGGGATGCTGTGCTTTGCATTTATCTCTCAGAAAAATCTGTTTTGCAACAGCTATCTTTTTGAACGCTTCTCTGGATATGGTTCATTAGTTAGCAAGAATGATGACCTAGAATAGTGGTGTCAAACATGCGACCAATGGGCCAGATCTGATCCATGAAGCCATGTGACCAGCAGATAGATAAACTGAGTCTGTACACATGTCCAGTTCCTGTGTGCCTCGTGGTGCTCCAACTGTGACCTGACCAATGCCGCATAGAAGGGGGAGGATCACCTCCTTGGACCAGCTTGAGATGCATCTATGAATGCATGACAAGGTGTGGTTGACCTTCCTGACCACATCCCCACACTGTCGGCCCATGTTCATTTTGGCATCAGTGATGACTCCCAAGATCCTTTTCTGCCTCTGCATTGACGAGAAGGGAGTTCCCCAGCCTGTAGGTATGCTGCTGCTGCTTCCTTCCCAAATGCAGCACCTTGTACCTGTCAGTGTTGAAATCCATCCTGTTCTCATCTGCCCACCCCTGTAACCTGTCCAGGTCCAATTGCAGCCTGTTCCTCTCTTCTGGAATGCTCACATCCCCCCACATCTTGCTTGCTTGTGCTGTCTCAAGTTATTCATGTCTTAATCAATTTAGTATGAGTCAAGTTTCCTAACACAGCATCAGTACCTAAGAGGGGGGATTATCTATAGCAAAATTAAACAGAATACAGTAAAATTCTTACTATCCGGTATGTAAATAACCAGAATCTTCACTAACCAGAATTTCTGGCTGACTCTGGGTAGGGGGAAAGCTCGCATGTGGCAGCTACAGCTGCTGCTGCTCTGTACTTGCTCTCGCTCTCGTTGGGGGCTGGGGAAAGCTCGCAACTCTGCATGCATGGCCCTGAGTGCGGCCACTGCCACGTTCTCCCCCGCCCAGTGTTATCTGAAAACCCTGCCAGGTTATTTCAGATAACTGGAGTTTTTACATGACTAGCAATCCCCTTACCCCAGGGATACCGGGTAACAGAGATTTTACTGTAGTGCTTAAATTTTGGTGCTCACATGGCAAATGAAGACAGAAAATTTAGACAAAATTGGAAATACCATAAGGTGGTTAGAGCTCAGAACAGTTTGCCCTAGTGTTTTGTGCCAGGCAAACAACTCCTGTGTATTCATGTCTCACAATACCAGTACATAGGCCTACAACAGCTAACAGGTTGTGGTGCCTATTGTCTAGTGTCTTAAAGATTTTGCTCCACCCAGTCCATCCAAGCCGTACGTATTTTAGGAAAAAGGTGCTGCTATATGGCTAAGCAAGGAACAGCTAGATTTACCATAATAGGGTTTTCCCCCATTATAAGTATTTTTTGGAGTTCTCTTGACCTTTTTTTGCATCATGTGAATTGAATTGGTTCCTCCCTTTTTTCCCTGAAAGAAAGATCTAGAAAAAGAGGTTCAACAGTTGTCTGTCAGAATTGGAAGTGTAGGCCTCCTACTTGCTGTAAGAACGGAGAGGGAACCAATAAGATTAGTGGGTGCATGTGCCATTAAGGTGATGTGATAAACTCCAGTGCAGTTTGCACCATTTACTGTGGCACCTTAATGGCATGTGTAGATGCTTGAACTGCTGTGGTTCAGGGTGCATGTACAGATGCTGCACTGGGGACTAGCAGTTTGAGTCAGGGTGGAGCCAGATATGGGTTAGCACAGGATCTGAGGGGTCAGCTCAGGGAGGTGGGGGGAGGGTGGCCTAGTCAGGGATCTGCCCCCTACTGCCTAGGCTGACCGGGCGCAGTCTATACCTGGGTCAATGTTTACATGAGTTTAGGTGCAGCTATTTTCACTGCAGTTATTTTCACTGCCGTAAGAGAGTATTGTCAGAGACTGTTAGCTTGTTGTGGTCTAATAGCATTGCATGTATACACTGTGGTGCTTGACACTGCAGCAAATTAGTCTACTGCCCATCTGTAGATGCACCCAGTGAGTGCATTTCTGGATCATAATGTTTTTAATGAATATGGTTCATATTATATGTTTTTATCAGTACCGTGATATTTTCTTTTAGACAAGACAAGGTTTGAATCCCAGGGATTGTTGTTGTTGTTTTTTCATCCACACTAGAACTCCTAAGAGTAAATTTCCTGTCTAGTGTGGATGAAAAAACAACAACAACAATCCCTGGGATTCAAACCTTGTCTTGTCTAAAAGAAAATATCACGGTACCATAGTCTTTGCTCTTATGGTATCTAGGCAAATTTCTATAGGTTCTTTCATTTTTGGCCACATCATAACTTCTAACAGTGGTATAAGAAATACAAATTCTTAACTTCATCAACATCTATGTGTTAAAAATTAGGATTCTTACAGAAGAGAATGATGAAGGGGTTTCAGAGTTTGTGTTAGTTAAACCATTTAACTCTGATCTAACATCCTCCCTAGTAATTAACAGGTCTTCTTTATAGGTTATCAAACATTTTTTCCAGAAACTTGAGAGTATATGCCTAAGGAGTGGTTAAGGGTATTATGAATTTTGTAGAGAAAAGATAATGGCACTATTTCTGGACTTGCTGAAAATGTCCTCTCTGAGAAGTTATTAGAATGGGATAAATGTGTAATAAAATATGCTTTGTGGTAGCAATTTATTGTTTATTGCTGTAGGGAAATATATAGATTATAGGTTTCCCTAACTTTATGCTGGACATGCGTACCTGGAAAACGGCGCACAACTTGAATTCGCATAAAGGGAACCCACTTTACAATGTAACAAATAGGGACCTCGCCTGTACTGTTCCAGGACCCCAGCTGTACTGACCCCCAGGCCCACTTCTACCACATTTACAAGACAGTTTTGGCACTCGCCAACAGCAGACAGTACGCGCAAGCACAGGGCACTATCATAATGGGGATGGCAACTATAGAAACACGTGTCGCAGACAATGAGCGTGGAGCACAGATCCACACAGGAGACTGTATTTTTGATGCGTGTCACTCCCACAATGCACCACACAGCTGCTGTGACTGCATGCTTCCACCACACCAAGCACATGAGTGGATTAACCTCGCATCTAACACGTTTTTGGTATAAAAAGGGTCATTGTATAAGAGTGAATTTACATATATAGAACCTGCATAATCGCAGATTTCTCTTGCTTTTGGAAGTTTCAGTTCACCAAAGATATCCTTGTGCTGTACAAGTTGTCTCAAGGTTCTTCACTGTGATTGTATACAGCTGCTTAAGTAGCAATTGACAGGTCTGTTTTTGGTTATGCTGTTGCATGCAGGTGATGAGGCTGTTGGTTAACACCTATGAACCTTATTATTTGGAGAAAAAGAATTCAGTTATATCAAGATAAATATTTATATTATTTCTATAAGTCACTGGCTTTTAGAATTTACTGAAAAGCTTTTACCATCCTTAAAATTCATACATATGTTCTTTCTTAGCTTTTGACTCTTCTAGCACATGTTCTCAATTGTCTGATTTTAGAGTATTAAAGATTTTTGCTGTCGTATAGAATTCTCTCAAAAATGTTTTGTTAGAGCAACTCAGAAATTATACTGAAACAATTATAAAAACACATTGACTTTTTCATGTGCATGTCTTTATAGAACCATTCGCACGACCACATACTAGACACAGGAGACTCAAGAAAGCAACAAGCTAACCAACACAACTACCGTACCAGATACGCATTAGAAGAAACTGCCAGGTCTGCTGAAGAGTTAGAAAATGGAAACAGTTCATCAGATGTAAGAGTTTAGATAACAAAGCGGCATTTGAGATTATTTACATTGCTTCAGGTAGCTCTAGGAATTGCTGGTTTTGAAGTTCAAAATTTTTTTTTATTGTTGATCTTCAATTACATGCTCATCTACTTTTGCATAGGTGTTAAGGTAATAAACATTGCCCCCACATTTTATGAGTGCATGTGTATGCAAAATGTCTTAATGGTCATTTTCAGAAAATAATTACATGTGCAAGTCCTTAAAACTTCAGTGTAGCTTCAGTGTACGTTTGTGTTCTTTCAGCAGTGGACCTACATAATAACGTAAATTAGTCCAGAAATAAGAATCTTGACATAAACATGAAACAGTTAATTTGAAGAGATCAGTCTGCATTTAAGTCTACACAAATCAAAGACCATTTTTATTTGATATGTGTATAAGTTTAACAGTTTTATATGAGCAAATGAAGCATGAACTGCTGGTTTTGTTAGACTCTAGGTAATGAGTGAGTAAATGAAAGAGGGAGGAGGATGAATCATGTTATACAAATTCATGGAAAGCATGAGTAGATGTCTGGAGTCAAATATGTAGAATAGAATTTTATAGCCAAAAGGAGAAAGAGTTTATTTAAAAATAGCTAACTTCTTGAAAAGTTCAGGTGAAGAGCTGTTAAAAGACTTGCATATCTAAGTGTGTGCTGTTTAAAATTCTGCCTCTACTTAGATGTTATACACTACTTACTTAAAGCATAATGTAATGATTTTGCTAATGCCTTGCACATGCAGATATTGTGCCCCGTTAGATTTCCTACAATACAGGGTCATATTTTTTAAAGTGTGCACTAATTTCTTCAGTATTCTAAAATACAGATTTGGATATACATAAATTTGGGAGGATAAAAAATTTTTAAAAAGTTTATGGACTTTTAAAAACCCTTCCCTTTGTGCTGCCACAATCTTGGCTGTGGAGATGCGTCTGCATAATTGAGGATAAATTGCTACTTTAGATGTGCATACTTGAGTAGCATTAAGTTTAATTTGGGGTCTGAAGTGTTTGTATGGTTAAGAATGACCCAAGTTTTAACACAAAGTTGGACAGAATTTTTAGTAGTAGTCTGTGCCATTTACATATCATTATAAAACATTTTAGCACACTTGTCTGCATTACCAGTAGTTATGGAAATTGTGCTCATTGATCTCCAACATGGAAGAAAGCCATTTTGTTGATAGGGACCAATGCACATGATTTAATGAAGAAAGGCTTTGTAGGGCAAATAGAAAAATTAGTTAACAAAATTTAGGACCCTGGTATATGATAATTTAATGGTACGATTGTATCTGTTCCCTAATCCCAGCAACTATATCTCCTGCCACTAATCGTGAAAGCCAGGGAAGGTAATAAATAGGGAATCGATAACTCCCATGTATGTCCAGTTCAGTGCTATCCCTTCAAAGCAAGTGGTGCATTGCAGGCTTAGTTTGCAGGCAGAACATGTGGTTTTAGGGTTGGGGATCAGATTCCAGTTGTGCCATTATGGCTTGCCAGCACAGAGCAAGCCTGAGATCATGATTTCCCCTGTACCAGCAAGTAGAAAAGTAGCTGCCTGGCAAACCAATGTGGTCCCAGGGCTGGGACAGACGACCACAAAATTATTCTGTAAAATGTGTAATAATTTTGCAGTTGGTTTCCTTTGCACCTTAAACTGAATGTGTGGCAGAGTCCCTACCATGCAGCTTGTCTCTGTTCCAGGACTGCACTGGAGGTGGTTTGAGACTCCAGTGTGGTCTAAGGCTGGAACCAGCAATCAAATGGATGTGGAGTTGTCAGTTGATTGTCAGTCAAAGCCCCAGAATCACAGTGGAGCCCTGAACTGGCTCCGGTGCAGTCCCAGTGCTGAAACTGACAATTGGCTGATTGTACCTCCTAGTCCTGGGACCACACTGGGGGCCTGTCCCAGGACTGTGCTATGTAGCCAGCATCAGGCTGCATGGCAGGGACTCTGCCATACATTCAGTTTTTCTCCTCTCTCTTTTCACGTGTGTGAAGGCTTTCAGGTGTTTTTGTTTGTTTGTTTGTTTGTTTTGTAGAGGCTTGCTGGTTCAGCATAATTTTTTTCTACTTAAGTGTTTAAGAGATTATATAATAGGGTTACTGTTTAGTACACTTTTAAAAAGTTAAATTTAGTGTAGTAAATATGATATAAACAGGAAAAGATTATTTTTGGAAAAAAATCACTCCTTATTTTAGAGGGTCCGCTTCTGTGGAAAGGGTAGATTGGTTCATGTAATGAGGTAGGTGCTATTGAAAGGACTTTGGTATCTTGATGGACAGTTTCACGTGCTATGACAGACCCCCTTTTTCGGTAATGGAATCCAAAGCACAAGTAGTGTTTTATCTTGGACATCCCCTGATTTTGTTTGTTTGTTTGTTTGTTTGTTTGTTCTGGGGCATTTTTTTAAATCTCTCTGAAAAGTAATTATGCATGCATGGCTTATATAACCAATCTTCCTGTAAATAAATAATGTTAGCTTACTTTGATAACAGAAGTAAGGCCTTCTGGATTTTTTTCTTCTTAACTACTATTGACTCTGCAGAACCAATTTAATAGCAAGATGACAAATCTCTTTTCTTCTATTCCTTTACAAATTGTTAACTAAATTTCAGCTGAAGTGTTTGTATCTCTCGCCTGTTACCTGTCTGCAGTCACACTGACTGCAAAGGGGTTGCATGTGTGTAATTGATATGATAAAATGTTGCCTGCATGATCTTTATAGAGCTTGCATGAGAGAAAGAGAGCCCACCCTGATTTATAAGAACTGCAGGTACATGGTTTTTGTAAAAAGAAAAATCTTTAGAAATAGAACTAATTTGACCTGAAAATTGATCCAAATCGCTGAACCCTCAAAGTGTATTTTATTTATTTTTTTTAGTAAAAATCAAAATAAAAGCAGTATATTTGTTTTTATAACATTTTTTCTTATATAACCTTAATGTTCATCATTTGTGAAATATTTGACCTACAGCTGATGAGCAAAAAATCTTTCACTGACTCTATCAAATTTCAGTCTCGTTTAGAGAGAGAACATCAATGAAGCTGTTTTTATTTGTTTCATTTTTATTGTTAAATTCACCAGCATGGCTGCATATACGATATTTATTTTTTTCAATTAATTTTTCTTTGGGTGTGGGGGGAGGCAAGGGGAGATACTTTACATGGCATTGGAATACTTCATTTTCACTATTATGAGTTTGCAAGATATATTTAAATTATTTCTCAGAAAATATAGCTCAGCCTATATGTGCGAGAGAGAGTTTTCTGTTAATTTGTGGTGAGAAATATATACAGTGCATAGAATATGCTTGGTTACATATGCTTAAACTTTTCCCTGAGTGCTGACTATCTTATTTCTACTTGGAGCACTGGGCAGTTGATTGGAATTTTTTTTAAATTAAAATAGTTTGATCTATGGTATAAACTAAGATATGTCAAAGCCATTTATGCAATAACTGTAGTAGTACTACAGTTCCATATAGAGGACCCAGCTGAGATTAGGCCTCCACTGTACATACATTATATAAGTAAAGTAAAAGACAGGCTGGCTTCCAAAGACGTGAAAATTGAGATGGGCAAGAAAAGGTTGTTGTGGGGGGTGCAGATGATTATAACAGGTCATTACAGAACAGAGAACAGAACCACGAACTACCTGTGTGTTGTTCCAGTGCTCAGTCCATGACAACATGCTACCTTTTGGTTTTGCTCTCATTTAAATATAGCTAAGGACACAGCAAAACCTGTCCAAAGAGAATTCATACCTGACCACCAAAATGCTATTTTTTGTATATACTAAACCCCTGAAAGATGACATTTACAATAGAAAGATTAATTCCGAATTTTAATCATGCTCTTGAGTGGTCATGTTATAATTAATACTTCATTATTATACCACAGAGTAACTGTCACATACTTCCTTATCAGGAAGGAGAAATAGTTGTTGCCAGTGGTGGAACATCAGAAGATGATGAGAGAGCATGGCACAGTGATGGCAGTTCTAGGTAAGTGACAGCATACAAAGAAAAATAGTTGTATTTCTTAAGTCTTGTATTTTGCCTTCTCTGTTTATTCCATTAACATTAATGAAAGGTGAAAAACAAGGACCCAGTTACCTAATCTTGTTGTCTGTAATGCTGCTGTCAGTCCTTGAATGACACTTTAATGTAGCCCATAATGAAACTAGAGTTCTTTGTAAAGCTCTTATATACAAGGCAGTAGCTATAGGCATTAGTGCCTTGATCTGAATTGTTCTACTTAGCCATGAAGACACATGCAGTTAAGTTCTGTATAAATAAAAATAGGCATCCCTTCAAGAAACACAACTTTCAGGCAATGGGGGAAGGGAGGAGTGAAAGTAGGGGAGGAGCATAAAACAATTTAAAAAAAAAATAAGTAAAAATTGGAAAAGAGAAAAAAGTCAATTCTGTAATACAGAGAAGAAACAAGGCAGTAGATATCTTCAGTGTCAGGACATGGAACTTTTTCAGTTCATCACAAAGGAACTTGAACCAAAAAAAAGGTTGGAGCCACAGCACTAAGGAATGAAGATCTCTTCACTGTTATGTAGTAAGGTAGAATCTGATTGCTGATATCCAGATTTTTAGTTAAGTAAAATTAAGACAATTTGAGATGTGATTTCATATTTTTAAAAGTACTAAATTTAAAGAGATTTTTTTGTGGGAAATGGCACGATAGGACTCCTTCACTCTTTAAAAATTAAGGAGGAAGCTGAGCATCAGTTACAGGGGGAAAATTACAATGTCATTTAACTTGATGTGGAGGAAGAACAAGACATGAGTTTAATTCCCAACCATTTAGGCATATATAGGACAGGAATGGGAAATATGCTTTTAACTCATTTGCTAACAATGGGAGATGCTGTTGATACATCATTTAGAGAAGGAAATTAGATTTCCCACAAATAAGTGATAAAGACCTGTATTAGAAATAGATGTGACCACTATTATCAACAAACTACAATCAAAGCTTTTAGAGCCATATAATGTACACTTGCAGTCTAGGGTGTTGTTAATTGTCTAGAGCAGGGGTGTCAAATACAGTTGGGGGCATGGCCTGCTGCTGAATCCGGAACCATCTGGCCCCACTGGTTCTGGCCGTTGGTAGGAAACTTGGCTTTATACCACTGCCAGCATACCCCTCACCATTGCTACAGTGAGCACTGAAGCAGTCCTCACCATGGAACTGACTTTCAAGGAAACCCATGGTCCAGATGCACTCAGGTAAGTGACACCCCAGTCTAGAGTGATGGGGGAAGAAGGGAGTTGGATTGTATTGAGGACTGTTCTTCATCCCTGTTTCTACTTTGCAAGAATAGCTTCTTAGTACTTTAAGAAACAGGAGGTTGAGAGAACAGTAAGTGTTCCAGGAAAGCTGTTGAACTTTTGTACAGCAGAGGGGAGGCGCACAGTCCCTTCTATTGTTTGATTGGTCAGGCAGTTGGCTTCCACTCATAAGACTAATAGCAGTCCCACACAACTGATTTGAGAAACGGTACCCTTTGAAATAAAACCCACAGCAAATAGCTGGAGCACCTCAATGGTCCTACATAGCTGTGGAGTTGTCAACTGGGGATATGCGTACCCTTGGAGGTACACGGGGACAGGTGGGCCACCCTGCATCCAACTGCTCACCACTCTGTCCCCCTGCCCAGCTGCTCACCCCCCTCACCCAGGGTACACTTATTAAAAAGGGGGCTGTTGGGGGGTACACTTCTTAAAAAAGGCTGAAAACTCCTGCACTGGCTAATTCACATATCCTATATTTCTTAGCCCTCTGAGA
This sequence comes from Caiman crocodilus, assembly GCA_030014935.1. Classification (NCBI taxonomy): domain Eukaryota; kingdom Metazoa; phylum Chordata; order Crocodylia; family Alligatoridae; genus Caiman; species Caiman crocodilus. The sequence goes on along the minus strand of JAGPOW010003642.1, from coordinate 59,264,385 downwards.
ATGAGCTTCACTGTAAATGCATACCTTTATAAAAACAGTTATTTCACACAGCAGTGTAAATACTATTGAACTTTTAAAAAATCCTTGGATTTCTATCAACTGTTTTAATTCTGTCCCTTCACCCTGACTTTTCTGCTTATCCATTTGCCATGGAGAAAACGCGATAAAACACGGCTTTTCTGTTTTTAAGCAGAAAAATGCAGGAAGTGGCAGATTTCCCCTTGCAGGCTGGCAGAGTTCCAGCCTGCGAGGGGTTGGGGGAAGCAGGAGGAGGCAATTGGGCAGGGAGTGCCACATGCATGTGTGCATGCACATTGACGCACCCATAGTAAGGGAGGCAGGGAAGGAGTTGGGCAGAGCTAGAGCTGGGGCTGGGGGCACTGCCCAGCCAAGGTCATCTGTGAGGCTTGGGGCCCAGGGCCAGGGAGGGAATGTGCGACTGCAAGGCCTGGGCAAAGAGTGGGACAGCATGTCAGGGAGTCTTGGTATGTTGCCAGGAGCCCTGTGCTGCCATGGTGAAGCACCACCTGCCCACCTAGCAGCAGCAGGGGTTGCAGCATGGAGTTAAGCACCCTGCTGATACCAGGCAGGCAGGGAGTGCCTCGCCATGGTGACTCTGGGCTTCCAGCAGTGGCACTGAGCCTGCTTGCCCTGCCCCCGGAGCGAGGGCAGCAGAGCAGAAAGCTCCAAACCTGCCCTGCCCCCTTCCCCCCCTCAAGCTCCACTCCATCCATGCCACTTGTGTAGGTAGGGGAGCTGGGCTCCATACTCCATCAGGCTGCTGCCTCTCACAAGCAGCAGCCAGGGCTTGGACGCTGCTGGGGTGAGGCAAGGGGCTGCGGATCCAGGTCCCTGGCAACGTTCTCTAAGATTTAGCGATCCGTGAGCAATCCTGGCTGGAAGTGCATGGGTATCTGTGTGCCCGCCCCTCCCTCCTCCTGCAGCAGCCTGTGCCCAGCTTGGGGTGGGTGGCAAGCAGCCAGATATGAAGCCACCTGTGGCAGCAAGGGGAATGTCAGCACCTTTCTGCTACAGCACTGGGCTTCCCCTCCGCCAGGCTTCTGCTACAGCGCCATGGCCTTCTACTACTCCCTCCATCAATAGGTCACTGTGTGCACGACATTAAAAAGTTATTGCACATCATGATTTTTTTTTTATTGTGTGTGGCCATGCACGCGTGTAGCTTGGAACGCTGGCCTCGCCACCCGGGCAGCCTCTGGGCGGGGGGGGCGCTGTGGGTGGGAAGTAAGGGTCACTGACACAGCGAGGAGGCTGTGGGTTGGGAGTGAGGGGCACTGGCACAAGAGCTGCTCAGAGCTACAAAGCAGTGGGTGCACATCAAGCAGCAAGAATTTATAGGTATTTAGAATTTATTTGATTATAGTGACCGAGGCCCTGGTAGGCTTCCTAATTGCCTTAAAATTGTAAATATATCAATAAAACATTTGTGTTCAACTGGTATCTATATATGGATCTTGGGGGTTTAACCAGATCATTTACAGTCTTTAAACAGAAAACCTGTTTATCAGATGGATTGCCCAATAGTTCACAGATTTCAAAGCCAGATGCCCCTATGTTTTTTTTCATAGAAAGAAAAACAAGATATAAAGAAGGCAATTTAAAATATGCTGGAACTGATTTTGGTAAACAGTTATCCAACAATACCTCATATACTGAAGATTGTATTTGTCTTATCAGAAAACCATTATCAGCTCTTCAGCCATCCATATGAGGTCCCAACCTACTCCTAACTCACCACCATGTGCCTATGAGTCCCTTTTTAAATTATTGACCTACCCCAAACACTAGGAGTCTGAATTCTTCCCCACCTTCTTAAACAGATTATTTCCCCAAGGCCACCTCTTGCTTCAGAGCATCAGAAACTGAATCACCTGTTCAGTAAGTACCTGAGCTCATGCCTACCAAGGTGTGAAACTTTGAACTTACTACCTGCAGCAGGGGGACACAACTCAACCTTTACTGGAGGTCATTTGTAAGGTACAGATCCTAATAGACAGTCATCACTAACAGGATCTCTCTCTGACTGAATGCAAGCACTCTGTAGGATTGCAGGTGGGAAATCTGTGCAAGCACACCCAAGATTAAGAGAGTCATTGCACAGCAAAGATGCAGGATTTGCTGTTTTGCTTTGCAAATCTTTTTTCAGTTTACAAAATGTTTTAATCATGATTTATGGCAGGGAAGGCAAAAAATAAAAACAATATCTACCCAACCCTGGTTTATCTGCTAGCACAAGAACAATTCCTTTCTAGCTGCAAAGAGGCAGTTAGTACAATGACAACAAACCCCCAACCCCAGACCCTATTTTTGGGTCCTTGATGAAAATAGTTTATCCTGACTTTTGTTCTGGAAATGATTTTTTTTTTTTCCAACGCTTTATTTTATTTTGTTTTAAACTTCTTTTCCATGTCATTCCTAGTGACTACTCTAGTGATTATTCTGACTGGACAGCAGATGCAGGAATTAATCTGCAGCCACCAAAGAAAATTCCTAAACTTAAAACCAAGAAAGCAGAAAGCAGTTCAGAGGATGAGGAAGGAACAGAAAAACAAAAGAAGCAAATTAAAAAAGAAAGGAAAAAAGGGAATGAAGATAAAGATGGACCAACAACATCACCAAAGAAAAGGAAACCCAAAGAAAGAAAACAAAAGGTTTGAAACATTTTGTAGGTTATAAGACATACCACAAAAGGATCTAAATGACTCAAATAGGTTGAGCAGCTGTATACAGTCTTACATACAATCCAGTTTGAAATTACAGTTTGTTTATATTCTAGAAGTACTGATCATTGTAAATGTTGGCTCTTTTTATGAGGTCTCTGAGGGTATGTACATGTGATACATTTAGGTCATCCTAAGCAAAGTTAGAGCAATCTAAATGCTCTAGTCTTCAGGTACTCATCAGGCTTACATTGTCCTAAAAATGGTGAACCTAATCTAAACTGCAAAAAAAAAAAGGGTGAACCAGATCAGCAAAGGGTTAATCTGGCCTAGCAAATGCTGACACATGTTCACAGCATAACCTCAGGGCTGTGGTAAGGGCTGTGCTGTGCAGTTTTAATAGCCCTGACCAGGCTATCTCCCAAAACGAATCTGGCAGAAGGCAAGATCTAGAATTACATAGAGTTTTGCCTGTATTAGGGAGCTAAGGCTGGATGACATTTTAGGAAGAACTGTTTGATTCGTTATGAATCAAAGGAGGGGTAAGGACTTCGTTTAGCCTTGCCAGTTGCAGTGGTTGGGATGCAAGAGGTCTTGTATTACAAAAATGTGTCCAGCTGGTGTATAAATCTTAAAAGGAGTTATAGCGGGGCTTGTGTGTTTGGTGTACAGATTACTCCATTACAGCTTCAAGTTTTGGCTGAACTTATGAAGCTTCCCTCTATTATAGTATTGGAATTGTCAAGGTCCCCACCTCTTCTATCACTCGTGCTGTAACCTTTGTATGGGTGATGAATCTTTATTTATGGTATCCATGGTAAAAAAAAAAAAAAAAAAAAAAAAAAAAAAAGAATTCTCTGTAATATATCTGGCTGCAGTATACTTTTTAATTTCCTTTGGGAGGTATGTTGGGATTGAGAAGGGAACTTTAAGAAGGGAAATTACACAAAAATGAGGAAGTTAGTTAGAAATAAGTTAAAAAGGAGCAGTGATTCTTAACTAGGGTGCTAAGCAAATAAGACAGGCAAAATCTTGTCCCTTTCCTGGATGATCCTCCCACCACCAATGCCCAGCCCTGGGCAAGTAAGCACTATAATAGAATTAGTTTTTTCAATTGGTGTCACTTAATTCACAAAAGTTATGGAGGGGAGCCTCAAGTGTTAAAGTTGAAAACCTGTATTAGAGGCTCAGAAAAATGTGTACCACAAATCAGGAAGGGTACCAAGTGGTTCCCTATGGCCCCTTTATGGCTTAATAGCAGAGTTAGAGGCCATTTGAGGCAGAGGCATGCTCAAATGGTGACAACAGGAAAGATTACAAACTCGAGCAGGGCAGGTGTAAAAACAAAATAAGGTAAGCAAAACAAATAATTTTGAGGGGTGTCTAGTAAAAGATGCTGAAGTTGATCTTAAACTTTTTAAAAATACAGAAGCAGGAAGCCAGTGAGAATCAAATGGGCTGTTAGATGACCAGGAATAAAAGGTGCACTCAGGTATGAAGAAGCCATAGCAGAGCAGCCAGATGAACTCTTTAAATTGGTTTTTACAGCAAAAGATACGGAGGAAATTCCCATGCCAGATCAGTTCTTCGTAGCAGATAAGTCTGAAGAGCTGGACCACATTGAAGTGACAAAGAAAAGACTTTGGAACAGATCAATAAATTAAATACTAATAAGTCACCTGGACCTGAAGGCATTCACCTAAGAGTTCTGAAGGAACTTCAGGATGAAATTGCAGAACTGTTGGTAGCAGTATGTAATCTAGTTATAATGACCTCTGTGCCAGAATACTGGTCATTGTAACTAGATTACATACTGCTACCAACAGTTCTGCAATATAGCAACAATCTTCCAGAAGGGCTCTGGAAACTACGAAGTGCATCTCACTTTCATCTCTGGCAAGCTAGTAGAATCTATAATAAAGAATAAAATCATCAGTCACATGGACAAATATGTTCTGCTGGGGAAGAGGAGTAAGCATGGTTTTTGTAGAGGGGTTTCCTGCCTCACCAACTTCCTGGAGTTCTTTGAGAGTATTAAAAAGCTTGTGGACAAGGGTGATACAGTTAACGTAACATATTTGGACTTTTGAAAAGTCTTTGACAAGGTCATTCACCAAAGGCTTTTTTTAAAAACCTGCATTGCCACAGTAATGGAGGGAAAATTCTTTTGTGGATTGAGCACTGGTTAAAAGGTAGGCAGCAGACAGAGCCAAATTGTCACTTTTCAGGATGGAGGGAGGTCCAAAGTAGGGTCCTGCAGAGATCTGTGCTGGGCCCAGTTTTGTTCAGCGGTTTCATCAGGGACCTGAAAATGGGGGTACACAGTGACATGTCCAAGTTTTGCAGCTGATTCCAAATTATTCCAAGCAGTCAAATCCCAAGCTGATGGAAAAGAGCTCCAGAAGGACATGGAGGTGGAGATATACTTCTTTTATCCCTATCGTGGGTATATTTTTGGAATTCCAGTTTCAGGTGGTAAGCAAGCTTAATTTAGGCCGTCTTCTCTTAAAAGAACATTTTGTATTGTGAGGATTTTTATGTCAGTTAGCAAATACGAATGCTTGGACAACTTGGAAGCTGCCACCATGCAAGTAGGATGATATCAAGTTAGTGATAAAATAAGTACATTTATTCTTTCTGCTTGAGTTTCATATGCTGCATTTCACAGGAAGTCGGGAAATTTGGGTCTAAACCATAAGCCGCAGCCCACTGTTCCTTGTTTGCTGCAGGCCTAAATTTATTATAGGAAGAAAATGCTGGTATCTGTTAGTAAACAGAGCTTGCATTTCTCCCAGGAGAATCTTTTATTTTGGGATTCTTACAGAGGGACTAGTCCATTCTCTTCCTTCCTTCAAGTACCTGTGAACTATATAGGGGTGTAGGTTGTAGCCATGTTGGTCTCAGGACGTAGGCAGACAAGGTTCTTTGGGTCTGATGAAGGGTTTTTAAACCCAAAAGCATGCTATAAAATATTTTTCCTGACTATTTTAAGTTGGTCTAATAAAAGATATCATAGTAACCCAAAGAAGTTTGAGAGAAAACATGCTCACTCTTTTTTTTTTTCCCCCTGGGACAATGCTATGTTCATCTGTAAGTGAGTAGCGGCTTATTCAAGTTAATTGCCAGTCATTCTAAGGCCTGTCACATTGTATGCTCTCTCTGGCCACCAGCCATAATACAGCTTTGAAGAGCTACATTTGGAAAGGACTGTGCCACACTCCTCTTTTCTTCTGGGTTTTGATTCAGATCAATCAGGACTAGCTCAAATGAGGGGCATTTATGCACGTGCTCTGGGAGGCAGAGGGTGGCACTTTAAACAGAGCAGCTCTTGGACCCACTTTAATTAAAGTGCCTGGAGTGTCACATGTATAGGCATCCCTATGCTGAAAAATGGTGGCAGGAGCTCTTTAATTAAGCTTGTTGACTCTGGAGTCTCCTGGATTGCAGTAATTACCATGTTCCAGCAGAATTGATTAATCAAATCTGTTCCAATGCACTGTAACTGCAGCATGTCAGAGCAGTCATAATACATGTGTATACCTGTATGAGATGTCTGTTTACTGCCCCTCTCTTAATAAAGGAAGAAGATTCAACACTTCTTATGGAACCTAATGTTAGAATTTTTTAAGAAACCATTGTTCTGATTTCACCAGTTTCTGATTCCTGCGGTGTTAACTCTTTTTGTGACGCAGATGTTACTTAAATTTTTGACAGACAGCTTTCAGCTTCATTGTTTGCATTCACTAATAAATCTAATTTAGCAGTAGCAAAGAAATTAACCATCTTTTGAAACGGCTGAGACCGCTCAATATTGTGAAAACCCTCTTAGTTGGTGTCTGGAGCTAGTGCCCAGCTTGTCCCACCCTAAACAGTATTGGCTTTACTTTGCAGCCTAAGATTCTCTTATTTTTGTGTGATGGAACATAGAATTTTGACCATTTCAAGTGTTTAAATATTTCAGCTTTCATACTTGGAGAATGCAGAGAGCTAAATAAATTTATGCTTTGTATAAAATGCATGGTAAAGAAATTTACATTCATTTTTTTTAAATTAAAAATCCTCTCGTGGCTGCTTTATTATAAAATGATCCTAAACATTTTAATAACATTTCTATTTGTCAGAAAAATATTTTCTTTCTTTTATGAATGATATTCAGAAAATTTATCTTTGACTTTGACAAAACAATATTATCTTTACAGGATATATTGAATTTTAGTAAAGAGAGATTTATTTCTTACTACTGTATTCTGTGCATTTTCTTTAGAGATTGGCTGTGGGCGTGTTGGCAGAGAATGGCCTGACTTTGGAAGAATGGCTGCCTTCAGCCTGGATTACAGATACTATTCCCCGTCGATGTCCATTTGTGCCTCAAATGGGTGATGAGGTATTTTTGTTTTTCTCAGCCTTCCTAAATCTCATGTCCAGTTTTTAAGGTTCTTTGATATGCGTTTTAAAGAGAGAGATGTAATTACTTTTTGGTAGTGTTTGAAATACTTTGGGGTTGATTTACAGTCAAGCTATACAAGTACTTACAGAGCAGTTCTGCATTTTCTGTAGTGCAGGGAAACTACAAGAGGTAATTTGGTGTTAAGTAGGGCTGTACGAAGATTCGATTCCGAGGAGATTTGGCTCAATTCGGGGACCAAATCTCCGACTCGGAATTGAATTGGGAGACCAAGTAAAAGCTCCAAATCAATTCGGAAAAGCTTCAGAAAAGATTTGGCTGATTTGGAGATTTGGCCATAGATTAAACAGGCAGCTGACAGCTGCCTCCAGCTGGTAAATCTGTTGGGGTTGGGGGAGGGAGGAGAGAAGAGGTGTGGGGGAGGGAGGGAATGGGGTTGGGGCTGGGACGAGCTGCCCAGTCAGGGTGGTAGGGGGCATGTTACTCAGGGCAGAGGGCACAGAATGCACGTGTGGCAGCACTGGGAGCAGTTACTATGCCCTGCTGCTGCTTTCCCAACCAGAGCAGGAGGGGCAGGATGTAGGTGGGACTTGCTCCAGGCAGAAGGTGGCAAGCGGCAGCAGGGCATAGCCCCCACTTCCAGTGCTGCCACTTCCTGCACCCCTCCCACATTGGCTGGCAAGTGGCAGAGCCCCTGCTCCCAGTGCTGATGTGGGTGTGGCAGTGCTGGAGCAGGGGCTATACCATGCTGCTGCCCAGAGCAAGTTGTACCTGCATCATGCCCTCTCCTTCCCCTGTATGCTTGCTGGGCAAGCGGTAGCAGGGCAGAGCCATCCCCATGGCTTCTCCCGCCAAGGCAGAGGCAGGTACAGCTGCTGGGGAAGCCCCCATGGCTGCCCTGCCCAGCCCCATCCCCCACCTGGCCCCAGCCTCTGGCAGTTTAAAAAAAAAAAAAAAAAAGCCCCCTCACCTGCTCTAAACATTTGTGCTCCATCCTGTAATTTAGAAGATCACTTAAAAATGCCCTTAAAATCTATTTAGTGTAAGTATTCTGAAAGATTGCTTTTAAAAACTTACAAATAGTACCATTCTGTAACTTAAACAAGGTGAAGTAGAGTAATTTTTATTTTTATTTAAAAACAAAAATATTGAGTAAAACCTTTGCATCATGACACTAATGACCTAAAGGTTTTCATAGACTATAGACAGATGTTGTCTTTGTAGTGGGATCATCTTTGCCAGGATGCGTCTCAGCACAGGTGAGCTGCATAACTGGCATGTACAAATATTGCTGGAGATATTTTCCTACAGGGTCAGGTCCCTACTGCTCCCAGGCTTCAGGGGGACTGATCCTGAGAGAACAGCCTTGGGTATTGCATCCTGAGTTGAGTGAATTCCCAGCACTTATTTCATGCTGCCATACCCTGCATCTGCAAGTGGGGTGACTTGCTTGAGTACCCTTGCTTGCAGACGTGCATCTTGGTAATCCTGTTGACGTTTCATGCCTTTCCTTGCCTGCAGTAGTGCACTCCAGGAATTCCTCTGCAGCAGGTGCTAAGTGAGGAACCAGACTTCCCTGCTGCTGTTATGCTGAGTCATGAGTGGCCAGGTCTATGGCCACCCTGGGACTGAGCTGCTAACCAGTGTCAGGAGTGAGAAGAGTCTAAGGACAAGTTGGGTCAGGAAGCCAGGGAGGTCAGTCTGAGGGTGGGGTCCAGGAAAACACAGTAGGTCAGCAGAGTTGGAGAGAGAGCTGGATTGAGAAGCCAGGAGTTCAAGAAGAGAGTGGAATCGCAACACAAGCCAGAGGGAGCAGCAAAGCAGTGCAGAATCACGTGGAGCCCTGTTGCCTTTACATTTTTTTGTTCCCCCAGGGCCAGGGGTTTATATGGGGGTCAGCTGCCCCTGGCTGGCTACTCCACAGGGTTCCCCACTCTGCAACTGCAGACACAGGCCCTGGGTTGGGGCCAGGCACCTGAGGCTGTTGTCAGTCAGGTTTGAGCACCTGCCCAGGGCTGCTGGAGAATGCAGGCAGCTCTGAGGTGCCTGCACTCTTGCACCATATGCAATCAGATATCTACTGTGAAAGGATGGCACAAACCATTACTAAAATCATTAATATATATTATCCATATTATTCTTACTACAGTTTTCAGTATTCTTAACGTGACAGGGGGCATGAGTGTTTGCTTGCTAGGGTTTTGTTCTTCCATTAAAAGTATCATCACAGTTGGCAAAGGAGAACATCTTTATAGCCTTCATGTATAAACTTAGTGGGAAAAGACTTCATTTGAGGTGTGTTTGTTCTTTTTGTAGAATGGTTGGACAATTGCACACACTTAGCTTGCCACATACTGTGGTCAGAGGGTAGAATAAAATGCTTCTCATAATCTGTTATTTTTTGTCCTAATTTTTCACCAATCTGTTCCTAGTTTAGGGCATTTTCTGAGGAAATTACCACTTTAAAGTAATTGGTACAGCATTGGTATACAGAATACAGATTTTGTGTTTTTATTCAAGCCTTTTGTTCCAATTAGTTTGAATAGATTGTTTTAATTTTAGCATATCTCTTTTAAGTACATGCAAGATTTCCAGTTTGTTTCCTCACAGTCAGCTGTGTTCAGCACTTTTGATCATGGTCACAGAGCAATATGAAGGGACCCTAAGAGGTCATCTAGTCCATTCTCCCGACCTGAGGCAGGATCATCGCTATCCAAACCATCCTATACAAATATATTGTTTAGCCCCTTCGCAAAACTACAGTCAATACTGACACAACACAAGACATAACACTTTAGTCTGCTACCAGTAAAGCAGGGAGCTATATAAACCCTTTTAGTACTTCCTTCAGACACTTAGTTCTTTAAGTATTCAAATTTGGTTGATTTTAAACCTTTGGTGGAATTTTTTTTAATATGCAAAAATTGTCTCATGCAAGTTTAATGCTTCTTACAGTTTTTGATAATTGGTTTATAACAGTGATTCCCAGTTGGGGTGCCACAGCACCTTGGGGTGCCTTGAGATCCTTTCAAAGTTGCTCTAGGGGGCAACACAATGCTAGCACTTATGCATGCAAATATAGTTCACAAAATAAACCTAGATATTTGAAATTCCTGTTCATAATGCTATAAATTCTTATTCAGTGTTAAAAATATTTTAACCTGTATGGTCTGTCTTGAGTTCCTTGTAAAAGAGAAACTCTGAAAAAGTTTAAAAAGTTGGAAATCATAAAAACTGCTGTATTATGTTTCTCTAGTAAAAAGAGTGAAAATTAAGGACTTGTATTTTCCAAGGGGTTTCTCAAGTCTAGTTAGGGGTGCATTGTGTCTATAAAAGTTGAGAACCATTGGCTTATTCATTCACATAGAAATTACTGTGAAGAATTTGTCCATCCCACATCTAATGGCTTAATTTGCTTTATGAAATTTTAAAACCAAAAATCTAACTTTTTCTATTTTTTTTCCCTAAAATTTATAACTCTAGATGTATGACTATTTTCTTCTAGTTATTGACCAACCTGGCAATGGCGTTCCAGCTAACAGCCAGTGGAACATAATATTATTACATGCAATTGTTCTGACTACATGGACAAGTCTTTAAAATCATTCAAACTGGTTTTTGCCTTTATATAAAATATGTAGTATAAAAGACTTTTAGTTGGATTTGTGTTTCTGAATTACTAGAGTACTTCTGATAATCTTAACTTTTGTGGGTTTTTTTCATTTCCCCCCTACCTATTACACAAATTAATGAGAAAGCATTTGCTTTAATTTTGAATTGCTTGGCTTTTGGCAGTGTTAACTCCATCTTTTAATGTTTAGTACAGTTGTTGCTGCCCTTATGTTTTTTATCTGTCTGTTGATTTGATTACCATCATGCATAGCAAATGTTTGTAAAAGCTAAAGGCATCATAAAGATACCAGTGCACAAAAGCTGCTACTCACTCATATTGGGCATGGAAAGAAGCTCATTGTATATCCATACTGTGCTAACATTTTGGCATTTTGAAACGTTGCTTAGCTAATTTCCACATTTCATTCTTAGGTTTATTATTTCCGACAAGGTCACGAAGCATACGTTGTAATGGCCAAAAAGAACAAAATATACAGTATTAATCCCAAAAAACAGCCGTGGCATAAAATGGAACTCCGGGTATGGTATTTCTCACTTCTTCCCTCTTGGATGCTCTCATTTAAATAAGTAATATAGAAGAACATTTATAAAGGTGGTATTTTGCAAAACTTGTCCATACTTTTGGTGAAAAAGCTACTTGTTGTATGTATATTTAACTCTGGCTTTGAAAGTTTAACTAAGAAAAAATATATAATATTTAAATATTCTGCATCCAATCAAGTAAATGTTTAAATGTCAGGATTGTGGTGCCTTAAGAATGGGACGAAATATCATAAGCCTGTTTAAAGCCATATATTTCTTTTGATCTGTTTTGATTTTCTTACCAATCAATATGATTTATTTTTCACCCTTGGTAGAAAATGCATCACAACTAACAGGCCACATTTGGAAATCATAACTACTTATTTCAGGGAATACATTTGAAAATGTCTGATCAATTTAGCAGAAATTGTAGATGAAATCAGTTATACTACGAAAATGTATCAACTTTTTTCCATTTCTTAATTCTAATTGAAGTCCTCTAAAAATCAGTCATTTTAAGTAACCATGTTTTATTTCTTCAGGAGCAAGAACTGATGAAGATAGTTGGAATTAAGTATGAAGTGGGTTTGCCTACTCTCTGCTGCCTTAAACTTGCTTTTCTTGATCCAGATAGTGGAAAACTGACTGGAGGATCATTCACAATGAAGTAAGGAAAGCATTATTTCCATCCAAATAGAGAAACTATTTTTAAGGTGTAATTTCTTAAAAATCTGCTAAAGAACAGATGTATTCTTTAAAGCAACTTATCTAAAATACTAAATGTTTGCATTCAAATGCATTCTGACATTAAATGGTTTTCTATACTGAAAACACTGCTGGTAAACACTTCTCTACTATTTTGGTTTTAACTAGGTATCATGATATGCCAGATGTTATAGATTTCCTTGTCTTGCGGCAACAGTTTGATGATGCAAAACACAGACGATGGAATATAGGTAGGTGATAGTAAAGTTGTTTAGGCACCAGGGAATCATATAATATTATTAATTTCATTAGGAAATGTAGACCATAGATGAATATTTGATATTATACTGAAATTCCAAAATGTCCGTCTAATCCCTTTCTGGCAGCTCCATGCAATCCCAGCGCTGTGCAGAGGACTGCTTTCTCTCCCAACTCTGCAGCCTCTATTCATCAGATTAGATGCTCTAAATTCTGTTGCCACCTCTTTCAGAGGAGGCTGTGCTGAGCAGGGTGGTTGGTTGGAGGAACAAGAAGCCCTTCTGTACAGATCAAGCTGAGACTGAGGAGATAGGCACCCCACAGAGCTGGCCAAGTCACAAGGATGCCTTACTATTAGTATTGCCTACCCCTGTTCTAGAGTAGAAGAACTCTTATCGCCTTGAGGCTGCATCTGGCCTGCAGGCTATATTTTGCCCACTCCTGTTCTAAAGCTTCCAGAGGCCAGAAGGAGGGCAAGGGCAATGAGGACCACTCCTGTTTGCTAGCTCCATGAATTTTGAACTTCTGTTCATGCTGCCCAGCACTGAGCATTCTTACATGCTCCGTATAACTATTCAGTAAACATTCTTCCTAATAAATGCCCATTCCTGCTTTAAAAACAGCAGTCTGAATACATTTTAGATTTCCTCATTAAAACCGGCATCTCCAAAAAATGAGCATACTATGAAAACTAGGACAAAATGAAATAAAAATTCCTAGAAGAATTGGACTATGAGAGTAGCTATTTATATTGATGGGACTGTTTTGTATTCTTGTCTAGGTGATCGTTTCAGATCCATAATTGATGATGCTTGGTGGTTTGGAACAATTGAAAGCCAGGAACCTCTTCAGCCTGATTACCCTGATAGTTTGTTTCAGTGTTATAACGTCTGGTTAGCATATTTTTCTTACTTCAGCTTTTAATACATTTTCTATTTAAAATTGAGATCTCGTATGCCAATCCTGATTTAAAAGTGATTTTAGTTATTTAGATCTATTCATGTGTATTTATTAACATTATAATATTGTTTTATAAAATAAATCCATTAGCTTTAGTTGTAACTATATAACTTAACATTTATAAAGTGTTTATAGGTGTGTTAGAAATCTTAAAACTAGTTTGAACTGGGTTATTTTTTTCTTTAAGCTGGGACAATGGTGACACTGAGAAGATGAGTCCTTGGGATATGGAGCTTATACCGAATAATGGTATGTGCATCTGTAGATTTCTTAATTTACTTCGAAGAACAGAGAGAGGGAATATGCCTTTTTGGAAATGCTTTTTGATCAATTTGCTCAAGTTCTGCAAAGAGCTAAGAATAAACAAGTAATGCAAAACAGTCTCAATAAAAATTCATGGTTAAATTCAAATGAGTTATTAAACTACAAATACATTTTTTTTAAATAAATAGACTTGAGACTAGATTAACAGGAAATAGTCTTATTCAGTCTGTCTAACAGATGAAAATCTTGAAGGAATTCTCAGCAGCTCTTGTCCTTTCACTTTTTCCAAAGGTTGCTGAGGATGAACATGTTTTCTCATGGGTTCTCTGGAAATTGAGTGCCTTGAGACTTACTGCTGTCATTGCCAATGCACTTCCTAATTTTATAGGCACAAATATTTAGGGTTAATTGGCAATGGTTGGGCTTGCTCCATCATTCTTAAGAATTTTGAGAAATCAGCTTACCAGCGGCATTTCTTCTGTCCATATTTGTGCACACTTTCTTTTTTAATTTGATAAAAAATGAGATTGATGTATATATCTGAGTTAGCCTTCCTGAAACTTGTTTTCTTTTCTACCTAAACTTAATAGGTATGATGCTATTGTATGTATTGTATTCAAATAAATTACTATTTTAATATTTTCATCTAATTGTTCAGTTTTAAAATTTGAAATACTTTCTGCAGGCCCTTGATACTTCTTAAAATAATTAAAAATATGGTAACACAAAATTAAAATTGGCAGAATATCTAATGACCAAAACAAAAAGAACCACCAAATAAGTGTCGGACCTAAATGCATCAAGAACACTTCATTGTATCCCTGATACTCATCCTTTTTGTACCTTCCCTCCCTGTAACTTTTGTTAGAGAGACTTTTCAGCATACCATGAAAAACAACAGATTCTAGCTATGTTGAGGGAATTTATTCCAAAACTGAGAAGCCCTTCCTGAGAAGAGAATGTTTAGTGGCTGCTCATCTCTTTCACTTTCACTTTGTGTAACTGTAACAATACAGAAGAATGCAGAAGACGGTCTTAAAAACAGGAGTTTCAGGAGACATCTGTAGAGCAAAACTAACACCTTCAGTTCTTTCTGGAAGTTTGTAACTATGGAACTACCTTTGTTTCTTTGCAAAAACAAATTCTCTAACAAACCGCTTGGAAATGTATAAAGCTGCACTGTGTGATTTTAAATTAACAGACAAAACTATACAGAAAAGAATGTACCCTATTTAACAAATCCAAGAAAACTTCTGTATTTTTCATGTATAGAATCTTATTGGAGGAGGTCTTAAATTCTTGCTTGCTCCCTTGCTGCAGTAGAAGGGACAATGGGGAGGCAAGCATCCTGACTCATGGTCCTCTGTCTCCCTCCTCCTCCCATGCCATTTGCCTCTCCCATATCACTTGCTTGCTGATAGCTGCCACCCTGCTGCCTGTCCCCCCTGTCACTTGTTCCTCCCCCTCCAATTCCTACTACCCCATATGTTCCCTAGTGTCTGTATCACCTGCTGCTGCTTGCCCTACGTGGTGGCTCTAGCACTGGCCAGGCAGCAGTCCTCTAGCCCTGACCCAGACTGCGATTAGCTGCAGCAGCTCTCCTGCTGTTGTGTGGTCTCTCTCTTCTGCCCCTGTCCCCCATGTACCACACACTCTCCCCCCAGCTCTAGGAAAAAAAGACAGTTTTGTTTCCCCCATGTTGAGTGTGGGGATCACACCTCATTTTGGATTTGAATAAATATGGAAAATAGTATCAGAACTGCAATGAATGTTTTGTTTGCTTTAGAATAAACTAATTATTTCAGTTTGTTTATTGGAACAGTGTTATCCTATGCATTTGGTATTATTATTTACTTTTGGATTAATAGCTGTATGTAATATTTACCATATGAGAAGTTAAGTGTTTTCAGTAGTCTGTTTGGTGGGGGACATTTATTGTTCTGTTTTAGCTGTGTTTCCTGAAGAATTGGGTACTAGCGTTCCATTAACTGAAGGTGAACGCAGAGCATTGATCTACAAACCTCTGGATGGAGAATGGGGTTCCAGGACCAGAGATGAAGAATGTGAGAGAATTATTTCAGGGATAAACCAGCTCATGACTCTAGGTAAGCATTTGTTACTTAATTTATAGAAATGATATATAGTAGGGGATATAATGCTGTGCACTTTTTTAGGACACAATGCACAAAATCAAGAAATGTCATTGATCAAATGCAGTAATATATATAGTATAGTGTAATATATAGGTGTCTATTTTTATATTTGTTCTGTGCTTTGTATAAAGCTTTAAAAAGAGTATTGTGTATGAGGAAAATGTAAAAGTTATAAGGGATTACTAAAGGGCTACTTCTGCATAATATGAATTATTTGATTTTTCATTTCTGTTTAGATATTGCTTCTCCATTTGTGGCACCTGTGGACCTCCAAGCTTACCCCATGTATTGCACTGTTGTGGCATATCCCACAGATCTCAGTACCATTAAACAAAGACTGGAAAGCAGATTTTACAGGTTAGAACAACATTTCATTTGTTTTTATTAAGTACTGCCAAGTCAGTTTGACCTTTATTAGGCTATCTGACCAAGAGTTTGAAATAGTGGGGTAGTTTCCAGTGATTTACTCATCTATGCTTGGTCTTGTTCAGATGTTAAATTCAGAATTTATATTATTCAGCTCTCTGATCCCAAAGCTGGCTTCATGGGGTTGTGCACTAAATTTCAGAATCAAGGTTTGGGTCCATATAGGGATTATGTTCTTAAAGGTCACGAACAAGTGGTTCATTTTTATTAGTAAGAATTTCAGCGAAATTGTTGCTGGTAGAAAAATAGCCCAGGAGCAGGAGCATACACGTATTACAGGCCCCTGGCTGGATACCTATCCAGCTAAAGGGCTTGAGAGAGGACTGCTCCCTGGGCCACCCCAACAATTAAGGAAGCCTAGTACTTGATAGCCTACCCTTTCCCCTGCTTGGGAAGTGGGCAAACTGTCAAGAGGCAGCCCCTTGGCTTTTAAATCACCTGTATGCTGCCCAGCTGGGCAGCCCATGCATAGAGACCTACTTAATTTGCAGATTTTGCAGAAACCATGAAATCCTGGATTGTCCACAAAATCTGCAAAATCAACCAATTTAAAAAAAAAAAATGCTGGTGCCTCAGTGGGAACCAGCAGTCCTCACTGTTGGGAGGGGAAGGAACTGGCTGAAGGGTGCAGCATGAAGGGCAACAGGCAAGGTGGTGGCTGCCCCTTGATTTCCCACAGGAAGGAGAGTTCTCTCTACCACAGTTCCTGGGCCTGGGAGCTTTAAATGCTGCCTGCAGAGAGGCAAACCATCTGCTTTCTCTTCAGGACCCTAGTCTGGGGAGCAGGTAGAGGGCTTTTCCCTGGTGCTGCAGTTCTGCCCCAGACTGGTCCAGGAGACAAGAGGAGCAGTGGGGCAAAGCCCCCAGCCTTTTCCGTAAACCAGTTAGTCCTCTACACTAGGGAAGATGCTGCTTCACATCCTTCCTAAACCAGGTAGGAAGGGGAGCATACAAGCATCCGTTCTTGCGAGAGTTTCTCTTGCAAGAGAAATTTTCTAGGTTGGCACCTGGAAGATCTTTCTCCTGGAGGGGGCAAGTTTCCCCATGGAGAAACTGAACGAGTTCTGTATGCTTGTTATTTCTACTGGGAGAACAGCAATTCTTCCAGTAGCTTGAACTTGGCTAA
Organism: Caiman crocodilus; assembly: GCA_030014935.1. Taxonomy (NCBI): domain Eukaryota; kingdom Metazoa; phylum Chordata; order Crocodylia; family Alligatoridae; genus Caiman; species Caiman crocodilus. The sequence goes on along the minus strand of JAGPOW010003642.1, from coordinate 59,247,252 downwards.
AATTTACCTGGAAAACTGAAAAGACTGTCTAGTGTTTTTTCAGAAGATATATATTCTACATATTTTTTTCAGTTTATCCTTTCCTTTATTGTTGCACTATTTTCATTTATTTATTTAGCAGTTTGATGTTAAAAAGACATTTAGTTTTTGATAAATACTGAGTTAAGACACCATTTCATGATATTGATACTTTTTTGTACTCTGTTTTAACTTGCTGGCACTTTTCATAAATGAAAACTGTAGCCACTATATTTTCTTTAACATTCTAGTATTTAATTATCTAAGATGAAATAGTGTTGTATTAAAGTATTTTGTGGCAGATTTTGTTTTCCTTGATTTATAGAAGATAACTGCTTTGGGAATTCATTTCCCTTAATGTACACTTTCAGATGTTTCTGAGTGAAAATGTGTTTACAGCATGTTGTCTTTGTTTGGGCCAAATCTGAAAATTAGCATGTAATGGTACTTACATACTAATCTCTGAATGTGGCACTATTTAGATATGATTTTTTTTTTTTTTTTCTGGCAAAAAAGTCAGACCCTTTCAGGCAACATAAACCCTTTCGGTGTTTATGCATCTTTCTTTCTCTCCGTTTGCTTGTTGTCTGTTTTTAGTGGAAACATTTGAAATTTATTTTAATTTTGGAATATACTTTACAAAAATTAATATTTTTATTGAAGTTCAGATTCTGCTTGGGACATGTTAGTAATCTTTGAAAATTAAATTTTAAATTTAAATATAGCCTATTTATGTTTATTTTTAAAAATATCCTGCTTCCTTTCTGTTTCTAGTGCTATGGTCAAATAAGCACCTGGAAGTGGCACTTCTAATATTCATTTTTCTTAATTTTAAGGGGAAAAAAACAAAAGGTGTAGGGTATGCTTGCATTTCTTTTTTTCATTGCACTTTGTAAGAGAGAAATAAATGAAAGGTCATGACTACCTTCAATTTCCTATACCTTATGGCCCACAGGCTGGATCTGGCCTGCAGATGCATCAGCTCACTGAGCACAGGGGCTTCAGGAGTGGGTCTCTGCTTGTGCCATGCCACAGCTGGGCAGTGGGGAGAAGCACCGGAAGCGAGGTTCTAGTGCTGGCCCAACTTGAACCCAGTTTGGTCATTCTGACCTGCTGCTGAAAAATGTTGTTGACCCTGGTCCTGTCCTGTTTTTTTACAATTTTTTTTTTACATTTTAATACTTTTAAAATTTTTTTTTGTGTTTTGTATTTTAATTTATCTCCTTTTTCTTTGAATGTGAGTTTGCTGTTGATCTATAATTTGTGGGGCAGAACTGTACAGTGGAGTGAAAGAGAGATTTCTAGCAGTTGCACTAAGATTGTCAATGGAAAAAACAAAAAAAAGATTCTTTAGTTTCTCCTTATTAGTAAGCTTTATTGGAGGGAAAGGTGTCAGGATCAGTAAAAACTATTGGCAGCCAGATGAACTGTTCAAGGAGCACAAGAAATAAATTATTTTTGGGTCATGCCATGATTGACATCAACAAGGCTCTCAAAACTTTTCATCCCTATTTCTTATCAAGACACAGGTAAGCAGGAAGCCAGAGAGAACTGCCTGCTGCTAGGGTAGGGAGCTATCAGAGAGCGTAAAACATTTACATAAAACCAAAAAAAGTTTTGTTCTTTTTGAGACTGCTTAGAAAGAAAAGTGAGGATTATTTTTAATGTAATCTTTATTTTATAAATGTAACTGTTCAATGTCATCTATTCTATTCTCCTCAAAGGCGGGTTTCTTCACTTATGTGGGAAGTCCGGTACATAGAGCATAATACACGAACATTCAATGAACCTGGAAGTCCTATTGTTAAATCTGCCAAATTCGTCACGGATCTTCTGCTACATTTCATAAAGTGAGTAGATTACCAGATGTAATGTTTTCAGTCTGTCTTCTAATAGATTCAAATACAGTAGATCATTTTACCTGTTAATGAGAGCCTGCCATTTGCTTTAGCAAAGGATAGAAGTACACAACATCCAGAGAGGGGAACCTCGAGGCATTTTTAAAGAAAAGTAAATTACTTATAAAATGGAGTATAATAAACAGTATCTAGAGTTTGAAAAACAAAATATTCAGTATATTACTTTTCATAGTTTAAAATCTAGAAACTTCATAATGGAAGTTTAATGTAATGAATTTTGTGGTTTAGAAATGATAGTCTTGTTACGGTCTGAAACATTATTTCTGAGAGGTTTAAGGAAAGGAGAATGCATTTCTTGCCACAGTGACTTTGATTTTATAGTTGTCACTTACTGCATGAGCTTTCTGTCCAATGATAGATATAAATTTGGGTGGAATGTACATGAAGCATAGGACAGCAGCATATGTTTAAATAGTTGTTTAGTGTCAGGATTTCATACCATGTTAATGACAAAATAATTACGGGAATTTTCATTTAAAAATGTTCCCATTTATCATAAGTTGATTAAAAAGTGGTCTCTTTTGTGTGCCATAAATGGTTGAGGCTTTAAAAAGTTTTCATCTTCATTATTAACAAAACTGTACATTACATTTCTTGAAAAATGTTTTTATGGGAAACATTTTCTATTCCCCTTCTCCCCAGTCTTTTCTATCTTAGGTTTAAACAAATGGGAAGGGGAACATTTTAAAAGGGTATTTTTTCCTTTATAAAACTATGGAAAACTTTGTTTTGGTCAAGACATGTATCTTTCACAAAGATGTTAGCTATCTTTAGGCCTTTTGGCATACATTACGTTCATAGTGTGATTAATGCATTAATCATACAATAATGTGGAACAACTTTATGGCTGGTGTGTATTGTGCTTAATGTTGAACTTGTGCCCCATAAGTATCCAGGAATAGCCCATGTATAGCTCAGCTTCATTGGCATCATTTGAACTCGTCAGTTTTTGGGGAACTGGTATGTTCAAAGTGCTGTTGTCATACTAGGCTGTGGTAAGCCTAGTGGTACCAGAGAGCTTGAGATTTGGGGAAACCTCTGAATTCAGGCTCACTCTACCCTGGGGCATTTAACAAAGCAGGTGTGCACAGTGGCTCCCTCCTGTGTCAGAATCATGATGCCTGGAGACCTTAACAAAGAGTGCATGCAGGAACTGATTCACCTGGATCTGGCTACACAGCTTGCCTTTCAAGCTGCCTGGAGGTGGGGAGCATGGCATCAGGGACCAGATAGCTATGTTAGGCTTTCAGCACTGGCAGTTGCTTGCCATCTGCTGGCTGCCTTAGTTACTGCTTTTCCCATAAAACTACTTGTAAAATGCAACCTCTCAACCTATCTTTTCTGTGGGAAAAATCAAAGAAACACTGGTTTTCACTTTCAGTTTTGTTCAGGTAACCCACTTTGTGTTGAATCACAAGTTTAACTTGTTTTAATGTGGTGGAAATAATGTTACAGTAAGCATATACACTGTGTTCATTTCTTTATGGATTGTAGTCAGTTTGCTTGAATACAGTTATCCAAATCAGTGATCACCAACCTTTTTAGATTTGGGGCAGAAATGGGAAGATGGGCACTTGGATCCAACTGCTGCCACTGCTTTTCCCCATGGCAGCATGGTGAGAGCATCCACCACTACTGCTTTTCCCTGCTGTGGCATGGGAAAACAACTGCTGCCAATGCCCCCTGCTACTGAATGCCTCCAGATGTAGCCTGCAGGCCACAGGTTGCCAAGCCCTGATCTAGACATTTGGATAAAACTCTCATTGGACTCATCTTCGTCTCCTGTTAATTCTGCCCTTTCTGCTGGTCTTCCATGAAATAGATGCTTTTTAAAGATAGCAGATTTCAGTCCTTTTGACTTTTTATGCTGGGTATAATTTTCCCAAATTTCATGTGATCAGCTTAGCATGCTAAATGCATAATATGCATATGCTGGAACCAGGGCCTGAACAGTAAAACAGTCTTTATACAAAATGCATCCTTCTAGTATCCTTTATTAGAAGCTGGAAATAAGCGTCTGTCAGCATTTTATTTAGACCTTTTATTGATAATGCTGGAAGCCATGTAGCTTAGTCAGTAGGGCAACTGACTTGCTTAGGGACTGAAGGACCTGGGTTTGATTCAAGGTGAGAGGGGGGGTGGGGTGGGTTTCTACTCATTTTTTCATTTTTGGTACTAAAATAATTTTAGTGTGGTCATGAGGCCCAACCAACCTCTTATTCAGTGGGTACCAGGAGCTACCTGAGTATAAAGCAGCTGGAGCATGATGCTGATCACATTACCTCTTCCTTGTGCTGAGGGTAAAGAAAAACTGGAGCCCTCCCAATGGTCTGTAAATGGGATACCTTTATGGTAATATTATATTGCGACTCAGTTGTTAACACATAACATTTAACAAAAAATCACAAAAGCAAGAAATGTTTTTTTCATCCATTCTCCACACCTGTTACAGTCTCCTTTTCATGGATGCAGAGAATAGCAGTGAGGGGAAAAAAGCTCCTCATCTTAAACTTGCGTAGAAGGAAACCTCATTAAATATATTGTCCATCATTAAACTACTGGCAAAAGCAGCATGTGCACAATAATGGAAAACAACTATGAAGTTGATGAAATGCAATTGAGCATGACTCTTAAACACATGGTCCATGTTGGGCACATTTGTGGGGGGGCTAAAAAAACAACAACAAAGGGTTGGTGGTCCATCCCTAGGAAACTGCAAGTAGGCCTGCAGGTACTGCAATAAAAGGCCAGCACTAGATGGGTCAGAGGTAGCCCTGACACCCTCCTGTTTGTTCCAAAAATGCTTGATCATAGCCCAAAAGACTAAAATGCTGATGGGAGTCTTCTACAAAGATAGATTAATAGAACTCATCTGAATAAGACATATAGTAATGCCTGTTTACGCACAGTCCCCCTCAGCACTGACACTTCAGGTCATAGTGTTTCATAGTACCTAGGGTCAGAAGGGGCCTAGAGCAGGCCATCTAGTCTGAACCCCCGCCAGTGGCAGGAATGAGTGCTGGGGTCACAGGACCCCAGCCAAGTACCTATCCAATATACTCTTGAAGATGCCCAAGGTAGGAGCAAGAACCACTTCCCTAGGAAGCCGGTTCCACATCCTAGCCACCCTAACTGTGTGAGCCACTACATTGAATACACCTTGACTTCCTCTTTGCTCCCACATCTGAGCTGCAACTTTTTTTCCCATTTCCAATGTTTCCTTTTTTTTCTTCACCAGCCTCAAATGTCTAGCAGACATCACAAAGCATGGCTGCAGAGAGTACACACAGGCTTCCTTTATCACCCTTCTCTCATGTTGTACATTATTATTGTGACCCCATACTTCAAGAGGTGAAGGTGGACTAAGTTGCCCTGTACCTTATCTGCATCTAAATTTTTGGAATATCCCAGGACTTACGACAAGAACGTCCTGTTCCAGTCATGACTGGGAGGCTAATTAACATGTAGTTTCTTTGTGGAGCTTTCTAGAGTACACACACATACTGGGTAGTGAGCTATGGGGTCACCACAGCTTGAAATACTTGTTAACTGTCCTCGGGTCCAGCCCAGTGAACTGTATGGTAAATCATGAGCCTTTGGCTTTGGACTAATAGCGTGCATATGTAAATAAGTATAAAAATGCACCTTAAAAGTGTGTTTATGGCATACCTGTGCTAATATTTCCAGTGGTTTCAAAATAGGTAAAATGCATAAATTCTGATAATCTAAGTCTCTGGGGGAGAGAGGTGTGACTCTCAACAGGTCACCAAAACTCATAAGTGGCCCACCAGCCCAAATAATTGCCCACCCCTGCTTTAAAACTAAAGTATATGGCATTTAGGCCAACATAAAATGTATGTTACAAATTCAGTTTTAAGAATGGGTATAGGTCTGAGAGTGATTTACCTGTGTTGCTTTTTAAAAATCTGTTTTCTTTGATCAAAATAGATGGAAGTAGCACTGGTCTGACCTAGAAATGTTTTTTTTTTAACTGACATAATTAAACCAGTGCAACAGACTGGGTAGATGCTTATTTTAATAGCAGCCTCTATCATTTTAGCCTGAGTCTATCAAAATATACATTTAATTAAATCATCGTAACTTCTGTATGTGTGTTCATAGACAAGACTTACACTTTTATGTATAACATAAACTCATCTTAACATGATATTTCTTGACCTACAGAGACCAGACTTGTTATGCTATAATTCCTTTATATAATACAATGAAGAAGAAAGTATTGTCTGACTCTGATGAGGTAAGCCAACTGAATACTACGTATATGTAAAAGTAATCTCAATGTTCTGGTGCTGTGCTTGCACTCATTTATGCAAGAAGAAATTGAGTTTTAATCTCTTCCCATTTCTGTACTGCAAAGGCAGCATGTTTAGCCCATTGCAAGAGGGTAAGGAAATGTTTTACATCAATTAGCAGTATTCCTTGTAGCCAGTTGAGGAACACTGCTTGTAATTCCCCCTTGTATGGAGAGCTTTAGTGCTACTTAAATTTAAGTGAAACATGGACATTGTGCTAACCATTTGCAGAGCGGTGAGTTTCACTCTATTTACAAACTCTTAAGTCCAAGCCTGCTAAAAAAAAAAAAAATATTGATCTGTATATGTGGCTATGATATTTTAGGAATTTGAGAGTTGGGGAAGAAAAGGTCACAAAAACAGAAAGATTCTTGGGACTATCATTCAGAGCACTGCAAAGAACTGAAAATATGAATGGTAGTTTATTAAGTAACTTTTGAAAAAGTGTTTTGTTAAATTTGTTATGCGACTCATATTTTCTTGCTCAAAGGAAGAAGAGAAAGATACAAATGTTCCAGGAACTTCCACTAGGAAAAGAAAGGTAATACTTGGTTGCACTTGCATCCATGATTTATAGTGTAACAGCTTTCAAAAATTATCCAAAACAGCTTAGAAATGGAAACCATTTTAGGCTGGTATAATCCTGTCTTTGAAGATTGTGTTTTTGCTTGGAAATCAGTTTTTAACAGTAGGTATTTTCTTCTTTCATCTGTTATGCAAAAGCATTTTTACCTGTTCCATTGTGTGTGGGATGGGGGTGAGTTAGGATTCACAATTTACCGTGCTTGCATGTAATAATTGTATTCTTTGATTTGCATTTTAAAAAATTGATTTGTGTAAACAAATCGATATGATCATTTCAGGATCATCAGCCCAAACGGAGGCTGCGCAATAGAGCTCAGTCATATGACATTCAGGCATGGAAGAGACAATGCCAGGAGTTGCTGAATCTCATTTTTCAGTGCGAGGACTCTGAACCTTTTCGCCAACCAGTGGATCTCCTTGAATATCCAGTGAGTATTTTAATAATGGAAAAAAGCTGGTCAGTGTTTGTATATTTTGACTGATTTGGAGGAGAGGTAGCTTCTTTGGAGTTTCATATTTTTTCAACAGTATTCATCGAGATTGTCTAAAAAATTTGTCTGGTTCAGAACCTGTGCTCTTTTGAACTGAATGATATAAACTGATGCACGGTAACAGAAATCAGCACTTGATTTTGCTTGTAATTGTATCTAGATTAGACTAAAACCAAAAAATTAATTAGTATTTTTCCACATGATTACTCTGATTACAGGCCTGTTTGGTTATTACAGTTAAGGTAGCTGTATACTTCCCATTGAGACCCTATTTCTAGTTCTTTATAAGTTAGATGTCCTTGCTTTTAGGAGTGAGAATTTTCCAGATCAGGTGTCTGTCTTAGGATCACATACTTCTGAAAGAGTTGGGGTGGAAAAAACATTCAGAAATTTCTAAGAACAATTTTTAGAAAAAGTTTTAGTGCTTCTATATCATAAAGCAGGAACTAACCAGGTGGTTTCTTTTAGTATTGCATGTGCTTTTTCCTGTCTTCATGAAATGCCATCCAAATTTGTCCAAGTTTATATGTTCTGAAACCACAGCTTGCATACGTTCAGTAGAAATTTTAGAGCCTGGCAGCAGTATTCTGTGAAGATACCATCTACAGTGAACATGCTCTGCTTAGAGCAGTGAGTATGTTTCATCTCATTATTTCAAGGCACTGGTTCTCAACCCTCTTAGGTGAGAGGCAGACCTTTGTAACTTTTGTGAACTGACCAGCACCCCCATTTCAAAAACTAATTTATTATGGTCCTTACCTGCTAAAAGAAGGGCTGGGAAGGAGGAGCAGCAGCTGTCAGAGAAGAGCTTATACTACAATAAGTTGGAGGAAGCTGGAGGTGCAACAGAAGAGAAGAACCTGCATTATCCTTCTTATTTCCTCTCTCCCAGCAGCACCCTTTAAAGCCTATTAGCACTCCAGGGTGCTGTCACTCTGGTTAAGAATCAGTGTTTCAAGGGTAGTGAGGGAAAGAGCAGGACTTGTTATATGTTAGTTCCTCTACCATTCTCGGAGCTACTGTATCTCGGACACTAGAACAAAGAGCCAGGGAGATGGTATCTTGTACTATGACTGCTTCCAGTGCTGGAGTTCAATACAGAGGTGTGAAGGAGAAATCGGGTGGCTTTACTTCAGTGTATTTGATAAAAGTGTCAAGTCTGGAAGAGACAGGCACTGACTTAGAGTATGTGGAGGGAGAGGCACTCAAAGGTCTATACTGGCTAGATTATATGTTCCTCCGGACCCTAGAATTGGACCTGTTATTCCTGACTGCCATATTTTCCCTGTCAGCACGTAACTAACGTAACTATAAAATCTGTTAGTGTCATGTTTCATTCCATTCTAATAGGGGCTACCCAGAGGACAGGTTGCTACTATTCTCATGGCACAATTGATTTCAAGTGGTAGAGCTCTTTTTGCTGTGGATTAAAAGGACCTAACTCTTCTGCTGATCTGTGTGAATAATGTGGGGAAAACAAAATTTTGTTAGTCTCTTGTATGCCGTGTGCTAGCATCATCTATATGATCCTAAGCTATTACTATATAATTTTATTTTGGAATTTAGGCCTGTTACTCTTTATTTTTTTGAGTAGCTGTATTAAACTTTAGCTGTTGAGCTGTCAAAGGTGGGGCACTACCTTTATCTCTTCAGACTGATAAATAAATCACTTCAGTAGAAAGTCTGTATTTTTAATAAAATTTCAATTGGGTCTGAGTTTGTACTGGCTAACTTTTAAAATGCTCAGGTTCTTAGTTTAACTCTGCCAGTGGTAGCCTGCCTCGTGACTTGGAAAAACCAGTATTTCTATAGAATAGTTATGGGAAGCTTTTTTTTGTGGTCTTCTGTCCAGACTTGAGAGAGAATTTTGATAAACCCTTTATAAGTGACAGATAATCATGTCTTGATGGGTGAGAAGTATTTGGACAAATAAAATTAATTTCAATTACATGTTGATTTGCCAATTTTTTTTAATAGGATTATAGAGACATTATTGACACACCAATGGATTTTGCTACAGTTAGAGAAACTCTGGAGGCTGGCAATTATGAGTCACCAATGGAATTATGTAAAGATGTGAGACTTATTTTCAGCAACTCCAAAGCTTACACGCCAAGCAAAAGATCAAGGGTATGGATTTATAGTTCACACCATAAAAATTCTTTCTTTAATAGAGAATATATAAACTTTAGACATAAACAAAGGAGACATTATTTTTGTTTAAGATTAAATATCAAAACAACATTGGGCTGTTTGGAAATATCAATAATTTAAATGCTTTGTGTGCTCTTCCAACATGAATATTGTTTTTTCATAGATTCATAGATGTTAGGGTTGGAAGGGACCTCAGTAGTTTCTAATGACAAAACAAATTCCTTATCAATAAAAGGAGACCTTTTTATTAAGAGTGGGCCACCCCTTGTGAGCAGACCATCACTATGGGTAGCTGATCCCCAGTGGTTATTCCAAATGTGATCCATGCCAAGAGCTGCTCTCTTGCCCCCCTGTTATTGCCTGTGTTCACCATTGCCAACAGAAACTGTAGTAAGCAAGGATTTGAAACCAGCTAATTTGATAGTGATGGTAAGCACAGGTGGTGGCCTGCAGGGGTTGGGGGAGAATCGTGAGAGGGAAGGCCCTTTGCATGGAGCAGGGACAGCTGGAGCCTACAGTGGCAGCCAGGATCAGTCAGCCAGTAGTAAAATGTGGGCTGGATTGGGTAGAAGAGGATCAGCCAAACGTTCTTAAGACACAGGCCTGATCCAGCCTGCAGGCTGTTTTGAAGTTGTCTTCTGCAACTTTCTTGGATTTTAAATTGATACTTCTGAGGTGTAGTTTAAATAGATAACTTCTTGACAACAGAGTCCAAAAGTGTTGAAGGAGTGACTGGACAGATGGTAACAATAAATATTTTATGCAAAGTATAACTATTTGTGAGAGGATAATACTTGAGTCTCAAACTCCTCGCTCTTAAAGTTCCATAAATCTCAGAATATTAAAATGGCTAGGTTACAAAGGGATGATGTTCTGTGATGTTTACTGGTTTACACTGAGATTGAGGAGACTCTCAATTGTCCTTGCAAATCCTGTTGTTTTTTTTCATCTGCCAGTTTATTTTGAAACTGTTGGCCACACGTTATTAGCTTTTTTGTTAATTTCCTTTAGTTTTTGGGATTCTTTTCTGGTTTAAAGAGTCCTGTGGAAGTAATTGCTGCACGTAAAAGTATTACTGTTCCAGGGATAGTCTTGTCTTCTGGTAGTAGAAGACAACTGTAAATAACCAATAAGGAGTTCAGGCTGGTATGCTATTTGTGGCTACTGATGCAAATGGTGAATGCGCCATCAAGTTTTTACTTTGACTCTTGTCCCAGCATGTAGGCAACAAGGTTCTTAGGAGAGAACCTCAGTTAAAAGAACTGAGGTCAGCGTGATTGGTCTATTTCAGTCAATATTGGGTAATCTGTTCAGCATTTGGAATGGTTTTGAAATTGTTCTCTCTGCCCTTGCCAACACCAGGTGTTGAGACTTCTTAGACTTTGGGACTGGGATTCCTTTGTTTTCTTCTCTGCTTCAGGTCTTCCCAGATTGGAGAGAGAGCACATGGTTGATGCTATCATGGTTTGAGCCATGGGCTCACCATTTGTGCTACTTAAATATCTTGCTTTGGAAACCATTTATTTTATCAGTCATATTAATTCATATCTTCTAAAGGTACTGAAATCATGCTGAAACCAATACCTGTTTTACAATTTGAACTTCTAATTGAAATGTAGGTTTCTAGCTTCAGTGATTCTGAAGCTATCGGCAGAAATAATATTCTGGGTTCTTTAGAGAGCTCAATGGACTCTCTACACATACAGTGTATATACACTGAAGTAGAAATGATCTTCAGTCTGGTTCTAGACATTTGTTGGTGTTGGTGTCAGTATTCCTCATTTTGGCTTGCTTGTTCTTTTCTCTGAAAACAGGGTGACGGCTACTACTGTCTACCCCCCATGAGATCAAACTTAAGTCTTTTTCCATTTATATGGCACTTTCTTATGAGTACAAAAAAAAAAAAGTTCAAGTGATTTAGATACTATCACATTTATTGCTGTTGTGTCTTAGTGCCAGACTACCAGATCCCATAAATGCAGTGGCCCCACTGTTACACTCCAGTCACTTGTCATCTTCCAAGGGGGGTTTTACCTCCTATTATATTAATATAGCCAGTCCATTTGTCATTTTCTTTTTTTCCTAGAACTGTGGTGCACCTGTAATCCAATTAATTAGATATGAAAGAAACTCATCCAGGCCCATTCAGCTGAGGGCAAAGCTTAAAAAAAAATCTGAAGTTTACAGGTACATGGATAGTTGTCATCCATTTAAGTAGCTAACCTCATCTCCTTTTTGGATGACTTGCTACTTCTGGTTGATGTCCGTAGATAGGGATATATATATATATATATATATATGCAACTTAATCCAGAAAACTGGATTGTCAGAGTGTTCTCTTGTAGGTTTCCATTCTCACTCTTCCTTTGTTTCTTCAGAGACTCTGTTGTGGAAAGGCAATCAGTTCCTGAGGGAATAGGAACTGTGCTCATCATCTTCTTTCTGCCACTGTATTTGTCTTCACAGGATTATGGCCCACTTTTTCAATGAACTGCTTTGATGGTTCCAAAGCTATACTCCCAAGAATGCAGATTTGTGGACTTCTGTAAATTTCCTTTCATTTTATTTCATGTAGAAGCTGAAACATTTCTATATTACAGTGTATGTCTTTCTATATAGATATAACTCTAGGTAGGTAATTAGGAAAACAGTGTTTCTGAAAAAAATGTAAACCTTAAACAAAAAAAAACCCTTTTTTGTCTTGTTCACTTATACTCTGCATTGGCTTTTTTTTAATAGATTTACAGCATGAGTTTGCGCCTTTCTGCTTTCTTTGAGGAACATATAAGTTCTATTTTATCAGATTATAAATCTGCTCTGCGTTTTCATAAAAGAAGTTCATTAAAGAAGCGGAGGAAAAAAAGAAGCAGAAGCAGCTCTGTGTCCAGTAGCATTGCATCAAGGTACTTTCATTTCTGTGTGCTTTGAAATGCTCTGTTTGAAATATAATAATACAACTTGGTGTGGTGTTCTTTAATACTCCTTCACTATTCCCTATATTGCAGAATCATATATTTGACATGCAAATTCCTATAATGTGGAAGATTTTTAAACTTTAACTAAAGCTAGTGTAAGTGCTTAAAATTCAGATAACTGCTAAATATGTACAGTAAACCAGCATTATTAGGATAGTGACAGCATCATGTTTTGTCATATCTACAGCATTTACAGTGATCCTTCACTAAAGATTCATTTTTCAGAGGTTCACAACTACATGAAATTCTACTGTAAATGTAATATATTTAACCTATTTCATACAGAAACAACTTTTGGTTTCCACAGTCTTAGACACTGCCTAACATATTGTTTCTTTTATTCCTTTAAAAGATTAACTGTAATCTCCAGGCTATAAATCTCACTTTTATTTACAGCCCTGAAAGGAAGAGAAGGTTTATAAAACCTCAGTTGAAGACGGAGGCCTTAGCTGCTCCTTCGTCTTCGGTACCTGCACGTTCAACAACACTGAGACACATTGCTGCTCAGATGAACGGAAAAGCAACTGAAATGTCTTCTTTAGTGCGGACTAGAAGCAATAGGGGGGTGCTAGATGCTCCTGTTACAGAACAACCATCCACTTCTTCAGGAGGAAAGCCTTTAACTACAAAGCCTTTAATTACAAAACCCAATTCTGCAGTGTCAGGGAAATCAGGTAGGTGTTGTAAAGGCATTCATAATCTTTGCAAGCTTTTAAATTTAATGGTTTCTTGCTTTTTAGATATCTATGTTCTTGATTAAGAATGGGCCCCATTTTCTCAAGTTAGTAGATCTCAGAAGGAGCCGGAATGGCTTACAGGATTGGTAAGACAACATGGAAACTTTTCTCTCTAGGTTACTAGTTCAAATACAGTTTAGGTCAGTACTGACTGAAAGTTACTGCATTGTCTGTTTTGCTTGGGGTGCTTAACCCAAGCCTGCAGGTCAAATCCGGCCCCCGGCGCTGGGTCATGCAGCCCACAAGTATGTGGGCATGCCAGGCTAGTGTCAGACCTGATGTTGGCATATGGGGCTGGGTGGAGGTGATGGCAGGGTTCTTATCCTGATGTAGGGCTCCATGCTACTCATGTAGCCCACAGGTCCAGAACATTAAGCACTAGTGGTTTAGCCAGATTAGATAGATTTATACAAATGCTATAAACTAAAATCTGCCATTTTGCTTACAAAGGGTTTGTGGGTTTTTTTTAGTACTGGAGAATTCTGCCAAACATTCCAGGAGTCAAAATGTTCTGTCAAACGCTAGCCAATCTGGTTACAGTCATAACACTAGAAATAACTCCTCAAGAGAAAATGTGGAGAAAGATAAACAAGTCAAGCGAAAAGTGAAATCATCCACTGTTAATCAGGAAGGTAAGACATTTTTAAAAGAGTATTTGGCTATGTTTCAGAAAGTGGTGGTTTTAATTCCATTGTAGCTAGTTGAGTATACCATAACTGTTTTCAATAATTGCTATCATTCCTTATAATAGGAAGGGTAGCTACATGACTTTAATTATGCTATTAATATCCTTTGATTTCATAGTTAATTTTTCTGGATTCTAAATACACTACCAACAACATAATATTTATGTTGTAATTATTCTGTCATAAAATCAAATTTCTGTTTATATGAAATGAATTCTAATTACAAGTATGGGTTAATATGACTACAGTGTAATTCTTGTATATTGAAAAACTGTAATCTTATGTTTTAAACTAAGCAATGTCAAATGTCTTAACATATAAACATCAAGAGGGGGGAGCAAGCCTGTAATAATCGCTTCTCAAGGAAAACATTTCGGTTTTATCTTTGGCTTAATTTTATTTAAGGTAATTTTATTTAACCTAATTAAATGGTTATGTGTGTAATATATTTCATTTGTATTTGAGACTTCCCGAGACAGTGTTAACTGCAGACTACAGGAAATATTGTTGTTCCACACCATTTAATCTGTTGTGAGGGAAGAGCTGGGTTTTTTTCTTCCTTAGTATTTCTTCAGTTAAGTAAAAATAATGTGCTGCCACCTTACCATCAAGCTTCTGGCATTAGAAAGGGTAGGACACGTGAAACAATTTTACCCCAACTCTTGGAAAAAGTGTTGGGTTTTTTTCCACATTGGAGTAACTCATTTCAGAGGGTTTGCTGCTTGCTTAGTTTCATGGGGCCTGTTGGCACCTAATTACTTTTCTTCTTTTGAGTCTTCTTTGGTACCAAGACTTCTGTAATTGTTGTAATTCTTTGGATTTCAAAATCTGCCTTGCCTCTGGGGTATGTGTTCATCGGAAGGACAAAGAACCTTTTGTTTAATGGAACCTAGTGCCCCAGACAAATACATTATTTGTAAATCTTACAAAAAGCTAGTCACAAAAAAGTAACAACCCTCAAAACTAAATTTATTGAAGAAATCCACAAGAAGTGCAGTAGTCTTTGAAGTTCTTCTTCTTCCTTTGCTCTGAAGCCAGCCCTTGTTGTTGAATTGGTTAATAGAGAAGCTGCCTTGGGACTTAAGGTACCTTTAGGCATCGAGATCAGATCCTGTTCTACTGATTAGATATGTAAGTGGATTTCAACAAGTAAATGTAATCCTGTTCCACCCTGCTTAGGTGCATAAAATGTTAATGCACCTGCTTTTATAACTCCATCATGTTATCGTTAAAAGTAAGCCATGAAAAGCAAAAAGCAGGAGTACATGTCAGCTTTTTGTATTAACTATTTTTTGGGGAACTTGAGCTGAGTGGAATAAGATCATGCTTTTTAAGCCTCTAATAAATGATAATAGGATCTTGTCCCTTGACAAAACCCCCTAAAGATTGTCTTTGTGGTGTTGCCTTTGCCATTTAGCTATACCCTGAACCCTCACAGTATTCTCTTCCAGTCAGTAATCCCTGGGGTCCAAGATAGCAAGAAGAACAGATCTTTTTGTCACTGTTTAGCATCAGCCAAGAAGTCTAGAGCTACTTATCTGACTTCTCCAAACTCTTCAACTAAACTTG
Organism: Caiman crocodilus; assembly: GCA_030014935.1. Lineage (NCBI taxonomy): Eukaryota > Metazoa > Chordata > Crocodylia > Alligatoridae > Caiman > Caiman crocodilus. The sequence goes on along the minus strand of JAGPOW010003642.1, from coordinate 59,231,805 downwards.
AGTCTTCAGTGTTATTTATCTTGTCTGCTGACCCAGTGGTTACCCCACTTAAATTCTCCTAGACAGTTTATTTATTATAATCATCGTCTGGATTTTAAGCCTTCCCAGAGGCATGAAGTTGGAAGGAATTTTACCCCACGGTCAGATTGGTACAGACTGTGGGGGGATTTGCCTTCTTCTATAACAGGGGGTGTGGCCCTCTACAGGATTCTTTTGAGTATATATTGACAACATTTTATAGAAGTAGGATGTCATTTCTCTGATTTCTGTGAGAGGTTAGGGTATTTGGTCTTTGGTTAATGGTAGTCTCATGTAGAGTTTAGTTGTATAGGATGTTTTGGTTAGGGAAGTTCCTGCCTTGGACAGGAGGTTGGACTAGATGATCTCTGGAGGTACCTTCTTTGTGATGTGATTCTGCGATTTTTCTAACACTGGAATTCAGGATAATGATTATGAGACAAAATGAAGATGAATCCATGTGTGAACTTAATCCCTTTTGCTGAGGAAAGAGATGCAAAATCACTTTAACAACTAACCAGGCAGTGTGACTGACATGCTTGCAGAAGTTGCTGTATAGCAGGGGTGGGCAAAATACGGCCCACGAGGCCATTCTACCTGGCCCACAGAGCCCCTAAAAATTTTAGAAAATTGAAATTTATCTGTCCTTGGTTCCTGTCAAAAATGACAGGAGTAAAGGGAGCAGTAGGACCCAGGAGAAACCCCAGTGGGCTCCTGAAACAGCCTGGTCCGTCCCCCTCCCTCCCCCCCCAGAAGCTCCAGTAAGGGCTTCTGGCCAGGGACCATGTAGCTCCTCTGGCATGGGAACCTCAGGTAAGTGAGGGGAGGAAGGGCAGAGAAGGACTGTGGGCAGGGAGGGAGCTGGTGCTGAATGCAGGAAAAATCAGCCCCTCCCTTGCCCAGTGGCCCTGGCCCAGGCTCAGGCTCCCTGCTGTAGCTACTCACAGTCCACCCAGGGCTGTCCTGAGCAGGCACAGGCAGCCTCACGCAGGCTGCGAGTGGCTGTAGCACGAGGTGCTGAGCATGGGGCAGGTAAGGGGCTGCTTTTCCCCATGCTCAGCACCAGCTCCTTTCCTGCCAGTGAGCAAAGGTCAGGGCTGCATGCTGCCCCCCCCACCTGTACTGCAGGGCTGGGGGGAGGCACAGAGTGAGTGGGTACAGGAGTCGGTGGGAGTGTGGGCCCGTGCCAGTATTATAGGGTCAGCACCAGCAGGACCCAGAGCCGGGCAGCAGGAGTACAGAGTCCTGGCTAGTAGGGGCTCTATGGAGCCGGGCCAGCTCCCTCCTCTCCCTGCTGGTGCAGCTCAGCCTGGCTCCATAGACCTGAGCCCTGCTCTGGGCCTCGCTGGCATTGGTCCCAAGACATTGGGATATTGGTCCCAAGACAGTGACCAGGGGCTAGGATCAAGGGGTGGGGCTACCCATGCAGCCCTGGACAGCTTGCCAGAACTGGGTAAGTGGCTCTCCACCCAAAATAATTGCCCACCTCTTCTCTACAGATGCTGAAATTTTTGCCATATAGCACTGTCTGTCATAAGACCTAACGAAGTGTTGTTTTATCCAGTTCTCGGCCCAGTAACTCTCATGGCAGATGAACTGGAGTAAGTCTAGAGCGTACATCTAGACAACCTCCAAATGAAAAATTTTGGTCAAGGAAGGGATGTTTAGATGTACATACTATGCATGTCTTGGAGCAGTTGGTTCAGTGTGAAGCATTACTGCCTTTTTAGCAAGGCACTACCATAAACAGCACTACAGGGTCACATTACATTACATAAGCATGTGAGAGTCTTCCTTTTTTTCCCCAGTTGGTCCCTTCTGACTCTAATTTTCTATGATACCTGACAAATGCATAGGATTGATTATGGGTCAGAAGGGACCTCAAGGGGAGTAGCTTCTACTACACTGATTTACTGGACTCAGTAGAAGCATTTTTTTTTTTTTTTTTTTTTTTTTTATTGTGGACTATTCAAAGGTATCTGTAACCATTTGGAGTTTTCTGTTCCTACTATTTTGGATTATCTTCTCCTTAAAATAATAGATTTATTTGAAGCATGTTTGTTTACAGCGATACTCTTGTCTACATATATCCCACAGGACATCCTTTTTTTTTTTTTTTTTTTTTTTTTTGTGCTATGGATTCCTCTTATAACCTGGAGTCTATTTTTGGGAGAGATCTGAGTGGTGGTTGGCTCTGCTCTGTCTTTACAGTTCTTGCTGGGAACAGAAGTGTGTTTAGGGTGCTTGTGTGGTCCCAAGAGATGCTGTTAGCCAGAGAAATCTATGGCCACATGCTCAAGGTGCAGTACAGGAGGCTCCATGTGTATCAAAACAACCAGATCAGGGTTATAGAGCATTTGTATATAAGAGATTAAGTAGGCTAAGACAACTGAGGTAGAGACAGGACAGAGGTCTTTAAAACTGAATATTTTGGAAACGGTAAGTAGGGATTTTGTATTCTTTTCTATTCTTTGTGTTTTGTCACAGTACTGAAACTTGGAGATGAAATTAAATTACTAGGTAACAGGTTTAAAATAAAGGGAAAGAAAAATTCTTTTCACATAACATTGAATTAAAACACGGAACTCTTGCTACTGAATGTCATGAGGATTAATAATTTTGCCAGCTTCAAAAGGATATGGGGCACGTTCATGGTCTATCAGTAGGTGTTGAACATGAGAGAGAAGGGTACCAGACTCAGAATTTACTAGGGCGTTGTATGCTGTAGCGGAAAGGAGGCAAATTTGGTCACTTTTCTATGATTTTAAGCAGGGTATAAGCAAATAGGATTGGAAGGGACCTCAGGAGATCATCTAATCCAGGGGTGCTAAACCCCCAGGACATTATCCAGATTTGGCCTATGGAGCCATGTCATCCAACCTGTTCCCTACAGGTCTGGATATTTGGCAGCAGGAGAATGGTGGCAATTAATATTGTCATAACTCACCTGTTGCCAAATTTCCAAAGCCCTTGTGGCTGGATGAGGCACATGGATTGGATTCAGCTTGTGCACAAAATGCCACTACTCATCCAACAAAAATATTGGGCACCACTAATCTAATCCAACAACGTGCTCAAGGCAGGATCATCCCTGTCTAAATTTACCTTAAACAAATGTTCATCTAGCCTGTTCTAAACAAAACTGCATGAAACTTCTCTTTCAACTAGTAGGCACAATGCCCAAACACCCTAATTTGCCAGAGGTCAGGCAGGGGAAAAGGGCCCTATTGACTTTCTGCCATTGCAAGGACAGGAAGTAGATAAAATACACTTGAGAAATCTAGTTAAGAGGACTGTTCCCCCCACTGCAGAGCAGCCCCCACAGTCCATGCCAATTGGACTGTGAAGTAAAATTTTTTGCTCATATCAAATGTGGTGATCAGTCAGACCCTGAGCAGAATAGCAAACTGTGTAGCAAGGAACCTCTGGGCTTAAATTCCAGCTGGAGCATTGGCAGACCCAGTCAAAATCCTCAACCTTGGTTGTAGCCAACATCCACCCTAACACCTGTAACAACAGGAAGAGAAAAACTTTTCTGGCCCCATGTGTCCACCAGCAAAGCCAAAAGCATTGGAAAACAGAATACCTCCATTCTACACAGCAACCTCTGGTGACCACAAATACATCTCCACATGTCGTACACACTGATTGCAGAGCCAGAACTCCCCATTCTCTCATCCTCTTTCCTCCTTAAATTGCCCCATCTTTTCAATTGTGTTTTATAAGTAAGCTGATTAAAGAGCTCTGTGTCATTCTTCTGATAAGCACATTCCTCTTCCATTTCCACCTACCCTAGGCTGCAGAGCTCTTCTCATGGTCTCCCAAATGATGTGTGTGGGGTCTCCAGGGCTTTCAATTATTTCTCTTCACAGCCTGTTCCAGATATTGCTGCTGTTGAATCATCTCTGACCCATTCTTATCTAGCCTCACTGGCTGTGTCTGGAACCTGAGGCTGCCCCGTGATGGATCCTGTCATGCAGCTGAATGTTGGAATCTTGTTATGGGTCGGCCCTGAGGTGCCACATTTAAGGCACAAACAAGCCACAAAGATGTTATAAATTATGTGGAGTATCTTTGTGCCTCATTTGCTATATTATTGCATCATAAATTGGTTTTAATGTGGCAAGGTTATAGTATATGGCATGATTTAACACCTTAATCATGTCATATAACTAGGGATCTACTTGATTCATGCCCAAAGGAATTTTCTTGGCTTCATTGCAGCATAAAGCTGATTTCATGGGCATTTCCTAGCAGCCCCACCCCTGACCACTAATTGGCAGAGAGGTCCTGTGTGAGGAGGAGAGATGAGAGGGCAGCTGAGTGCTTGGCTGCCCCTCTGTGTGGCTCTGCCCCTTGCTGCCGATTAGCAGTGGCACTGGGGGGTTGGAGAAAGGAGGGGGGTGTTTGCGATCTTGGCTGCTGGCTGCCCTTCATGCCATCCTGCCAGCTGGGGCTTTCCCCTGCCAGGCAGGCTGCAAAGCAGTGAAGACTACCAGCTTCCACGGAGGAGTCAGCATTTGTTTTTAATTTTTTTTTTTTAAGTTAGTTTTGCAGACAGTGTGGATTTTGTGGTTTGCCCAAAATCACGAGTTAAATAGGGCCCTACCTGTAAGTAACGTTTCATGGATTTCATAGACATTAGGGCTGGAAGGGACCTCGGAAGATCATTGAGTCCAGCCCCCCTGCCTGAAGGGCATAAAGTCAGCAGGGGTCATAGGATCCCAGCAAGATAAGTATTCAGTTTGAGAGGGTCCTTGCTTTCCCTCTAGAAGTTTGCCATATAACCCAGTTAGAGAAACACACCACTTAAGTACTGAATTCCACAGCATTTCTACCCCACTGCTGGATGTTGGTTACATGCTTAGGCCTTATGTTATGGCACTTATCGTTTGTACTCTTGAGAATTATTGTAAAAATGGGGAATAGAATAGTTTGATTAGGAACTATTGTGCAGATGAAGAATGTACATGCAAGCCTGTTTCTTAAATATTGTTTACGTTGTCATTCCTTTACAGCAAACTGCAAAAATAATGCTTTGGCATCAGGAAGCATTCAGGTAAATGGACATGGAAGTCAGCCTTCAAAACCTCCAGTTAAGAGAGGTCCTGGACGGAAACCGAAAGCAGAGACTAATACCAGTAGCTGTGAAGTGGTGCACAAGAAAAGAGGCAGGAAACCAAAAAAGCTACAAATTGTTGACCAGAAGAATGCAGAGCAGAATACAATCCAGACCACAAGAGATGCAACAGAAGAAGCATCAGCTTCTAATGCATGCAATTCTCTTTCTGAAAATAATATGAAGGAAGACTTGTTACAAAAAAAAGGCCGTGGGGGTAGAAAGCCAAAAAGAAAGATGAAGTTGCATCAACCAGACTCAGATCTTTTAGTTCCCGGAAATGTTAAGATGCAGACAAGAAGCAGGAGGAAAAAGACAGATGAACCTGTAGAGGAAGAACGGTCTGAGGAACGTAAAGATTCTGAACCCCACATGAGAACTAGAAACCAGGGTAGGAGGACAGCCTTTTACAATGAAGATGACTCTGAGGAAGAGCAACGGCAGCTATTGTTTGAAGACACTTCTTTAACTTTTGGAACATCTAGCAGAGGCAGAGTCCGAAAGTTGACTGAAAAAGCAAAGGCCAACTTGATTGGTTGGTAATTTTTACCAGACCCTTTACTTTAGAGTGCTGTAAAGCAGGTACAGTTAAGGAACGAGCAGAACAAAGACTTCTGCTTCCCTGCTGCTATTATGGAATAGAAGAATATATTCTGATTTGAAAAAATTAGCAAAAAAATAAACTGAAAGAACACTTCTTTGAAATAAATATATATTTTAAACTTTTGCTATTTATTGCCCTCCAAATAATAGGTTATGCATTTCAACAGTCATTTTGTTCATGGCTAAGAATAATTGAAGATCTATAAATAAGCAATTTCTGACTGACTTACAGAAATGAGTTGCTGTAATCTTGAGCACTGCATAATATCTCTGTGTAATTTAAAAAAGTGATAAAACTTTTAATGCCACAAACTGATAACAGAATTCTATTTTTGACCAAGCAAGGTACATTTTTATTGATTGTAGAAGTCATGTCTCCCAGGAAGGCAGATGTTGCTAAAGAGTGGCAGTAAATTAAGATTTATATTTCAATTAAAGACAACTCCAAAAATACCAAACTTTGCTAATCTGAAAATGCTTAATTTCAGTAGTGATGGAACATTCAGCTGCAAAAGAAGCATAGCGTGGGCTGTTGTTTATCCAAGTTCTGCCAAACAGAGAGAAAATGTATCACATATATATATATATATATATATATATACATATATATATGTCTCCACATTGGAAAAAGTTTGACTAATATGTCTAATTTTTCAGACCTTGATTCTTGTATCAATCACTAAATCTCTGTTTATTGTGCCAAAGACTGAAAATCAGTGCAGTGGAAAGCCTTCTCTCCCTCTCTCTCCGCCCCGCCCCTTTTTTTTTTGTGTCAGTACTGCATACAGTTTTCAGTTATAAGGACTGTGTATTGTTCTAAATAGCAAGTTGTTATAAATTGTTCTGAGATGTATTCTTTTTTGGTACTTATACTAGTAAACAATAATGCACTGGTGGGGTTCTTTGACAGAGATGTTTTAAACAAAATTTATAATTGGTTAAAGGATTCCAAGAAATTACAGGAAAACTATGGGATTATGATGTTTACTTTCTGATCCAGATTATTTCTACAACTTTAGACATGTTTAATAGGCTAAAAATGACTTGCAAAGAAGTGTGTGCATGTGTTTGTGTGTGGATATATACACAAGCACGTGCATAGACGGTATTACCCAGGTATAAATTCTTTTTTTCAGGATTTTTTAGATAGCATGAGAATTTAAAAAAAAAATTTTAAACTCATACTTTATAGTTTAATTTTAAGGAAAAAGATTGGTTATTTTCAATTATTAAAGGTTAAAAAGGCCAAATCACTTTTTATGCAATCATGTTTTATACAGTGGTCTCATTGCACATTGTGTTTTTTCTGCACTTTTTATGGTATACTTATCACGCTGACATAAGTCAATATACACCCTAAAGAAAATTCCATTTAATGATTGTGCCTTGTATTCTATTATTTCTTGCATCCTTAGTAAAATTAAGTTGTCTATTGTAAATGATAACTATATGACTTAGGGGAATGTATTACTATATGTACTGCTATGGAAAAGAAAAGCAGTTATTTATTTGTTTATGGTACACTTAGTTATTTTATACCTTATAAACAAACTTTAATACCATTTTCTATTGCTTAAAAAGTATTGTCCAGTTTTAAAAAAAGTATAAAGTTAGTAATATTTTCTGAGATCTGGTATGGTACAAAAATGCAACCAAAACTTTCAGATGACATGTTATTTTGGAATTTTGGGGTAGTGTGAAGAATTATGTTGTCTGGATTTGGAGAATAAAAGTTTAAAAAAAATCAAAAAATTAGAAACCAGTCCTGAAAAACCTTACTTTTACAAGAATTCTTCATTTTTAAGCCAAGTCTAATAATTTTTAATGCAACTGCCGAAGGGTTTGCAGAATTAGAACTTTATATTTGCACAGATTACCTTTACTTATTCTGGGCCAAATCCTGTGCTCTTTATTTTGTGTTACAACACAGTCATCTTAAGAAATGTCTAAGCGAGCAGATTTATATTTGGCACCAAGAGGAGAACGTGCTTATCATCTATTTACCTATAATGAATAAAAAATTGGTAACCTATATATTTGGCATTCTTAGAATAGGTTTATATACTTATCTGCATTACACATCTTTATACGAAATTAAGCAAACTATTTTCCAGATTCTGACTGTTTGACTTTGATTCTGAAGTTAGGGAACAGGGTTTTAGTTTGATATTCATTCATCTGTATATTTATTTTTTTCTAACATTTTTTTTTTCTTTTCAGTTGAAATGCAGTAGTTAAATATATGATATGGTGGAAAAACTATGGTTGTATAGTTAAAAATGCAGTTTTTACAATTTGTAACATTCTTTTTAGTTTTTTAAATGTAACAGTTAATATTAAGCAGCTCACTGCTGATGAAGGCAATCAGTTTCAACTGTGTAATTTCCTGATGTTATCTGCATTGTAATATAAAAATTAGAGTATATCTAAAATTCAGCTTCTGTATTTACTCCATTTGTAATAATAATCTAAGGGGCATGTTTATGTAGATATTATACACAGAAAATACCTGTATGTAAATTTTGGAGAATGGAATAACAAGTATTCCTATGACATTGTGGGGAAACTATACATCTTAAAAAGGGTAAGAATAGAAGGCCTTATCTGCAGAACATAGATATTGTTCCCCTTCCAAATACTTGTGACCTTAGCCTATATTTTTTTTAAAAGTTCACCTCTAGAAACATTGACTTTCTTCTTTTAAAATAAAATTAGTGCTTTGGATCAGTTTTTTTATAAGAGCAACACTAAAATGTATTAGAAGTAATAACAGATTTATTTAAAAATATATTTTTATAATTTAGTTTCTCTAGGTTGCAAAAGTTTTATTTATGGAACATCAGCATCTTACTGTTTGTCCTTTTAGTTTGGAAGAATGTATTATTTGAAATATTTGCATAATACTGTATCAACACAGAAAAAGAGCTTTTGATAACTAAGTCTTAAGATTTTAAATTTGAGCAATAAATTGTAGTTCAACCTTTTGAAAGAATTTAAAATATGTAGTTACATGCATGTTATGAATAATGCCATCTCAAGTACATAACATATAATCCACAAATGGGATATTGAAATTACAGCTGGTGTTTGTTTCACATGCATTGTAAATATTATTACATAGATGTTTTATTTATATACAATCAAACTATAATCTTACAAACCTGTCAGCAATGAACACTGCTTCATCCATTCATTCAAACACATTGATATTTGACTTTTGATATCGGAATATTCAATTGTTTTCTGTGCTGGTGGCCATTAAAGTCAATATTTTTCCACTGTGGGTAGGTATCTAATATCAGTGCATTCTCTACAGAGGAAAAAACTGCCGTTTCCCAGATAACATTATATTCTAAATGTTTACTTTAATGGCAATCATTGTACCTATGCCAACATACTGAGCAAATGTGTACCCAGTCTCCTTTCCATTGCTACTTCGTTATCCAGGAATTGAACTTGAGGAACTTCACCACAATATTGTTCAGTATTGTGTCATTATTGACCTATGGTTCTTTGTGCTTTAACCAGTGACCATAACTTGACAGAAAATGTCTTCCTCTTGTGATTAGACTGCTTTGATATATATTTGCATACATATATTTGTACAGATCGTTCAGTTTGTACATGTGTGATCAGTTTGTTGTTAGAGTTGTAAGATTGAGTTGGTTGAATTTAGTATTACAATGAATTAATAGAAGTAAAAACATTCATTTGGTAAAGAATCCTCATGCAGCATGCAGGATGTGTTAGATCTATACAAATAAAAAAAATAGTGTAGCAGACAGCTTATGCACTGTATTGCTGTACATGTATGTGTCTAGTACCAACTCACTTCCTGTTTCTGAGGCTTCTGCCATCTATAAAACTACTATGTAAGCTAAAACAGTACATTAATTTAGTAGACTTGCTGCAGTTATTTAAATCTCTTGCTCGCATTTACTTCAAGCATTGATACAGTAAACACTTTAGTACTTGTTTAAAGCTAAGCACGTGTTAAACTGTTTGCTGAATCACACTTAATGGGATAGAATCCTTAGGATTCATATATGGTACATAGTCTTAGCCCATCCTTATTAAATCTGTGAGCTTATTTTAAGCATGAATGTAGCTAATATAGTTCAACATATTACTGGTCAAACAATATAGGACCATATCCTAGCCAGACTATGTTTAAAACTGTTTTAGCTAAGTGTTCAAAAGAGGTTTAAGTACAATACTCTAACACTGGTGAAAGCCCAGAAAGAGGCCCTCCAACCTCATCTGGAAAAAACAAAAGCTCATTTTCTCTGTTACTTTTTACTACCTAATAAGGCAAAAACAATGTGTAAAATTATTTTATAAAATATTTTTGTCTACTTTCCCTAAAGTTCTTCTAAATAAACAGTTTCCAAAGGGGACCTAAATATCAACAGATAAAAGGGCTGTTAGTTTTCTGCTGTAAATTATTGTATATAAATGTGTTTCGTTTCTATGCAGAAGAAATAGCATGTTAAATTTCATATACTTTGGCCAAGTCTGAAATTATTTCTAACATGACAAGCCTGGTATTAACACTTTATATAATTTCAGATTTTTAAAATAAGGAACACAGATCTGGTGACACTTTCTGTGTTTGGGGAGGAAAATCAGGTAGCTTTTAAACTGAAGTTAACCTCTAGGTTCTTGTGTTTATGGTAATTGTAGCGTAGGGGCCATTTTTGCTGTTTAATCTTGCACTGTATTTAAGGGGGAAACACTCCAGTTCAGGAAGGTTAGATTTTCTTTAAAAGGATACAAGACAAGAAGAATAAGCTTTTGTTTTGAAGGCTACACAGCATCAAGGCACCCCAGAGAGAATGTATTTTGCAATAAACTCAAGGTAAATAAACACAACTTCCAGGAGCTAGCTTTGATTGTTTGGAAGAAATTATCCTCTGTGGGCCTTGAGGGTAGTAATGCCAAGAGTAGATCTTTGGAACTCCTTTTAATGCAGATAAATACATCAGGAAATTCACTTAATATGGTGTAAACAGTACAGTGTAGGGTAGTATTATACTATGAATTTCTGTCCTTAAGGCAAAGAATTAGCTCATACAAATTGGGAGTAGAAAAGAATGTTAAATTTCAGCACCTACTTTGTACACATGCATATAAGGCATACACGCATAATTTTGAACTTACAATTGTGCATGATGATTTACAGAAATAATGATGAGACAGATTGCAAAGTTACATTTTTGGACCATATTAGAACTGCAAAACAATGACAGGCAACTTGTTAAAGATCTTGAGTGAATTATTTAAATCCTGTCATGTAATGTTTAGACATGTAGAATGTAGCTGAACTTTAAGGAAGTGATCTAGAAGGGTTAATTTTTGAAACTGACACATTTTCAGATTAAAATAATGCTTATTTTGTACAGAATAATGTAAAACGCAAAAATCTGTTGTATGTAATGAGAAACAAATCTTTTGAAAACTATAATTCTTTAGCTTTATCAAGGCTTTTTTTTCTTCCAGAAATCTGGATTATCATGTTATAACCTGCGATATCTCACCAGGATAACAGTGCCCTTTCTTTTTGTACATATTGATTGAGAATTTCTTTACTGTTACGTGGACACTTTCTATGTTAGTTTTGATGCATAATACTTTGAATCCTTTTATACAAACTAGAATGTATGTGTAAGAATTACTGTCACTGCAATGTAGTAACTACAAACTTATTTTTAAATAAATAGAAAACATGTTTTTCTAATCTCCCTACAGTGTGATTTATTTTAATTTTTTTGATTCTACCTAATGGTCTGTTGACACCTGTCTGTATCAATGGGGAAATTGCATTGAGTCTGTTAGTTTCAGGGAAGTCTAAAATCAACTTTATTTGACTTTGTGGATGTTTTTTCCAAGAGGATGCTATTAAAAGTGCTATTATCAGTTGATCATGCAGCATTTTATCTCTGAAGTGATTAAATTATACCATCTTTCATGGCAAGTTTGGCATTAAATCTTGTGAATCCAGCTGACAGCAAAGACACTGATGTTTGCTGATACTGTGGTCATCCTGCTGACAGCTTCATTAGCTCACTCTTACGCAGACTCTGAGAAGTCCTATAGTTTAAAGGTTTCTGGGAAGGTACTCCCAGGGTCACATTTGTATTCCAAAGAGTAGTCATACTAGTCTAATCTGGTTTTAGCAGGAATATGTCTAAGATCCTTGGAAACCTCAGCTTCTCAAGAATTACACTTTTTGGAAAAGTTCCTGATGACTAAAAAGGCATCAGGATAGATGCCTCCACACCCCTGTGTATAAAGAAGTAACTTTTGTGATTTTGTTAGGTGCAAAAAGAGGTTACAAAAAAGACTTAATAGAGGCAACAGTTTGAAAATCTAATTCTTTTATTCCTTGAATTGTATTACCTGCATATTTCTCTTTTTATGGTTGTAAAAAATGTATTTAAAATATAAACAAACAGCACCCTGTGGATTATTTTTCTTTCCCTTTGTTTCACCCTTTATAGGAAGTTATATCCCTTTTTTTTCCTCTGCATTTAGTCACCTGATAAAGCAGATAAAACCACTGAATTATCAACCCTCATAGCCACAATAAAAGCAAATTCATTGTTAAACTATGTTGTGAAGGTGAAATTTTCTTCCTTGATTCTACATTAATAATTTTGTTGTCATGCTAAAACATTTCTAAGATGTTACTTCATCCTGTGGCTGCAGAGATTCATGACATTGCAAGAGAATGTCTTTTTTTTTTTTTTTTTTTTTTTTTTTTTTAAATGCTTATTTCAGTCAGTATGTTATATTTGGGGGAGCGAGGTGGGAAGGAGATTGTATTGCAGTGTATGCATGAGTGTTAATGAATATGACATCCCTGCTGACATTATCAAGGAGAAGATTTCTCCAAAATTGATGTTTGTACTCAAAGTTTGTTAAAGAAACTTCCATATGTTTGTGGGGGTAGGGAGGAAGGGGAGGCAGGACAGAGACAAGGGGGATGGAAACTAAGAATTGTTTCCACAATCTAGCAGGTACTAATTAAAAGGGTTTGTGTACTTACAACACTATTTTCTTTAAATTCCTAAGAATTTTTAGGAACAGTGAAGAAAAAACATTAAAAAAAGCAGACATATGTAAATGTATCTGAACATTCCACTGTGGTTAGTTGGAACTGCAAACACAGTATTTCAGAAATTTGGCCCCCTCTTGCCTAGTAAAAATATTGTCTTTCAAAATGTTCTGGTACTTGGTTCTACATGGTAAATACATTTGGAGGGATTTTTCCTCCTCTGGGGCAACTCTTCTCCGTTTTGGGTTGGGGGGGGGTTTAATTACCTCATTGAAATATTTTTCATCTTTTAAAATGTAATAGGAACATTTTAGGCTTACTATTTTAGCATGTTTTAAGCCACTTCACATTGGCTTTTTCTACTACATAAATAATCATTTAAATTTTAGATAAAAAAAATATATGATCTGGTTCCACAATTGTATCATGTATTGTAAATTTATTGCATTTGTAATCCATCCCTTAGTTTGCCAAGTTCATTATGCTTAAAGTATACTTATAATTTAAATCCCCAATATATTTGGGTTTGGTGACAATTTTTTTCTTTGGTTATTAAAAAATAAACCAAACTTCCATAGTGTCTAACAAGTAGTAAATGTATGTATATTTACATGCATATCTTGCCCTATCCAAAAGACTCAGCAGCTTTTTGTGGCAGGGAAATATTAGTGACTTCTTCATTAGAAGCCCATTTGTGGCATCCTAATTTACTATAGTGGTAGGGGACTGAGTGGAAGATGGGTGTATACTTGCTTTTGGGGTATCCACTTTGGACCTTTTCCTCTAACAGACTATACTTTTGGGCAGGGTCTTAGGAAAAGAAAATAAATTTGATCTGGTATTATTGAGCATTGTGAAATGTGGTCTCTGATTTTAAAAACACGTAGGCAGGAACTGGAGAGGGAGTTTATGCACCTCAAATCATAAAGCTGCTTAAGAGAAATGTAAGGTAAGTGTCTGGACTGGTATCCTTGCTGTTGATGGTCTCTAAGTTAAATGTTTAAAATTGTTAATATATGTTTGTATCCCAAAATCTATTTGTGCTGCTTCAGAGGGAAAAAAAACATTTTGCACAACTAATCCTGTAATCACAGCTAAAATATATAGGAAATAACGCCATTTGCTGTTTCCAGGGAAATGGGTTAAATTGACAAAAGGGCCATACCTTTAAAAATCATTTTGTCTGAAGCATGAGTGAAAATAAAGCAAGTGTCCAGTGGAACATTTTTGTTCAGAAAACTAAAAGCGTAACAGATAATTAGTATGTGCTATTGTGATGTATGTCTTGCATTTTGATAATAAGCTAAATTGATTCTACTGCTGAACTTGAAAACTTTTTAAAGCGCTTGTTTATTTTTGCGGTGTTTTACAAATTTATGTATGGCTGGATAGATCAGGAATCCAAGGTTCTGTGCTTGACTTTTCACTGACTTATTTGTATCCATCTGTCAGACAGACTCAACGTTGCTCACTTCAGAATGTAAGGCTGTGCTGTAAATTTATAGTCTATTATTTTTGAGATTTTTATATAACACCAGAAAGCGAGGATGCAGGATTTTAGACTGCACCTACTTAATGTAGTCACAATCAGACAAGCTGCCTTCAGTTCTCCTCCTCAGTCAGCAGCAAGGAAGAAGAATGGAAACCAACATTGTTTTGTCACCTTGGTGCCACCTAAATACTTTTGTGGCACAAAGTGACAGCAAATGGACATCCATATCTTTTGTTGCATTATAATGGGTTACAACCTCTGACTTGGCAGCTTCAACAATTTGCTCCCTTCGGCTTTTCTGTCTCATCTCCTAGCTGCTTTTGCCTACCCCTTCAAGTAACGTAATCCTTGCTTCTCAGAGGTCTAATGCTGGGAAAGTCCTAGTTTTCAGTTTAGCTTTCTACAAGGAGAAGGTTCTGCTATCCAGTCTTCACACTAGCCAGTCCAGTTTTTTTAGCAGCCAACATTTCCAGACTCCAGATGTGTCAAGAATTGAGACTTCCTCCAGATTGCAGGTTTGGTTTCTTCTGCACCTGCAGCAGTGTTCTCTTTTCTAATTGGTCTCATTTGACTGGCTCCCAAAATATTTGTCAGTAGTGGAAGGACTTTTAAATGCTCATTTGTTATTATCATAGTTATTGATGTAGGAATAAGAAACAAATCAAAAGAAAATTTTCCATTTTATTAGACGAAGGACAATAACCTGAGATTTTTGTTGTTCAAAGAAGAACAAAGAATATTGTCTTAATACTAAAAAGTTCCTAGCGATTAAAATTGTCTAGTAAAAAAAACATGACCACCCCTTAGATTATTGGTTAAAGCTAAGTGACAACGCTAAGGCCCAGAAACACATCGGTGTCAGGGTTAAGAGACACAACCATCTTGATTGG
>JAGPOW010003642.1:59205933-59216526 GCA_030014935.1 Caiman crocodilus | reverse complement strand
GCTACTCCAGAGACATGATTGCCTGGCCAGCAGCCGTGTTCTCTGGAACCTTGTCACAAAGAGCCCCGATTGGCGGAGAAGGTGATAAAAGGGCAAGCTTCCTTCAGCGCAGCGTTCCTCGTGCGCACAAATGGTAGACTGATCACCTACCTAGCCGAGTGAACCCCTAGGACACCGTAAACTGCTAGCTACATACGTAGAGCTCATTCCATTTATAATTGTGATAACTGTGACTAGTGTGCTCAACACGTTGCGGTTATATCTTCGTTTGAACGATGACTACCCGTATTTCTGTCAGCGTTACGTTGAATTCATCTTCGTGAGTAAAGTTTCAGCTTTGTTTATTCCCTTCTTGTCTGAATTCATACCTACCTGCTTCCGTGACCTGCCGTCGTCCAGGTTGGTTCACCACCTGGTGCCAATACACATCCTACTTGTAGCATGATGACTACTTGTCAGGACAAAAATCTGACTGACTTCCAGTAGGGCTGGTTCAGGCATCTACCCTGGAGATTTTCAAAAGGAGACTGGATGCACATCTTGCTAGGTTTTTTGACCCCAGCAGTTTTTCCTGCCCAGAACAGGGAGGGGCTGAGCCTGATCATCTCATGAGGTCCCTTCCAGCCCTAAACTTCTGAATCTGTGACTATTTCTCAGAACCTTCAAACCTCACCAGGCAATGGAAAATGAGGTACAGGAACAGATGTTTACTACCTCTTCTCCAGCCATCCTAACAGTATTGTGAGGAACAACAGTATCCTAGTCCATCAGGAAGAAAGAACAAAAAGAGAAGGGGTCAAATGTTGCCACATAAAAAGGCAGAAGCACATGCTTCACTGTATATAACAAAACACAGTATACATAAAAGCTTCACATTTTTTGTGTCAAAAAGAATGGAGGGGTAGGCAAAGCATATTGGTTACTGTAGCTCTGAGGTCTGACCACAATCCTTTCTGAACATGGAGAAGAATATTGAACACTGAACCCTCCAAAATGTAAAGGACGATTTAAAAATATATTTCTAGCCTTTTAAAGAGATGCTGTATTAATTTTAATATCTCAATTCTTAAAATTCCCTTTTCACTTTTAAGATAAGGTATGTATAGTCAAATTCAACCCTCTGTGATACCTGTAGCTAACTCATCTCTCTTCTGTTGGTCTTTCCCTTTTGTTATCCCTTCATTTGGATTATAGAAGCAAAAGCTTACCTCCTTTTGTATCCAGAATATATCACACACTTGGGGGAGTTGCTATGAATCCCCTTTATAAAGAAATGTAGATGGGAGTCTAAATCCTTAGTTGTTTCTATACAAGGCTCCGGAAGGGCAAAAATGCTACATGGGAAAATCAAGATTGCTGACTAGTTAACTTTCTAGTTCAGTAAACCATCTGTGATAGTAGCCAGAAACAGATGTTTTAGAAGAGACAAAGAACTTTAGAGAATTCCATGTATCTGAAGTACTCTTGCCTACAAAAGTTTGTCTCTGTCTAAACGTTATTAAGATGTCACTGGCCAGCCTTGTATCACCATTACTGTGTTTTATCATCCTACCTACTGATATAATCTACCTTCCCCTTCTACAGTTCATCATCTGCATAAACATATCAGCAGTACACTTGGGCTGACAACCTCATGAAGTCATAACTCTACAGTATAAGTGGGAAATCAAGGACTCTTGTCCTACAAGCCTATCTTTTCAGAGATGAATTATGCAAGGACAGACTTCTTTGTGAGCAAGGTTGATGAAGCCCCTGGCAGATGTTTCATTCATGATATAATGAGTATGTTAAGCGGTGCCAACACATGGGGTGCACAGGTATGCTTAAGCCTGACAGGCTGTGCTTGGGCAACAGGCAAGGGAGGGGGTCCCCCCTGCGAGTGCTAGCCAGAGTCTGGAAATACTGGATGAAGCACTGCAGCCACTTCCCTGTTGGTGTAATCAGCTGTGGTACACCACCTTCCCTCCCCCCTGGCAAGATTCCCCCAGTCACTGACTGGTTGCTGGTGGGGGTCCTGTGTCCCCCTTGACTAAGGTGGCACCAGTTGTCCCATGGTGTCAATGATACCATAATTTATAACAAGCCACACATTCAGCCAATTTATGGCACAATAAAATGGCAGACCAACTACAAAGGTTTTCCACATTTAATCTTTGTGTTTGGTTTGTATGATATTTAAATTGAATGTGCAGTATGTGTTCCACACCAGGGGTTGTTTTTCTCCAGGGTCTGGGGGACAGCCCCCTCACCCCACTGCAGCCCTCCCCCCCTGCCCAATCCTTGGAAGTAGCCCCAAGTTTTGGGTCCAATGGGCATCCCCCATGCCAGCACATTTCCTGCCTTGCTTTCCAGCCACATGTGCAGGGCCAAAGAGCAATTGTTTTATTAGCCCCATTTTAGTATGACTGGTAGTCATTTTATCCTTCTATACTGCCAATCAATGAACACAAGTTTTTTCACTCAACAGCCCTTGGATTCCTTAAAAGTTATAACTAGCTTTTTCTCACATCAAGAATCCATAACAGGATTTGAATTCAGTCCTTGCATTGTTGAGAGTGCCATTTGAGTCTGAGTTCCCGATCCATTGTGGGCTGTTTAAGTTCTTTGCAACAGAAGAATCACCCTATTTTCTTTATGCTGCGTTTTATACAGAAGAGAGGCAAAAGGGCAGGATATATAAATATGCACAACATCTTTCCAACCTCTCTCTCCCACCTGTTAGATGAAAAACACCCAGCATCTGTGGGGAGTTGGGAGAGTGGAAGTAATTGCAACAAATCCAAGAGAAACATGAACAAAAATGCAGTCCTTATAGTCACTGACATTGAGAGAACCGTTGACAGTCAGTTAATCAAGCCAGTATTGAGCCAGCTGGATAGGCTCAGGTATCCTGAAAAATGTTGACATGATCAGTCCTATGAAAGAAGGCATGGCAGAGCAAAGATAGCTATCTGTGCTTTCCTGGTCTCTAACAGGGTGGTGTAAAGTTGTGTTCTTGTACCAGTTTTGTTCACTTTGATATGTATGGTGTTTATGGAGAAGGTGTTTGGCGACACCATGGTTGGCATGATAAGATTTTTACAAAGCTGTTCAATAGTGTCAAGTTTCAAATAAGATTGAAAGTCACCACCCAGCTGCACTGAGTTGCTTGAAGGCAATGATTCTGCATTAGTGGTGTTTCCTAAACAGTTTGTAGGTACTGGTTCACCACTGTGTGCTGGCTGCAGATACTTTGTAGATCACGATTTAATGAAGACCAAAGTCGCATTAGCCAGTACTTGGCAAGAGTTATGTACCACCTGCATTGTACATCAGTGAAAAATTAGTTCCTGTTAATTGTGAGTGCTGCTATCTGGGCAAGCACAGATCAAGTAATTGAATGCATCTGTAAGTTAGAGGCGGGAATGGGATCTGCAAATGCAGCTGTTGGCAGACTGATCGAGCAGGTCTGGAGGCAACATGGAATCAAAGTTTCTCCAGGGATTGTTGTTTATAAAGACTAGTTCTTACTTGCTTGCTCTTTTTTTAGTAAGAGACCTGGACAGGTGACATCTGAAAACTGGAGAAATCACCAATAATTCTTAACTTTCCTTCTGCTGAATCAGATAGTAAGTTGCCAGTGTAATGTGCTAGCTGTTATAGCACTTGATGAGGGGTGCAGGTCTGTTTTGCTGGCTAGATTGCATGCCAGGGCAATGAGGGCATGACCCAGCACCTGCTTCATTGACACCTGGAATGCAGTCACCAAAAGCAATGACAGCCACAAATGCAGTTTGTGAAAATGTGACGCAAGTCCCACCTTTTCAGAGAAGGATATGCTGACTTTTTGCTGTGAATGCAAATAAATTGATAGTAATAGGGTGTAAAGAGCAAAGAGGGTGGTGATCACTTTAGTACAGCAATTTTAAATTTTTTTGAGCTGAGCACCCCCACCCCCTTGAGTTCAATTTTGTTTGTACCCTCTGTGCCCCAACCCAGAAAACAGACATGCAAATTGATATATATGAAATAAAATCTTTTTTTTAATATTTATGAAATAAATGCTTTCATAAACTTAAGAGACTAACACAACTTAGATTACCTAATTAAATTACCTACATCTGTAAGTTTCAAAATCATGACTTGAAAGTGATATTGACATACTGTACTTAACTGACTTTAGCCATTTCTGCTTCTGCCTTTTGTTTTGGAACAGTATCTTTTGGCAAGAAGTACTGATCCATTTCTACCTTGTAATAGTAAGAAAAATATTGAGCTCACCAGTAGAATAAACTGCACTGCACAAATGCTTGCCTGTTGTAATTTTTTTGTTCTAAGAGTAGATATGATAGGCATATTAAACCAGAAGGTGGGAAATGTAATTGTTGCTATGGAAATTATCTCTGGCTTAGTTAAATACATTGTAACACATGAAATCATTTGAAAAAGGTTGACTCATACTATTTCAGTGTGTGATGTTGTCAAATATCACGTTCTTGTTATATAACGATAATAATAATTAAAAATAAAATTTGTCTTTTGCATGGCTTCCCCTGCCAATGTTTCTTCATGCCCCCCAGAGGAGGGCATGCCCCACAGTTTGAAAATCACTGCTTTAGTCAGTGACAGTGCTGACCTACAGAAAAAGTATACTAGCATTGAGTACCAACAGCAACAGAAATCAGATTGTGGTTCTGCCATGGGATTGTGGGCAGTGTTACAGGCAACATAGTTTTTAGAGCATTTTGTTACAAATTGGACTAGTGCATTATTCATGTTCATTACACTATTAGCAGTTCTTTAATGGTATGTCCTGAGGCTAATATGGCTGAACTGAGCAGCATTGTATGCCAGAGCTGGGCCAGCCTTGAATCCAGACTAATGAAAATGTGTGCAGTGCCTAGCAGCAGAATAGGGCCTTGATCTGTGGCTTGATTTTCTTCCAGGATAGAAATAAATACACACGATATGATGCATGAGACTAGGGGATAAAGTTTTGGGAGCAGCCCAACTTGCAAGATCTATAGCTCAGGAATACATGAGGTTTGACCTAAGCTGTGGCCAGAAATGCAGGAGATCAGCTGATCTGATGAGGCCCTATGATCTCCAAAAGCAGTGTAGGAAGTGTGATCAGAACTGCAGACAGGTCCTCTGATTGGGAAGAGGGTATGAGAGGAGCCAGTTGGACAGATCCTTAGAGTCTGCTTTGAAAGGGGGCCTTGAGGAAAAAGGGTTTGTTTCAGAGCCTAGGGGACCTGTTCCAAATTCCCCCATTTTATTCCTTCTTATCACCAACTTCTGTCCACATCCAGCTTGCAGAATTGCTCTATCCAGCCCACAAGCCTACCAGAGTTTGACAGGTGGGGCTAGGTGGGGTGGGGTTCTTATGGATGAGTCCACTTGGCAACGGGGGCAAATGAGGTCTGATACAGTCCCAGTCACCCTATGGCCACTTGGTGTGTCACTGCCACAGCAACCAGCCACTTGTCCCATGTGTGTTTACCCTACCTCCTCTGCTGCTGGCCCTGCTGCTGCCTCATGCTGGAGCTGCTGTATGCCTTGTGCTGGAGCCAGAGCTGCCACCACTGCCTACCCCAGGCTCAAGCTTCCATTCCATGCCCTGGGCTGGATCTGGCCCTCAAGGAGGCTTATACTCTGTATCTGGCCGAGGGCACTAGCCAAGTTTTACTGCCCCTCCCTTGAATCTCCCCAGCTGTCCTGAATGGCACTGACAGCTACTTGCTAGAGCAGGGATAGGCAGCATTTTTTTGTCTGAAGTGCTAACAAAACCACAATATCTACCTTGGAAGGTGCCGGAGTGTTGGCATGCCACAAAAACAAGGTGGGAGGGGGGAATGGTATGTAGCAGGAAGCACTGCATATTAGTATAATTAATGATCATAAATGTTGCCTTTTTCCTGGTAAATACCAGACCTTCTAAAAATTCTAAACCTGGTGACAACAAAACAAATACAACTTCATGTACTACCTTTGTTGTTGTGTATTCTTTTTTTGTTAAGCATGTTGCGATGAGAAAGACAGAGAGAAAGAAAGAAGAGAAAGAGGGAGGGAAAGAAAGTGGGGGAAAGAGATGAAAGAGAAACACACACACATGCACACACATGTGCACACAGAAGCAGACAAATGCACGGAACCAGATGTACGTGTGCACAGAGCTGGGCTGCTGGGCCACTGGACAAAGTCCAACCAGACAATGCTCTGGGCCTGCTGCTGCCCCTGTGCTTCCCTGGGGAGCCAGCCCCTGCTGGACTACGGAGGCCCCAGCCCAGAGCCCACCCATTGGCCCAACCCCCCACAGCTAAACCCGCAAAGGTGTGGCACTCCGGGCAGGGTGAGCACCAGCCTCATCCTGGTAGAAGGGTTGGGCTAGGGCTGGACTTGGAGCAGATGGGAGTTGGGTGGGCTCAGCTGTGCAGGGTGGGCAAGCAGCAGTGGCAGTGCTGGGAGAGGGGTGGAGTCTCCTTGCCTAGCCCCACCACTGGGAGGCATCTGGCACCACTTTTGCTCTGGAGCCCCAGCATCAGCTCCATTTTGGTGGGTGTACGTGCACCTCGGAGTGGGTGGTGGGGAAGAGGCCTGAGGCAGTGCAACCCTGGCCTATCCCCTGCTGTCCTCTCTGAGGTGCATGTGTAGTTGCTGCCAGCACAGAGCTGATGACAGGGCTCCAGAGTCTGGCACAGCTGTTTGTAGCCAGCCTGGGCTCTGGGCAGCTACAAGAGGTAGCGGGCTGACTGCAAACAGCTGCACCAGTCTCCAGAGCTGTGGCATCAGCTCCATGCTGGCAGTGACTGCATGTGCATGTCAGAGTAGACAGTGGGTCAGGGTTGCACTGCCTCAGGCACTGTCCCCACCATCCACTCCTAGGCACACACATGTACGCCGGCAGTATGGAACTGATGCTAGGGCTCCGGAGCCCAGAACAGCTGTTTGCAGCCTCCTGGCTGCTGCCTGCCACAGAGCCCAGGCTGCTTGCAGTCTCCCATTTGCCTGCTAGGAGCAGCCTGGGGCTTCAAGGCTGACAGCAGCTGCCTAGAGCCTTGGCTGCCAGTGGTGTGCTGAGCAAAATGGCCTCACGTGCCATGCTTGGCACATCCCTGTGCTAGAGGGAGGAACTCTGTCAATGCTACAACGATGAAGAATCAGAGATGTTTAATGATGGCAAAAATAAAATGTCTGTTGAAGAGTTAGTGATGCAAATTTGGACATGGTGGCCATCTTTACACATGCTCTGGAGATATGGACGCTTTAATTAGAGTGGTTCTGAGAACTGCTCTAAATAAAGTGCTAACAGCATCTCGTGTATTCAGTGTCCTGCACTTCAAAATGGCAATGGGGATGCACTAATTTAAGTTTTAGTCAGAGCAGCCCCATTGCCATTTTGAAGGATGGAGACACTGAATACACAAGACACAGAGGCTGCTTGAAGCACACTAATTAGCATTCCAGCAGATGAGTAATCAAGTCTGCTCTGACCTGCTGTAACATAGCCTGCAGGTACCCAGTGAACCCAAGGGCTCCTAAAATATAGACCTTCCAAAATAAGAACTCATTTAAAGCTGAGAGACTTAATCCTTGTTCTTTGCATAGACTTGTGGGGAACAAACTGCATCTGAGCAGGCCCCAAATGGTCTGAGTTGTTCCTCTCTCACCCTAGCTAGTGCCTGACAGCCATAGGTGATGTGTAGAGGGGGCAAGGAGTGGGGGAGAGGCACATCCCCCTGCCCTGAGATTGGCCCTTGCCAGCTGGGGAGTGGGGAGTGCTGGCCGGTGGTGCCCTCCCCACCCCTGCCTCTGAGAAATGCCAGAGGCACTTCCAGTTTTGTTGATGGCATTTCTGATTTTGCTGCTGGCACTTCCAGGATTGGTGTTTGGCTGCTAGTGCACCCCCAGAATCAGGAGGGCACCAGTTACCCATGCTGCCAGCCATTATTCCTCTGAGTAAGCAATAGCTAAGCTCCAGGAATAGGACTGTGCCTGACGTTACAGATTTTGGCAGCCCTTGCCTCTTTAGATATGGAAGCTAGGGTATGTGGAAGGCTCTGCCATTCCAGGGGCTTTGTTCCCCTCTACCTGCCATTCCTGTACGTGACATGTGATCTGGGGAGACCTTCCCTTAGTGTCATTTGGGCTCCTCTCCACGTGAACCAGAGAAGCTAGAGGGTCACTTTAAAGATAACCTGTATTTTAGGTTAACACAATACCAGGTATGCCACTGCTGGCTATCATAGAGGAACCAGCCAAAGGTATAGAAATGAGTGGGCCCAAGGCATTGTGAGAGAGGACTGGTTGAAGCAGGGGCAGTAGGAGGGGTGCAGTTGTGGGGTGAGACCTAGTCTGATGTGCAGCTTGGGCTCTGTAACTGACAAGCTGCTACCTGCAATAGGTAGACAGTGAGTGATGACTTCCTGCTAATGACTTAATGGGGTAGAAGACAAAGCTGGAAATAGTGGGGAAGACAAGCAATCTAGTTTACAGAAGGGGAGAAAGAGGCAGCTGCTTCCTCCCCCTGTCCCTCCAATCAGTCTTCTCCTGCATGCTTTCAATTTTTGCAAACATCAAATAATAACCATCAGGATCTAAGAACATGCACTGTTCTCTATTTTTTTAACCCTGTTAGCAATTGTGCACTTCTCTCCACTCATAACCTGATCATAATCCTGCCCCTTTTCTACTGTAACAAAATGTACAGAATGGGGGAAGCAGCACCTATCATTATCTTGATCATCAAGTGGATCTAGCAAACTATAGGCCCCTCAGCCTGACTTCTGTCCCGGAGAAGTTCTTAGAAAAGTTTATTGAAGGGGCCACCCTTAATGGACTGGCCAATGCCAACATCCTAAGGGATAGTCAGCACAGGCTTGTTGCAGGTAGGTCTTGCTTGACCAATCTCATTTCCTTCTATGACCAGGTGACCTATCACCTGGACAAAGGGGGATGAAATTGATGTCATATATCTTGACTTAAAAAAAGCCTTCCATCTGGTATCTCATGATCATCTCTTGGTGAAACTGGCCAGTTGTGGCCTTGGGTCCATCATGATCTGCTGCCTGGGAAATTGGTTCCTTGGTCAGACCCAGAAGGTAGTAATTGATGGAGGTCAATCGTCATGGTGCCCTGTGACCAATGGCACCCCCTCTCAAGGCTCTGTCATTGGACCCATATTGTTCACCATTTTCATTAATGATGTGGACATTAGAGTCAGAAGCAGCCTGGCCAAGTTTGCCAATGACACCAAACTTTGGGGCAAAGTATCCACACCAGAAGACAGGAGGGTGATCCAGGCTGACCTGGACAGACTCAGTAAATGGGTGGACAAGAACCTGATGGTGTTCGACACCAAAAAATGAAAGGTTCTACACCTTGGAAGGAAAAACCTGTGGCATCCTTTTAGGCTGGCTAGCACTATGGAATTAAGAGACTTGGGGGTCATGATTGACCTGTAATGCGATGCTGTGGCTAGCATAGCGACAAAAATGCTGGCTTGGATCCAGAGATGCTTCTCAAGCAAATCCTGGGACGTCATTCTCCCCTTGTACTCGGCCTTAGTGAGGCCACAGCTGGAGTACTGTATCCAGTTTTGCATTCCACAATTCAAAACGGATGTGGAGAAGCTTGAGAGAGTCCAGAGAAGAGCCACGCACATGATCAGAGGTCAGGAAAACAGACCGTACAATAACAAGCTGAGAGCCATGGGGCTCTTTAGCCTGGAAAAGAGCAGATTCAGGGCTGATCTGATGGCCACTTACAAGTTTATCAGGAGTACCACCAGTATCTGAGGGAACGTTTGTTCACCAGAGCGCCCCAAGGGATGACGAGGTCGAACAGTTACAAACTACTGCAAGACTGTTTCAGGCTGGACATAAGGAAGAATTTCTTTACTGTCCGAGCCCCAAAAGCCTGGAACAGCCTACCATCGGAGGTGGTTCAAGCGCCTACATTGAAAACCTTCAAAAGTAAATTAGATGCTTATCTTGCTGAGATCCTATGACCCCTGCTGACTTCCTGCCTTTTGGGCAGGGGGCTGAACTTGATCTTCCTAGCTCCTTTCCAGCCCTAATGTCTATGAATCTATGAAATCTATATTATCTTTACACGAACTTGGTAACATCTCGATTGCAAACCTACATGCTAAATACAGCTCAGCAATCACTATGTCTTTCAATTAAAAATACATCCAGGAAATTCAGTGATGATAAAATCACAAAAACACTTTACCATAAGCACGGGTTAAGTAGAATGACTTGGCTCACCCAAATTATCATAACTCTGGCAAACCGAGACCTCAGGAAGAATGTTTTGCATTCAAAAGCTTGTCTAACTCTGCCAATTATGCAATTAGTCCAGTAAAAGCAGGGGTGGAACCAAGGGGCATGTACTGGTGCCCGTTGATTCCTGGCCCACTCAAAGGTTTAAACCAACTGCCTGGTAGTTTTATAGTTTCACAGTTGGTAGGGTCAGAAGGGACCTGAGCAGATCAAGTCCGACCCCCTGCCAGGCAGGAAAAAGTATTGGGGTCAAATGACCCCAGCAAGGTGTTCATCTAACCTCCTCTTAAAGATCCCCAGGGTAGGAGCCAGCACCACTTCTCTTGGA
>JAGPOW010003642.1:59192070-59205833 GCA_030014935.1 Caiman crocodilus | reverse complement strand
GAAAAAGTATTGGGGTCAAATGACCCCAGCAAGGTGTTCATCTAACCTCCTCTTAAAGATCCCCAGGGTAGGAGCCAGCACCACTTCTCTTGGAAGTTGGTTCCAGGCCCTAGCCGCCCTGACAGTGAAGTAGTGCCTCCTGATGTCTAGTCTGAATCTACCCTCTGCCAGCTTGTGACCATTATTTCTTGTCATTCCTGGTAGTGCTCGGGGGAACAGGCCCCTGCCCCTCAGCCAATGCCTGCTGGTCCCCTCTGACTAGTTTATAAACGGCTACTAGACACCCCACCCCCCGCCTTCTCTTGTGGAGACTGAACAGGTTCAGGTCCCTTAGCCTCTTCTCATAGGGCCTGCCCTGCTGCCTCTCATCATGCAGGTAGCCCTCCTCTGAACCCTCTCCATGTTGTCCATATCCCTCCTGAAGTGCAGCACCCAGAACTGGATTTAGTACTCCAACTGTGGCCTGACCAGTGTTGCATAGAGGGGGAGGATCACCTCCTTGGACCTGCTTGAGATGCATCTGTGGATGCATGACAAGGTGCAGTTGGCCTTCCTGACTGTGTCCCCACACTGCTGGCCCATGTTCATTTTGGCATCAATAATAACTCCAAGATCCTTTTCTGCCTCTGCACTGATGAGAAGGGAGTTCTCCAGCCTGTAGGTATGCTGCTGATTCTTCCCTCCACGGTGCAGCACCTTGCACTTGTCTGTGTTGAACCCCATCCTGTTCTCATCCGCCCACCCCTGTAACCTGTCTAGGTCCAACTGCAGCCTATTCCTCCCTTCTAGAGTGCCCACATCCCGCCACATATTAGTGTCATCAGCAAATTTGAACAGGGTACTTTTTATCTCCTTGTCCAAGCCACTGATGAAGATGTTGAACAGTGTGGGCCTGAGGACGAAGCCCTGCAGAACCCCACTGCCCACATACCTCCAGGTTGAAAAATGACCCATCCACCACCATTCTCTGGGTGCGCCCCTCCAGTCATTTAGTGACCTATTTGACTGTGTAGGTGTCGACACCACAGTCCCCTAGTTTTTTAATGAGAATGGGGTGAGAGACAGTGTTGAAGGCCTTCCTAAAGTCCAGAAAGACTACATCCACTGCTACCCCTGCATCTAAAGGTTTGGTGACCTGGTCATAGAAGGCCACCAGGTTGGTCTGACAGCACTCTGGGGTGGAGGTCATCAGGACCAGCTGATTTAAATACGTCCAGTCCCTCCAGAAGTTCCATGACTAGAACCTCACTGACCCTAGGCCTGGGTACGCTTAGGGTGGCAGCAGGATTTCTAGTCGGGTCGTGCTGAGTGTGTTGATTCATTGACTTTATGGCTCATTATCATTGACTTGATTTTTTCTAAAGTCTGTTCCACAGGTTTTAGTGGTCTTGATGTTCCATCAATGGAGCTATCCTTTGTTTTGCAGTTCTGCTGTCTGTTAGCTGCTCCTAGTAATGAAGCTTTTATTTCAGTCCTGCAGATCTTTTTTAACTTATGCCAGTGAAGTTGTATTTATGTTTGCTTCAGTCTGAAACAGAATGATACAGCCCTAAGTACCTATCTATTAGCAAAGATTCTAATTTATTCTTAACTGGAGGAAAATGTCTTGTTTTATATGTGATGATGCACCTCACCATCTGCACCCCCTTTTCAAAATTCTAGATCTTCCCATAAAGATACCACTCTAAGAAATCCTTGCCTCTCTCATAATTCCTAGGCCATCATGGCTATAACATCACTCTAGCCAACTAAAGTAAACCTTCCATTATTTCCTATAACACAGTAAACGTAGCTGGAGTGCTGTCAGATAACTCTCCTGGTAACAGCTCTTGGTTCCGTAGCTGGAAAATTGGCCAGTTTAGGGAAGATTTACCTCCCAGGTTGTTGCCAATGTATCTCTCTTTAGCAGTCCTACAGCCTGGTGGGAACTCAAGTAAGTGTTCTGTGTTAGCTTATGAGATAGAAACCTGGGGTTCAGGTTGACCCAGGACTAAAATGAAGGATCAGTCATTACAGGTGCCTTCTACCAGATTATCACGTTTGGCAGATTGTGCCCACAAAAGTTAGAACTGCTGTCATGAAGTACAAGTTCATGTTTGTTTCAATCCAAATGATACTGTAAGGAGGTTATTCCTACCTTGGGTATTTTTCCCTCTGATCTTTCAAATCCTTGAGTACGATCATAAATGTGGTGCAGCTATATGAAATCAGACAAGAGTCAGAATAGGTTTTGTGACTGTGCTGGAATTTTTTCCTCAGTTTGTCAAGTTGCCACTATAACAAAATTTTCAATCAGGGAAATTCCCAATAGACAATGCCTCTCTAGTTTAGACTGCAAATATTTCACATGTGAGATACTATTCATTCATCCAAAACTATTCTCTATATACAAGACAGAGTACCTTTCTTTTGACTGACAGGACTCAGACCTAACTGTGACCACTGTTATCATATAGGCAAGCATTACAATAAGCCTATAATCTTTACAGACAGATGAACCTCTGTGACAACTTATCTTGTCCTATGTAACTAATTCAATACACAGATTACAGCTGCTAACAATACACCACTTGTAGAAGATGTCAATAGTGATCACTTTTCATGCTAAGGAGTCACAGGTCAAATCAGTTACTGATACTGGGAGCCAATATGCCATAATTTAGCAATTGTACATTATGATGTTTGCTGATGAGTTTGACAGCATATGCGTCGTGTTCTTGTGCATAGTTTTCCAGGTGTGTGCTCTCAAAAAAAAAAAAAAAAAAGCATCAGGAATCTCTTCCCAAGATAACCTCTCCTGCCCGGCACAAAATATTGATCAAGCCAGTGGGAGAGTGTAAATTATGTCCTTTCAGGATCTTTCTACAGTTCAGCTGACACCTGTGAATTTTTTTCATTCAAATATAATGTTTGAAATTTCTGGCGCAGGATAACCTTCCTGTCCACTGTCCCCCTACCTTTGCTTCTCCTTGCAAAAAACTGTGCCTAGGCAAGCAACAGCAGAAACATTTACCACTGCCTCACCATCACCTCTTTCTCAAACAGGTGTTACCTTCAAAGTTGAATTGGCCTATTTAAATGCTAATACCACTAAGCACAGCAATCTGAGTGAAGTAGAGGGAAGAAACTACATAAAAACAAGGCAGGTAAGGTTCTTTTTGAGGGCAATCATCCTTCTTTAGGCATAGGAAGTCTCTGCTGTTCTGAGACTCCAAGGAATGAGAGAACCCAAAAGTGGGACAGGATGTCAGTGAGAAAGTAAGTTAGGAAAACAAAAAGTAAAGTAGGGAAAGGAGGGGGAGAAAAAGCAGTGAGGGGAAAGCCAAAGGTGAGTAAGGGAGACTATAGTGGTAGTAATTCAAGGTAGAAAAGAGGCTGCCTGTGAAAAAGGAAATGGCTGGAATTTGAGAAGACAGGGGGAGGGAGGAGAGGAGGGTCTAGCAGGTACCTTGTAATCAGATGTCAGGCAGGTTGTAATGTGTTACAAATCCAGTGTCTATACTGAGTCCATGATTTTTTTGCATCCAGTAGATTTATGAAGTGAAGCTTGTGGACTCGTTGATGAAAGGTGTTTTCTAAGCTTCCTTTGAGGATTAGAACTGAGAGATGGGAGAGGGAGTTGTCTTGTGAGAAATGTGCCCCCCACCAGTAGTTGGGTATTCTTGTCTTTTTTCCCCTTCCCTCTTTCTAGGCTTTCTTGTTCGTTCTTCAGTGGCATTTTATTGTCAGCCCAAGCTAAACCAAAGCTCATTTCATCAGATGTTGTGAAAAGACACGCACGGAGCACTGTATAAACCAGGGCAGACAAAGATCTTCCACGTAGGCAAGGCCTCTATGATTTCACTAGTTAAAAGCAACTCCTTATGCATCACCCAGAAATTAGCTACCAATAATGACTGATCATGGAGCATGCACTGTATGCTCTACCCAACATCTCACTTAAACAGGATGTTGTACAGTAAACTAGCAACTATTTCTGAATGGTTTGAAAGAGCAGTCACATATCAAGCACACTGCAATATTTTAAGGATAGATAAGCATGACAAGAATCCAAAACTAAGGTGAAAACCTCTTTTCAGCTGTATCACAGCACACAGGAAAGATATGGTCATTGATTTAATGAGAAACCAAATTTTTGAACCTCTGTGCCAGGAGGTGAAGAAATCTTTGTCAGAACATTCCATTCAAATCAAGGTCAAACTATGTGGACACTTTTAAAATTTAGCACTACCCTTGTATTGTACAGAAAACGTAATCAGTCTATGGAATGACTGGCAACAGGGAGTAAGTATGGGAAGAATGACGGAAAGGAGATTCCCAGTATGGGGGCCAACCTAATTAAAATATAGTTTTCTGACAGTGTTAAATATGGTTCCCTAACTTGGTTCAAAAGCCAGTACAAACAGGGGCTTGGAAGATGGGAATTCTGTCTCAATAATTTATAGTAATGAGAGATGTATTTATTTAAGCGTGATTTACCCAAGCATGTAAATGAACCAAAGTGTAATTTTGTGGCATGGACTATGTTTAGTCCAGTTAAATCGCATCATTCCATGTCTGTTAAAACTTTATTCACTGTCACCATGGCAGAATGCCCAAATCTGCTTGTAAATAGGTTCATTGCTTTGTTTCTACTGCCGACCTAACTTTCAGTCTTTTGGTCTATGCTGAATGTGACATGGCTTTACATCTTTTGCTGTGTACAAGAGATAGTTACACCACACTCAAGTATTTAATAATGTTTATTTCTGTAATATTTTTCATCTCGAGTATTCTGCAATTTGGAATCTTGTTTTTAGTGCTATAGCAGACAAAAGAATTACAATACTCTGAGTTATGCTCATTCAATGGTCATTGTTCATGGTTCATGTTGTAGACAATATTTTAAGGTTAAGATCCTCTTTCTGCCTGACCATGTGCCCTCCCATTTTTTTCTGAAAGCTAAGAGTACTCATTTGCTTCAAAACCATAAATACTGGAATACTGAAAATGAAAACTAACTCACTTTAATCAAATGGTCGATGATGAAATTGGTTGATAATGATTTTTTCTTCATTCCATTGTTTTGTATTTTGAAGACAGACATCGTATAAATGGAAAAAGGTAACACAATTTTCCTCTATGTGGATGCAAGGCTCAAGATATATCAGTACAGAATATCTCCAGTTATCTGTAGTCATGTCCCTTCCTACCCTCCCTCTGAGCTGCAATCTCTCCGGGTCATTTTGCAGTTTGACTCCAACCTCTTATTTGCTCTTACTAAACAAGGTTTTATGAATTATCTGGATGTCAAATCACCTGCATTTGGAGCACAAAATGGCATCCTAAATGATTTTACCCCAGAATTAAACATAGGGGCTTCTATTATACCAAAAGGCTCTTTGGAAAACTCCAAAGATAAATCTGTGCACCAAATACTTGCTTGATATGTAGCTCAAGATACTTTCTTCTCATTATTATCCTGTCAGTCTTCTGAGGCTGCTTCTTTCTCAGTGAATCATCATGTTAACTTTTCATTTTTACCAATATAGCCTTGAAGCTGGTTATATAAACAGGTGACCAATTCCAGTGACCTGGACAGATTTTTATGGCTGTTTGGGGAAATAGACTGGGGTTACCTTTGTTTGTTTGTGACTAGGTTTATACTTGAAAAGCTCTCTAGAGGTTATTACACTAATAAGTTCTTCTGCTCTTATTTTCTGGGTTTTTTGTTCTTTATGTAACACCCACACGCACTTGGGTTGTGTATGGTAAAGTGTGTGCTTTTGGTTGTTCTATATACAGGCAGTCCTCAGACTTACAACACAATTGGTTCCTGAAAACCAAGTCTTAATTCGAAACATTGTAACTCAGAGCCAATTTTCTCATAAGAAACAATGTTATAAATGAGGGATTGGTTCCTGAACCAAGGCTCAATACCCGGTTTTCACCAAAAATACCCCAGATTTTTGTACTTGATCAATTATAGATGAGTAATATAGCTACATTAATGTATTTATTGTAAATAGTAATCATGTTGATTTGGAAGGACTTCTTTGAGGTGACTTTGTTGGACTTTTTGAAGGGCTCCTGGCTGGAGTCTTCTCAGGAGTCTTGGCTGCAGGTTTTTCTGGAGTCTTGTCTGCTTTCTTAAAGAAAGTGTCCAAGGAAGTTTCGACAGATGTTTTTGGGACATGAGCAACACAGCAAACTTGTTCACTGGCATGGTGTCACATCAGATCAAACAGTGTAAAATCAAAACCGATGTCATAAAGTTGAAACAGCATGTCAATTTAGAAATGTTGTAAGTGCGAAACGTTGTAACTTGAAATGTTGTAAGTTGAGGACTGCCTGTAGTTGTGTGTATGGGCAAGATGGCCCCTGTTGTTCTGGCCATGTGCTCTGCACATGGAAAGCTGGGGCATGTATCTGGGCAAAACATGTAAAGGTTTTTCTTCCTCCTGGAGTTGCTGAGAGCTACACAGATGAATTGGGAGCCGGAAAAACTTCTCCCCATGTCGGGGGGTCTCCTCCCCTCTTCACAGGAGAGGCAAGCAAAAGCTATGTGAAGGGAAAGCCTCATGTACTAGGAGAGAAAGTCTGTCTCCGAGTTTGGGACCTCTATTTCCTCCCTCTTCCCCCCACTTTTTCTTTTCTTGAGTAGGATAATACTGCGGTGGTATTAATCCCTGGAATAAACTGATCAGTAATGGAGACCATGGCAGTTTTGGCAGTGCAGGTCTTGAGTGGGATAATACCATGGGGGTATTAATCCCTGTAGCAGATTGGCCAGGAATGGGGGCCTGACAGTTTCTGGCTATATGGGCCTGGTCCCCACGTACAGTTTTGTAACTGTAGCATCTCAGCACATTGATATAGCTGAGACTGGATGTCCAGGCTGCAGATGTAGTCCTGGGCCCTTTTTGCTGTTCCACAGCTATCACATTTCAGACTAGCTCTGAGGCTGGCAGATTTGGGCCATGGTGAAGCCTGCAATGGTTTGAGCCAGGGTAAGGCCTGCCACTTGTTGTTGATCCAGGCTTTAGTACAGTATATGCCTGGCTGGCTTTTGCTGCCCAGAGATAGGCCGGGGCCTTCTTTTGTCCCTTTTTGTAGTTTGTCCCAATCAAGCGGTGTGGTTGGGCACTAGTTGTAGTTCAAGCCCAAGTCAAGATAGCCCTGACTTTTTCTTCAATATTTTTTTTGTAGTTTTCTGTCCAGAAGAGTTGGGATTGGGACTAGGATTTTTGGGGTGCACTATGCTGATGGAAGCCACAGTTAATGCCTCAAAGCCACCATCTGGAAGTGGAGGTTGGCTCTCTACCACTTTTCCAGGAGCAATAGAGCCCCTTGCAGCACAGAGCAACTCTGCTCTTGAGCAGCTCCCCACAATACTGTGAACCCAAGAAGCAGGTCATAGGACTCTGTGGTGTGGGCCCCCCTCTCCAGCCCATTGCTGAAGGGCAGGTAAAAGGGTGAAGGTCCCCTGAACTGCCTTTTGGGGAACCCCAAGTCCAAGACTATCTGGGCATGTGTGAAGCCTCCCCAAGAGAGTGCCAGCTACAGACTTTGCTTTGTAGCTAATAGTGTTTTTAAATTATATCTAGTGTTTTCTTTCGGTTTTTAAATTTTTTTTGTAATAAATGTGGGGGTTTGTGTTTACATTGCTTGTGAGGAGGGGATTTTGTTTATACAGGGCACCCCAGCAAATATATTGTTTGCAGACTTTACATAGCTCTCCATGCTGTATCAGAAATCAGATCAGTATTGGCCAATATGCCTCCTTAAAAATCGGCTATTCGTATTGGCCCCCAAAATCTCTATTGGATCACTCCTAGTTTAAACCAGTTTCTGATCACTTAGACTGGTTTATATATAATGTCTGTCCCTAGCCACAGTTTTCTTCCTGAATTAGCATTCAGTAAACAGGTATTTTTTTTCTTATCATTTTTCTTAAGAGTGGATGCCAGGAGGAATGATTTGTTAGCAAACTGTGCTCATCTACTATGAAAGTCTAATATTGTGAGATATTTACTTTGTTCTTAGCTCAAGGCAAAGAGAGAAGGTAAAGTGTGACTGAAAATTTTGGTTCCTACTAATCTTTCAGCTTGTAAGTAGGATTTTTAAAAATTCTTTATTCCAAACTATTCTTTCAGCATTTGTGTGTTTACTTTCATAGTTTCATAGTTGTTTCATAGTTGGTAGGGTTGTGGGGTCAAATGACCCCAGCAAGGTGTTCATCCAGCCTCCTCTTAAAGACCCCCAGGGTAGGAGCCAGCACCACTTCTCTTGGAAGTTGGTTCCAGATCTTAGCCACCCGGACAGCGAAGTAGCCTCCTGATGTCTAGTCTGAATCTACCCTCTGCTACCTTGTGACCATTATTTCTAGTTACTCCTGGTAGTGCTCGGGGGAGCAGGGACTCTCCCAATGCCTGCTGGTCCCCTCTGACTAGTTTGTAAAGGGCCACTAGATCCCCCCCTCAGCTTTCTCTTGTGGTCCCTCAGCCTCTCCTCGTAGGTTCTGCCCTGCTGCCTTTGATCATGCAGGTGGCCCTCCTCTGAACCCTCTCCATGTTGTCCACATCCCTCCTGAAGTGCAGCACCCAGAACTGGACACAGTACTCCAACTGCAGCCTGACCAGTGCTGCATAGAGGGGGAGGATCAGCTGCTTGGACCTGCTCGAGATGCATCTGTGGATGCATGACGAGGTGCGGTTGGCCTTCCTGACTGCATCCCCATACTGTCAGCCCACATTCATTTTGGGATCAATAATGACTCCAAGATCCTTTTCTGCCTCTGCACTGACAAGAAGGGAGTTCCCTAGCCTGTAGGTATGCTGCTGGTTCTTCCCCCACAGGTGCAGTACCTGTAGTCTGTCCTTTCCCAGGTGTTTTCCACAATGTTGTTTCACAATTGTTATACTGTTAAAAAAAGAGCACTAATATGTTCCATAGGACACAGTTTAAAATTAAATACTAGAAACTGGAATAAGAAGCACCTGAAATAATAATGTTTGCATGGCACAGATACTGAAACAGTGATAAAGAACACCATTAAGGACCGCTGTTAGAGATCTAACAAAACAAAACAGGGAGCACATATTATCAAGATGACTACTTGAGTGTTGTGGTAGGATAGGTAAATCTGTCCAGTCCAAGCTGTCTATGTAGCATATCTTAAACAGTATATTCATATAGTTACTTTTCAGTTGTTCTTAAAACTCAGCAGGAAGGAGATCAAGCTTTTATTGCAAGCCTAGAATGGATGAGCACATAATACAATATTTCTTTCCTTTCTTCCTCATCCCCAAGTGGAGAAAAATAATAGATTTCCATTTAAATAGCTCATAATTAAATTAATTAATAAAGCAACCTTATAATATAGTGCTCTATTTAAGGCAAGAAAACACATTTTGAATACAGTTGAAATATAGCATTATGAATTTTGTGACTCAACATATATACTGATAAAAACTTTAACCTTGTGATATTAACAAATCTGAATTTTTTTTCCCCCAACAAAGTGGAGAGAAAGGAGAAGCATCTTTAAAGAGACTTTACTGTTGGAATGCCTCAGATGAATGCAGCTATGATTCTGAAGATCTGCGTGCTGCTATCTGCTCTTTTTCCACAGTATTTCATATCCCAGAGTATGGAACAGACTCTGTTCAGCGCATCCAAATAACAGAAAGGTTGTAACCCTCTCTTTCTCCCCTATTGGGTGCATGGAGATGGATGTGCATGTATGGTTTACAACGCTCCAAACTACATGCAGTGTATGTGCAGCCATTCACCATGCTGCAAATTAGATACCAGGAGTTCCCAGTACTAAAAGAGGGGCAAAAAAAAAAAGAAAGAAAAAAAAAGAAAACTGGTGCAGTGCATGCTCCAGGAGGTTGTCAGCCAGAGGGTCTCCCCTCCTCTGGGTCCACTCTGAATCTTCCAACATGCTGTGAGAAGCGGGGAATGGGCAGTTTGTCCAAAGCAAGGCATTTTGCCCTGCACTGCAGCAAATATGCAGAGGCATGCCCATCATTTTTATAAGAAAGCAACATTCAAGTCATTCCTTTGAAACATTTTTGTGGTTTCTTGTAAATGTATTTAATAGTTTAAAGATGGTCTTTGGTATTTGAAGGGCCTTTGTTTTTTTCTATATGAAAACTTGTTTGTGTAGCCTGTGTGACTACATCTCAATGAGAATCTCCTTCTGGAGATTCCAATAAATAAAATTACTGGTGGTAAATACATACAGTAGGGGGATGTACCATCAAGTTTTTATGCAGCCTCTAACTCTGCAGGCTCTTCTATAATTCTTTATTTTTGTGGTTTCTTGCACCACTTTCTGAAGTACTGGGGAGTGGGGACTAGCTACTTGCCAAGAAAGGAAGTACACTGAGGTGTAGAAATCACAGCTTTCATGTTGTGTAGCATTTCCTATGGTCTGACTAAAGGCTGAAAGCATATAGGCATGAAACTATGACTTAAAAAACAAAAGAGAAAGAAAAGAAAAGTAGTTGGTTTTGGGTACAAAAATGGCCATTGAAAAAGACAGCTATTTATACCTACAGATAACACTTTTTACTAAAGATTCACGATCCCTGTTAAAAATGTATATCTTTTGCTACAAAAGGAAATAATTGTCTATTAAATTTATGTAAAGCAATTTTATATACAGTATACTGTCAAATTATTAAACCATGTGGCAGCCATCTTTATTATTAAAGGCTAATCAGCAATTGCAACAGCTTTGCAAAGTCTTATTGGAGTTTGGATGCATGGACAAACCTTTTAAAGCTGTAGATATCAAAAACAAGGTAGGACATTACATACTCATACTCGACTGAGTTTTATGTTTGTTGATCATCTTCGACCTGTTTTAGTAGGAGACTGTGGTATACAGACAAAATAAGTGATAAGTTAAAACATTGATCTAGGAAATGTTCCTTTTGAGGATAGCCTTGCAGTGCTTTGTTTAAAAAGACCTTTTATATTCTATTTGGCAGCAAGCCCAATTGCATACTCAAACTCAAGATAAGTCGCAGCAATAATTTTGTATTTTTAATTAGCCCTGCCATTTGAATTTATTTGGCTATAAAGTCAGTGAGATTACCCATGTTAACAATGTTAAGTATGTAAGTGTTTTCAGGATCAGATCCAACCCATCTAAAATTTAACATACAGTCATCTTATGCAGGGTGTAATACTTCTAGTTTTGAACTGTTTCGAAGGTCGTTTAATCAGGACTTGCATGTGGGAAATGCAGGGTGACTTGTTTCTTGGACATAATTTAACTTTCTGGACCACAGTACCAAAATGATTTGGTCTCAAAACGTCAATTAAAATACACATAAATGGATTGCATGTCAATGAAGACTATTGCCTTTGACTAATAATGAGAGATAATGTGTAGAGGTGTTACCAGGTTTACCTTTCAGAGCCTGAGTTGAGTCTCAGGATCAAGGGTCTGCTGTTTGATTGGTGGAGCCCACACACCAATCCAGAGGAAGCACAAGGGAAGCAGTGCCCCCCCCTTTTCTGAAGGGAGGGGGCAAGGAGCAGCTGCGCCTGATTCAGAACTGCACCAGCCAGGTACAGAGAACTTTGGGGGTGGAATCCCTGAAAAGTATGAAAGGGGAGCGTGCTCAGCAGGCTGGGCAGATGTGGCAAGGGACTCAAGAAGAGCGGAGCCAAGAAAAGCTGGGGAGCTCTCTCCCAGCAGGCAATAGGTCCAAGGCTCCAGAAGCTGCCACTGGAGGAGCAGCTTTGGGAGTGGTGCAAGACTGCTCAGGCTGTTGACAGCACATGGGGATGGTGCAGGGAGACCTGGCCCTGGGAGCAGTGTGAGACCACTTAGGTCCATCATGATGCATGGTTTGGTGCACGGAGCCCAGGTTTTGGGAGCTGCAAGCAACAGCTTGAGCCTGCAACCCCAATAGCATCAGTGGGCCACACGACTCCTGGGGCAAGGGCCTTGGGGCTGCAGTAAGGCAGCTCAGGCCTCATCTCCCAGCAAGTGGCCAGGTCTCACCTGTGGTGCATGGGCAAATAGCACATGGGCCCGAGTCTTGGGAGCCAGGGAACAGTGGAGGCTGCTTGGGTTAGCCACCCAGGGTAAGGATGGACAGACAGAGCCTGAAGGGTCTGGCCTGTGCTACAAGAGCTCTCCGTGCCAAAGGCAGGGCACGGGGAAACGGTAGTGCTGCAGCATGAGGCCCAGCATCCAGAAGCCAGTAGTGGTGGTGCAGCAGCTGAGGAGCTGAGCCCTTGGTGCCCAGAGCAGGGCACAGGGTGGGGAGGAGCCCAGTGGCACGGGAAAGGCCTGGAGAGGCACTCCAGCAGAGGAGACCCTGGCACCCTGGCCACCACCACCTGAAGAAACATGAGTCATTGGGCCCTTGGGTCCCACAGGGGAAAGATATTTGGGGTGGGCAACCCCAGAGAAGGGACTGGGTGAGCAGCCCTCTCCTAGTCAAGGCCCTAGAAAGAGGGGCCCCTGGTACTTCTTGGACACCTCTCTCCCCATCACCTCCAAGGGACCCTATTGGAAGGAGGACTGCCATGGGTCAGGGACTGTATTAAGGAATATATGATATTAAGATTGTTCATGTTTGCGCCTTATATTTTATAACTGAAATGTTGTGCTGTTCTATTGTGTTGATGCTGCTGAAATCATTTTATTATGATGGGTAAATAGTGTTATTTAGGGTTTGACCTTGGTTATTGGTTAATGTTTACTGTAAATATATATATATGATATTTAGTTCTATGTTTATGTATTTTATACCTCAATAAATTGTATATCGTTAAGAACTTTGGGTTTGGGCTAACTCTGTAGAGGAAAGAGGGATCCACTCAAAATTCTGGCATCCCTCCCACAGCATCTCCTCCTGCCTACCTGTCACATCTGATTGTAAATAGGCCACACCCTTGGGTGTATCTGGGTTACAGAGGTAATTATTAAAAGGAATTCATTCAATAGAAGTCCTACTCTGTTCCCCTGGGCTAAGTATAGATGGTCAAAAAGCCTGTGGCTGAATCAGTCAGTCTTTGTAGGTTAGTCTACACTGCAGAGATTGAACTGATTTGAAAGTGAATAAACGATCACTTTTGAATTGGGAAATGCAGGCACATCCCTTCAGTGACTCAAGCCAGAAGCTGGGAGGTGCTAGAGCATGCTGCCCAGTCTGCCAACTCCAAGGCTTTTCCCCCTTCTGTGCTTGAAAAGAGGGGGCATGGCCACGCCCCAGTCCAGAGCTAGATGGAGAGTCTGTCTGGAGGGGGCAGCAGCACCTGCCAGGCTAAGGCGGGGGTGGGTAGGAAAAGAAGGTAGTGGCATTGAATTCCTAAAAATTTGAACAAGAACACTTCTTTCTATGAAGTGAGCCTGTATTGAACAGAAGGGAACAACCCTGCAGAGTTCTGCTGGCTGTGATCATGGACTACAAGTCCCAGGCACCTGGAAGCAGGAAAAGGAAGCGATGAGCAATGCTGCAAAGTCCTGCTGCTGTGGGTCTAGACTGAAAAACCCAAAGATCTTGGTGGCAGCAAGAAGAGGAAATGAACACAGCCTATGCTGGGATTCTGGAGGACCTTGATATAACTTGAACCAGGAAGGGATCTGGGACAGAAGTTTCATAAACCAGTTTGACCCAAATCAGCTAAGTCTGATAACATGTAATCAGGTTCATCTTAGTATCATAGTATCATAGTAGTTAGAGTCGGAAGGGACCTGGGCAGATCATCTAGTCCGACCCCCTGCCTTGGCAGGAAAGAGCACCGGGGTC
>JAGPOW010003642.1:59138472-59174457 GCA_030014935.1 Caiman crocodilus | reverse complement strand
GCCAGGAGGCTGGGGTCAGGCTGGGGATGAGGCTAGGCAGGGCAGCCATGAGGACTTTTCTCGTGGCTCCTCTGCCCAGGGAGAGGCAAGCACAGCCAGAGGAGCCATGGGGGAATCTGCAGCCATCTGGCTGTGCCTGCCTGTTCCCAGCAGATCTGAATCGCCAAATCTTCCAAAGCTGATTCAGCCAAATTGATTCAGGGCACTGATCTGAATTTCCAAGTTGAATCACTGTCCTCCAAATCAGTTGAACTCGAATCGAATACTTCTCTATTCACACAGGCCTAGTTAATATGCATTTTGAATAACCGCAGACTAAGATTCTATTAACTCCATTTCTTCCACATCTCCATCTTCTCCTGCTGTGTTTCTAAAGTTAAAATGAGCTCTGCTCCACTCTTTCAAAGAATGGATAGAAGTGTCTGTCTTCAGGAAAGGATTCTGTACTCTGGAACCCAAGTGGATGAGGTCTATAGAGTTGCAGACTTACTCCTGCGCTCAGCATTTGCTGCTCGGAAATGCTAGGCAGCCCCCTGCTCAACACATAGATTTCTTGGGTCATGGAGTTGTCATTCCCCCTGTACTGTAGGCACCTGACTCTCTGGTTTCTGAATTCCATGTTGCAGAGAAGGTACCTATGGATCTTTATTGAATTTAGCTATTAATTTCCTCCTCTTTACTGAACTGTGGCATTAATTTCCTCCTCTGTAAGTACCCCACACAAATGCTTGGGTTTGTTTGTAAAATATCCTGATTTTTTAAGAACTAAAATATATATAACAAGATGATCATATACAAGATAAGATATATAAGATAAAAAATATGTACATTTTTTGGTTACTTTCTCCTAAAAGTTTTAACTGCATTGTGTTTGGACCTGCATTGAGTTGTGCCATAGTTCTTACTATGGCTAACAGATGTTGAAGAGTTCTCAAAAACTACTGTTAATAGCTTACAGTACTGTTAAACTTCTTGCTGGAGCTTTTTTGATCATTTTGTTGTTGACTCAGTTTAAAAAGATTCTTTCCCAGGTATGCCACCTTGATCTAAAAGCCTACTAAAGTAGGTATGATGGATCAAAGTACACTATGCAGCCATAGTTAAGAAAAATGTATTCTCATCACTGAAACATTTAAAACTGCCTGTGTCTTGGACATGTAATGTGAAACAATACAATACATTCATTCCCTTTTTAAACTGGGAAAGTGGAAACCAAGATAAATCTGATGCAAATTATTTCATTAAAGAAATAAAATTAAACTTCTTTCTTAAACATGCATGCAAAAATCATGATAGAATTACTTCTGTGTCTCCAGTTAAGAACAATCTATTTTTTTAGGGAATACTATTAATTAGTTTTTCCTGAACAACTGTATTCAAAGGTATGTGTTTGAAAAACTGAAGAAATGCATACTTTCAAAGTATTTAAAGATTTATCAATGGCAGGTAAGAAGTACATTTTTAAATCATCTTGTTCTTTCTTTTTTCTTTTATCTCAAAAATAGCAAATGTTCTTGCAG
Source organism: Caiman crocodilus (assembly GCA_030014935.1). Lineage (NCBI taxonomy): Eukaryota > Metazoa > Chordata > Crocodylia > Alligatoridae > Caiman > Caiman crocodilus. The sequence continues at coordinate 59,172,937 of JAGPOW010003642.1, read as the reverse complement.
ATGCATAAATAGTGGCTCTCTCAATTCTCTGCTGCATAGTCAATGAGTCTGAAGAGTCTGATAGCTGACTGTCTGTTTGTCCTTCCCATTCTTTTGTTTCCTCTTCTCTTATTAACAAAGGCTTTCCCAATGCCTGGCCAAACAGTTGACAGACCTCTTGAGCTTTTTGACGTGTGTTTTCAACAGCAGCAAGACACACTTCACACCTAGAACGTAAAAAGCAGCAAAATAACCTAACAGACCCAACTGATGCACAGTCTCCTGCCAAGTTTTGGGGGTTTTTTTTGGGGGGGGCGGTTGTTTCTGTATAATTACAGAAATATAAAGGACATCTTCTCAAGTCTTTTGCTTGACAGTTAAAATTGTGTGGGGAGAGAGATTTAGAACATACACATACTACATACAGCTAGTGGGCATGATGGTAAAGCAGTTACAGTGTAAGTGCAAGTTTTATTTCAGATTAATGCTGAAGGCCACTCCCAGATGCAAAGAGTACCTGGTCATTCAGAATAGGGAAATCAAAAGTATTTAGAAATGACGCCCCCATCCAACTCCCTTGCTTGATGGGTAAATCAGTGATTCAGTAAATTACAAAATTCTCCAAAACCAAACAAGCTGACTTAACATTCTAAGTAATCCACAGATTTCACCAGGAGAAGTAAGATCCTTTGTTACTTTTTGTTTTTTGGCAAGAATATGGTAACCTCCATGGAAAGATTAAGTTTTATCACTTGTGAATTAAACAGGATTTGATTTATAAAGCTACTGGGATTGTCCTTTAAGTATAAGGACTTCCTTTTCATTTTTAAATACCACAGATTACACATTCAGATAAATGCCACTGGTGGGGAGAGGTGGAACTTACCGGAGTGAATGTACAGTTTCTGGCACATGGTAGAAGTGAGGGGGACTGATGTTAATGGAACCACCTAACTTCTCAATTAGCAGATTGCAGATATTCTGCATTTTTTCAAAATCACTGAATGTAATGCAAACCTATGAGTTAATATAAACAGAAATTAGAAACATGTTTTCTTTTCCATGATGCTTAGATCAGGATTGGATACCTTTGTTGTTAAGATCTAATGAAAACTATTGCTTCTATATCTGGGCAATATCTCAGCCCTATCGTAAGAAAGTTACTGCTCTGCAGCAGAACTAAAACTGTTTAAAGGGGATGGAAGCCGTGGATTAAGAAAATGTTCTTTTGTGAGTTCTGGTATTTTTGGTATGTTAGCAGTTTGACATAAATGCTTAAGATGAAACTAGCCATATGGACTCTATTTATGTATTTTTCAAGACACAAAAGGCTACTGCAGGCAGTAATTACTATTTCAATGGTTATGTTCAAAACTAGGTAAAGTAGAATGAAAAGCATGTACAGGAAGGAAAATTACAGTATAATTCTAAGTGTTATTACATAAAGTTATAGGAAGACTAACCTGCAAGTGCTACAGCCAAAAATAGGACTTAAGGATTGATGTTCAAGAAAAATCATGATTCAAGTTCTTTAAGAGGTTAAGCATCTATTTTATTTTTCTACTCCCCAAAATTTACAAGTCCCTTTTACATTATTACTAATTTCAATGTGCAAAATCTGAAAGGGTATGCTACGTTATTTTCTTACAAATCAAAAGAACTTGAATCCTACTGTATGAAGTTTAGTAACAGCTCTGTAGAACATAACAAAACATCTGTCAGCATTGCAAACTCCTAGGCTGCCTCAGTAAAATAAAATCAAGATGTAGGATAGTTGTCTAATTCAGGGGTCAGCAACCTATGACCCTCAGGCTAGATCTGGCCTACAGAACCATTGAATCTGACCCAAGGATGTGGGGCTTCAATGGTGGGTGCTCTCCCTGAATTGTCTCTGTGCCACTGCAGGGACAAACAGCAACTATTGGGTTCTAATGCCAGCCCATCCATCTCTGACTCAGGGGATGCATCTACACATGTTGTTAATGTGACTAAAAAAACTGGCACAGTTCATTGTGGAGTCAGCTGCTTCCAGGCACACATGACGCTGCCCCTGGGGACCACAGTGATCTGAGCCAGGGTGGAGCAGCTGGCAGGGGAGCTGAGGGGGTCAGCCCTGGACTTTGGGTAGTGGAGGGGCTGACTGGGGCAAGAGGGTGATACAGTGCAGGGGCTAGGTGGCAGGCTGCCCCTGCACTGTACCACCCTTGTCCCCCAGCCAGCCAGTCAGTCTACACATGTGTTTGAGTGCATATAATTACACTGTGGTAAGACAGTACTTATCCCAGACAGTACTATCCTACATTGGAGTTAATTAGTTTACTGTGCCCTAATACAGGCATGTGTAGACTGTGACATTTTACTGTGGAGCTAATAAGTCAGCTCCACAGTAAATTGCACATGTAGATGCACCCAAGGGGGATCATTCTGACCTGCAGTCAGGAAAGTTTGTCTACCTCCAGTCTAATTAGTATGGTGTACTCCAAGGGTCACTGACTGAAGAGACAGTGCTTTTCCTTAGTGGACAGCTCCAAAGCAGCAGTTTCTTTTTAATAGCCTAATCTTGCAAAGCCCCACTCATGCAGGTAGTCTCACTGAAATCAATGGGATTACCAACCTAAAACTTGGTCCTTCTGTAGGAATCTTCATTCCGATTTAGTGGCTTGGCTATAGACCAGTGGCAGAGCCACTTAGAACCCATGTCGAATGCCTTAGACAGAGGAATATACATGGTATCTCAAGTCATTATTTTGTAGTCATGCTTAAAAACTGGGTCCTGGAAGCAAAACAATGGGCTGTACTATAGAAGCAGTAAAGAAACTGTCACAGAAGCACCAAGCTTATATTTTTGAAAGTTTCATGGAGGGTCTTTTTACAACTGTACTCTTTCAGAAAGTCTTTTTTCAAACTGTAACTTAGGAAATTCTTTAAACTGTATACAACTGTCCCCAGTTTTGAGAGAAGATAATTTGCAAATATGTTCAATGTCTGTGTGCATCATTATTACTCTTGCTATGAATAATACTTACCTCTGCTTCCATCTTATAGCCATTTTCTACTCTGCTAAAACCCTTTGTCACCGTCACATTTTTGTCCTGGAAAAAAAAGTACACAAGTATAATTTTTCTTAACCCATCAGTCTACTTACATATATAAGTTGAAGCATTTTAGTCTATAACTGAAGCTTATCAACAAAAGTTGGAATTGCTATATATGTCTCTTCAATTAGAAACAAGGTGGATATTAAAAATCCCAAGTATGGTGGGATAGAATAATTTTGTTCCCCATCACTTCAGCAGAACTGAGTCCTGAAACTGACTGCCAGCCCAAATTGTGTCAGTGTATAATCACAGCACCTGGCTTACAGAACAAGGAGCTGAATTATTTCCATAGTGCTAACAGGTAAAAAAAACTCCTTATAAAACCCTCTGAGAGAATCTGAGAGCAGTATTACATAGCTTGACACCAGCTGTCTTTCCTGCTTGGTGCAGGGGGGTGCTGAATCCAACGATCTTCCAAGGTCCCTTCCAGCCTTACAATCTACGAATAGCAAACGTTTACTTAATGACTAAGAATTTGTTGTTGTTGTTAAGTACTCCCTTATTAAGAATTACTACTCTCCTTTGACATTTTTGTGCTAACAGGATCCTTATTTCACAGTGGATGATAGCAGATGTTTGTATGAGAACCACATGCAAACAAAACGCAAGACTTCTGGATTGGTTTGCTGCTGGTCTCACATGAATCTCCTTTCCCACCCTCACTTCTTCCATGGACTAGGGCACAGCGTAATCATTCTGTTATAGAATAGGAGACAATATTCAAAATAAACAGGTCAGTGTCTAACTTAGAATCAAATGTTTCTTACAATTTAAGGTTCTTACAAATCAAAGAACCTGAATCCTGAAACAGCTCTGTAGAACAGAACACAACAAAACATCTGTCAGGAGACTGCATTAGGGGATTGGAAATTAACTAATTCTGCATTGTGCAGAAGAGCATGGTAGTCCTTTTCTACTACCTACCCATTTTCTAAAGAACTCTGTTAATGTACTTCTCGAAATAGGAACAAGGACCCTAAAGCTACCTTTCCTATAGCATACATACGTTTGTAGGATTATAATAATAATGAGATACAAGCATTTCCCTCTTAAATTGGTTGTAAATTGAGATTGAAAATCTCAGTTTAGTTCCCAACAGGCAATTCTCAAGTGCAAATGTGACTGACATCTTTTTTTGGTGGTCTCTGCAGTAGGGCCAAGAGCTGACTGGCATATGCCACAGAGACTAAATTTCCCATCTTCCCAGCTCTGCACAAAATCAGAGCCAAGGTACGCTGACAAGGTGGCTAGGAAAACACTCCATGTATTCGGACCTTTTTGTTACTTCTTCCAACCTCCCTGTGGTATGATGGTAACACATGTGCACACACACAATAATCTCATTATGAAGATAAAAGAGGTCTCACAGCTGCTCCAAAATTTGCAAGCATTTCTCCTTTTCTACAGATTACAATATAATTGGTTCATCTGAAATGTTTTCAAAATGTGCAGCCTATGTATACAAACATTGCCATCTTGTGGTTTTATGTGCTATTGCAAGATCATTAGTGGTAAAAGACATTTTGTATTTTCTATTTTAAGAATTATCCAGTAGAAGTTAATTTTCGTCCCCTGCCCCCCACTCTTAACCTGAAATGAACAGTTTATCTAGTAATAATCAATTCCAGGTGAAAAACAATGGAAGAAATATCTACTCCAACAATAAAATTATGACCTTTTATGACGCATCTTCCCTTGTAGACTTTTTTTGCTTCTGTTTCAGGATCTGTTTTAAGGGAAAGGTGAGGGAAGGATGAATGTTGGTTGAATTTTTACTCCGAATGATGACTCGGGCTAGATCAAAAGGAAATGTAATTTTTTTTAAAGCGGTGCCTGCTGTTTATAATTTTTTTTTCTACTTGAGGAGCTATCAATTTAATCATGTTAGCCACAGGAAGAAATTAGTTTTTGCAACACCTCAAATGAGATGCACTTTTGACGCTATGTACTCTGAATTTTTGTGACAGTCAACTAACTCCCTAAGTTTCAGACCCCCAAAAACTGTGGTAGGAAAATAATTAAAACTGAAAAATGAACAAATCACATGTAAAGGATGTTACCATATTAATTCTATCAGTTTGTGAACTTATTTTTTAACAGACCATGCTGACCTACTGTTGTGTGTTGAACTATTACTGAAATAAATCACTACTTTGTGTGTCTGGGGAAAAAAAGTCATGTTGTTTGTTTCACATTAGTGCTCAAAGTGTCTCAGTCACTGAACAAAACCCTGTCATCTCAGATACTGTACAAGAAACAAGTAAGATGGTTTATCTTCTAGACAGCTTGCATAGCCAGTAGTCTTTATTTTATCTGAATAAGTCTGTTTATATCTTTCTATGTTTTTCCAGTTTCCCCATCTTGAAAATATGAAAATTCTACAAAATATACTACCATTGCAAGTCCCTGCTTTTTATGTCTTAAAAAGAGCCATTTTGCAACTGCCACTAACTGTACCACAACAGCTAGTGATATGAGTGACCCAGGCATTCACCAATGAGTATGAAAAGAAACAAGCCAAATTAATCCTAAAGTGAAAGCACATACAAATAACCACAAAGCAGTGGAGTCATTATGAAAAAACTACTAAAAAACCTTGTCTTTTTCTATGCCACTTTGGTTACTGTTTAAAAGGAAACTGAATCTAGTTTATTCAACAGCAACATGAGACAGAAGTTTTAGTACGGAGAAACTGCTATAATTTGAAAATAAATATTTACATCCAGTAAAATCTGGTAACTTCATAACTGTACAGGGTAATGATAACCAATTACTAGTAGGTAACCAGTTCCAATTTCTTCTAAGATACATGTTTGTATGCTCTGTCAAGACACAGCAAAAAAAAAGAATGGGTTTAGACCTTTGTAATGTTTTATTTTATTACAAAAACTGGATGCAGTTGTATTCATTTTGACATGAGAACTGGTAAGACTATACAGATAAGAAACTTTACATTAAGCATTTACTATACAAGGTTAGAGTGCTTGCAGTATAATAGTTGCATACCTATGACTAAGTAGAATAATTAGTCAAAGAAGTTTGCTTTGCATCTTTGCATGCGAAAGAGAAGATAAATTCTGCTAATGAAAGGGCTGATTACCTGTCTTCTTGTACCAAGAAAATCAGAAGAATATCCAATGCTTTGCACGTATGAGCTGGCTTGACATGAAAGCCACCTTCTAAGCCAACTAATTAACGGAAGCAAATTCCATTGTGATTCAGGACGTGTACACACTTGGAAATGACTAATTACACTTTAACAGGTGACTAATTAGCCAAAGTGGTTTGTACAAATCTATGGGATTCTGACATGGATTCAGTGCATTTGACTAAGTCCATAGTGACCAGTTATCCCAATGCGAGGTTTTACCATACTAATAATGGGCTATACCAGAGCTGTCCAACTTCAGGGTGGCTAGGGCCCATACACTTCCCAGGACCCCTGCCACAAGCAGCTGTCGAGCAAGTAGCCCAAACTATTGTGGGCAATTCCCTTCTCGCAACCCACTGTGTGCGCCTCCACAATGCTCTCACCACACTGGTGATGTCACCCTCATTGCTGCTGTGTGAGTTCCCTGGCCCAAGCCTTCCCCCCAATGAAGCTGGCTGCCAAGGTCATGGTCTCCGTGCTGTTCTATCCTTCTCCAGACCCCCAGCCCTGGCAACTGCTCAACCAAAGTAGTGAGGGGAGTAGCTGCAAGGTGGGAGCCCTGTTAACTGGGCTGCATGTTAACCCCTTGCAAGCTAGATAGGGTTGTGGGCTGCCAGTTAGACAGCCCTGGGTTACATTATTACATGTATTCACATGTGCATGTGTACTTGCAAGACCTTTCTAAAGAGCTTTTGAAAGACATGCTTTGTCTAACTAATACAGCATAATTTTGACTATGAAAAACAGCAGATAAAAAAATGAGAAAATTGTAGCAGAAAGGCTGTGTCAGTGTTTTATATATTTCTAATGTAACTATTTCCCCCTCTTTGGCACAAGGTGTTTTCATGCTTATGACCCATGGAAGTATTCATGGGAAATGCTGCAGGCTGACATGTCTCTAAACAGTTCCAACTAAGTAAAAAGACTGGACAGGTGCTCCAAGAATGCATGGAAACCACGTATAGCTAAAGTCAAGACGAACAAGATTCAAAACAACTCCAGTGGTATCTGTGCTCTACTTTTACTGGCATCCTGCATCACACTTCTAAAAGTAGCAGCATACATATCCAAGAGAAAGAACTCTCTGTAATACCTTTCTTAAGTAAGCACTCAAAGTATATTTGCTTAATAGGCATTTTCATAAAGATAGAACAGAATTGTGCTTGAGACATGTAAGAATATCATGTAAATGTTTGTAAAAGCAAGTTGTTGCCTAATTAGTTTTTGTCTTGTTTGAGTTTCAGTGCATGCTTGTTTTGCAAAGGTAGAATATGAAATATCGTTAATGCTTTTTAAAATACAACTTCAAACTGTGTTTTTGTTTAATGTCTAAGGGCTTCTACACGTGGAATTAATAGTAGATCCTCTTCTTTTGACATAAAAGTGCTGATATATGGAGTAAATCAAGAGTACCTCCTTTCAGCCTTCTCACCATTTTCATGTGTATAGTTTGTTCACAACTGAAACAGCCTACATGGCTTTCAGACAGCTGATTTGAGAGAAGCTGGCTTCCCGCACTGAGTTTTCACTTCCCTTCCAGCCCTCAAAGATGATTCTGTACTGTGATGTGCTGCGTACACTTCCAGCTCTGTATAAATACATGCTACTGTGTGCATTTATTTCTGATAACAATTCTTTGTAAATATATATGGAAAATAAGAACACAAACTGCCCCCAGGCTTCCTGGCAAACCACTACTGCAGCTCTTATTGTTGGGAAGCTTCTGTAATAGGAGGGAGCTAGCCCAACTCCCTAATAAAGCAAGATTATGAGGAATGGTGATATGGATTATATAAATGTCAATCTATAGTATGGCTAATGGATTGCTAAAGAGGCTTAAATAAGATGAAAAAGATTGAAGGTATAAACACTAAGAAAAAGATATTTAATTTTAGAATGGGCTACTGTGGTACTAACTACATGCAATGCAATACAATACCAGTAAAGGACAAATTAGTGAAAGCTGCTAGCAGATCTGCAAAACAAAGAGAATCTCTAGTACTGGGGTGATTTAAATTGGGCTGAAACCAAGTACTACAAATTATACCATAGGAAATGATGCCTAAAATGATGTCCTCTGAATTCTCTTGAGTCAGATATTTTGCTGATACTGAATGTAGCAATCCACATCCTCTACAATAAATACAAAGTAGAGCTAACACCCTTTCTCATCAACAATGTGTTATTTCTGAACTTCCATTAGTATATTTTATCACTGCAGCCCATTTCATACTTTGACCTCTGTGGCAGTCCACTCACTCCTAGGTCATAACAGTGTTACTTTCCACGAGACAGACATTCATTACATTTGTGTGCAACTTGTGTATCCTCAGCTTTACCAGCCTGTCTTTGCCCATGTCATATTTTATTCAGTACTTACCGTTTTTCTTTTCTCACTGGTCTTAGCAACCCCACCTAATTAAACATCTGTTAGTTGAATTAGCATGTCTCTTACTTCTCTTTCAAATCATTAGTGAGGAGTACTTTACCTCATTCTATTCTAGAATCAGTTGTTTCCAACTCCATCATTATATTCAGTATCTTTGAGTTACATTTTTAAAAAGAAGTATTTGGCTACACCTAGCAGTTAAGTACCTTGTAGTTTGATAATTTAAGGTAGTTATTTTAGAACTAGGAACGAATCCATGAGTTAACCATTATCAGACAATAGATTTTAATGTGTATACACACAGCCCCCAGTGGGCTCATCCAATGAATTTTGAAACCATCAGATTCCACAACAGTACAATTGGTTTACATGCTATAAACATTTAGATACCCATTGGTTTTATAACATGGCTTTTTGAGGTTTGTTTCTTTCAGGCAAAGTTGCACACAGCTCCAAACATGTAAAATAAATATAGATTTTAAAACTCTGAGAAACTGTTGTTTCAAAACATTAAGCACTGCATCCTATTGCTTAGTCACAAATCCCATCTATATGTGAAAGGCCAGCTAGTATGGTAATGAGGTTTGGTAACAGACTAGTAAGGTGTCACAGTCTGGCTCTGGAGTGAGTTCAAGCCCTATCCTGGATTTGTGCCAAAGCCTGCTCCCACTTGACTCTGGTGTAAAATGGCCAGCTGGTTATTCAGACTGGCAAATCAAAGATGTGATATTGGCTACATCAGCAATATCACATCTTTCCTGGATGTGGCCTTGGTTTTTTTTTGGCCCCTGATCCTTGTGTTCAGGCTGGTTTTTAAAATGCAAGCAAACATCTGGGTTTTTGCGTTGCGTCCACCTTTCCTGGGCACAAGCAGTTTGGATGCTTGGGGCTGGGAGAAGTGGGCAATGTGACTGGCTGTTGGGGATCATGTGTTCTGCACCCAAGCCCCGAGGAGAGAGAGAGAGAGAGTGTGTGTATGCAAGCTACATGGCTAGCAGGACTGGAGGGACAGGGGTCTCTGGGTCAGGAGTGAGGGGCATCAGCTGTGCTGGGGGGCTGGAGGTTGGGAGTGAAGGGCACTGAAAGTGCTGTAGGGGGCAAGGGCTTAGCAGTGAGGGGCAGAAGCAGGGCACAGGCATATCACTGCCTCTTCCCCCTCTCCCTACAGGTGTTTTTTTTGATCCTGGAAATATGGTAACCCTAGCTGGTGAACATACCTGGGGGACTGCAGATTTAGTTGAAGACTTTGTGTTCGTAGCAGGAGAGTGAGAGTTTGGTTCAGAATTATTTATGCCAACTAAGTGCGGTTCTGTTTTGTGTTAATGGTTTCTAAATACTAGAGGACTGGAAAGTACTATGAAGAATAGCTGGGAGGCTCTAATAGTGCTCTACACATTGTGATTTTTTTGTTTTCTTTAGTTTTTGATCATTTCCCTTCCCTTGTGAGGGGCTAGAGCAACAGGGCTGAGGCCTGGAGCCAGGGAAGAGGAAGCTGTTGAAACAAGGCTCAAGGAGACAAGGATGAAATTGGTGCCCAGGTTAGGGACCTGAAGATTGTAACAGGGATAGTCAAGAGACTTTGTAAACAGACTGAAACCTATGTGGCATGGGGGTGGTTGGAAGTCATGTATGGCTAGAAGGGCTAGAGCAAAAAAAACAGTAGAAACAGCACTGGGCTGCCCTCTTCTGATGCCAGGCAGCCTCCCTTGATACTCTGTTTCCAGCAAGGTGTGGTAGGTTAATTTAAAAAGATATAGGACTGGGGAAGTATAGGACTAGTTTGCAGGTGAGGCCCTTAAAACAACCCTCTGGGTTAATCCTGACAGTGTAATTTCTGACCTTCTGCTCTTATTTCTCCAGCAATATAAATATGGCTTGAGAAAAGCACCAGACTGACCTGTGCTTTGCATCCTCATAAAAAAACCTGCAGCATGTGCTTGTGCCAGAAGATCCTTCCTGTCTTCAAAAGATGGGCACAGTTCCCACAAACAGGTCACTTTTCCCACAGAGCAAGTGAATCATATCATCATCCTGCTCTTACCACCTTCCTCAGCATCTATGTCAGGGGCGGACAATTATTTTGGGCAGAGGGCCATTTACTGAGTTTTGGCAAGCCACCAATGAAGGCTGCATGATAGGCAGCCAGGGACAGATAAATATTAATTTTCTGCATTTTTTAGGGGCCCCGCGGGCCAGATAGAATGGCCTGGTGGGCCACATCTGCCCCACAGGCTGCATTTTGCCCACCCCTGATTTATGTATTCTTTGAAAGAATACAGATACTTAACTCCCCTTTCTTTAACCAATCCAATGGCAAGTGCAATAAGTCCCAGGTAGGGGGAAAGAGGTTGGTTATTTTTCTTCTGTTCTCTTATTCCTTTTTTACCAGGGAACAGTTGTTTTTTGAAAAAAGAAAAAAAGATGCTGTGGCTGGGAGGAGAAAGAAGAGTGTTGCATGGTAGACAGAGAAGCTAACAAAGTGTTGGGCCCATGTATGCTTATGAATTATTAGATTTCTATCAAACTCTACAGTGACGATATAGCTTATAGTGACAAAAATGCTCTTTGCTGGTGTAGCTTAAACTCATTCTCTGAACTAAATAAGCATTACTACTAAATTAATCAGCATGTATATTAGAGACTGGTAAGACATAAATAAGGAAAGACATCCTTCTGTGTTTCTGATCTATCTTAGTCTAACAAAATTAAGTGTAAACCAAGCCTTACTGCTCTATGGTTCCTACCATATGGTAAAGTATCCTGCACTGATGTGGGATTAATGTGCACTAACAATAATGATGTGACTGTAAAGAAATGCTATGTATTCTTCCTACTTGGTAGCAAAATTGGGAACAATATTGTATGACTGACAGGTTTTGAGGCTTTACCATAAACCAGCCTTGCAAAATGTTATCCCCCCCACCCCAACTAATTCTTTATGGCCAAATGAAATATCACTGCATTTTTGTCATCGTAAAGTATGCGCAAATACAAGTTGCAGCTAGCTTTATAAACTGTCATGAGAGTTTTGCAAGATTGTTTTAAAACAAAGTTTCTTCTAAACTCTGTGTAGCCACGTAACCTGTTGGCAGGTACCAGGTATGGAGCAACGCTCACTCTGCAGGGTAAGTTCTCTGCCCAGAGAGAGCTAAATCCCAAACAGAAAAAAGGATCTAACTTGAGGCAAGGATTTTTATTATTATTTTTGCCCAAACTCTTTTATTGAACCAACTCTATAGATGATATGTAAAAGATACCGTAAAATCCTTGCCTCTTGTACAGTCTGGCCCATCATGGCTACAACACTCCCACCCCCTTGTAGCTTAACTGTCTTAGCTATTAAAACTAACAAAATTATCCTTGGTCTCTACATATATGTACTCCCAGCCTGTAAGTTTGTTACTTTATGATTTTGAAGCAAAATACCAACATACAACTGTCTGGAAAAAGAAAAAAAAATAGTGTAAGGATCAAAAAAATGAAGTGGCTTAAAGGTAAGGAAAGATCAGCTTTCTCTTATTTGAGAACACGGACCACCCCTACACCAGCATGGAGGCTGCTCCAATGTGTTGCAATTCCAGGGCCTCCCAGCCGACTTGATTAACTGAGCCTGCAGCAGCGTGGAAATTGCTGTGCTCCAGTGGCCTCCTGGATCAGGGTCCCTGTGCTTCAACCTGGTTGCAGAGGTGCTTGAAATAGAGCTCATCGGACAAGCCATACTTCAAGTGCCCCTGCAGGCACTTTGAGGCATGGGGATGCTAGATGCTGCAGGACTCTTGGAGCTATTCTAATTAAAGTTCACCCCCACCCCGTGTAAAAGTGTCCACCAGGGCTTGTGGGCTAGATCTGAAGGCGCAAAGATCAGCTGTCAGGACTTTCCCTCCCTCGAGCGCCCAGAGCATGTGACGAGCGCGGCTCCTCCGCAACCCCCCGACTCCTGAGTTTGAGTAGGAGCTGGAAGAGACCTTGCGCTCGGCTCAATCCGGGATCACCGCTTTCCCAAGCCTGTGCAGCCTGCTCCGGACAGCTTCCACCCAGACACCGCGACTCCGCACCCGCCCGCAGGCCGTGAGCGCCTCCGGCTACAGCGGAAGCCCCGCCCCCAGGGTGCGACGTGTTTGTGACGTCACCACCACACGCCCCCGCCCCAAACCCCGAAACAGGGCGGGACATAAGCAGTGACATCACATCACCACCGCGCGGCCCCACCCGAGCACACGGACCCACCGGGACGCCGCGCTGGCGCGCGCTGTGCACAACGTAGTCCAGGCGGCGGCTGACGCTGCTGCGCGCGTCTCCGGCCGCGCCCTTGGTGCTGCCTAGCCGCAGGCGGACGCGCGCCCGGTCCGGCGCCGCGCTCCGCTCCGCGCAGCCGCTCACGTGTACTTCCCGGCCCGGCTCTGCCTCTTGGCTGCTGCTCCGCCCCTCCCCGGCCGCCTGCGGCAGCAGCTCCGCGAACACCCGCGCGGGAGGAAGCGGCAGCAGCGCCATGCGGAGTGGGGGAGGGGGAAGACCAGCCGTTACGGCTCCATGGCAACCCGTGCCGTTCAGCACTTTGGGAAGGAGGGTCACATCATGCACACAACTTCCGCCACGACGGTGGCCAAGGCGGGTCACATGACCTGGCAGCGCCCACGGGAGCCATGCGCATGCGCGCGTTGGGGGTCTGCTGCGCCTTGCCTCGGCCGGGCGGGGCCGCGCCTGCGAGGGAAGGGGGTGGCGCTGGCGGGTGGTGTGGCCCTGACTGCCTAGGGCCTGGGTGCGGGGACGTGCTCACGCGCTGCCCGCCCACACCCTGGCCCTGATCCTGCCCCCCGCCCCACTGCCGGGCCCCAGGAATCCCAGACTTAAAAAAATAACGAAGTCCTGCAGCCGCAGGCCGCGGCCATCTGGCACCTTCGCTGTCACTCCCCGCCACAGATTGCGGCCCGGGTCGGCCGCCCGCCCAGTCAGCCGGGCTGGGGGTTGCTGGGAGCTGTCGGGGGTAGGGGGCACGTGTGGGTGAGCCTCTTGCTGGGTGGGGAGGTGCGGGGCTCGCCGGCGTCTGCTCTTTTGGGCATAGAGCCGGCTGGTCTGGGACGTTGTGAGGCGGGTGGGAATCCAGCCCCCTCCTCTCTCCCGGAGCTGGCTGCTCTGGGGAGAGTGGGTGCTGAGTTGCTCGGGGTCAGGCCAGGGCTGGACTCTAGCGCCCGCTCACTCCCCAGAGCAGCCAGCTCCCAGTGTTGCAGAGCTGCGCCGGAGGACAGGCATGGGCTGGGTTTCAGCCCCACCTCCCGCCTTCCCGGAGCAGCCGGGGACACAGCTCCTCACTCCCGGTGCCGATCAGCCGCCAGCTGCTGCGGGGAGCCAAGGAACTGAGCAGTGCCAGGACCAGGGACCGTGAGCTCCCTCCCCTGTGACCCCCTGCTTCCTAGGCTGACCTGGAGTATATTTCTCCCGGTCATCATCTACATGTGTTACTGCACAGTAGCTACTCTGCAGTTAGTTTACTAGCTAACTGCACAGTAGACAAATGGTACTGCTTAGTGAATGTGAGCATGTGTAGACGGTGATGCTTTACTGCACACTCTATTGCTCACTAAAGCATCTTGTATAGACATACCCAAAGATATTAAGGCATACATCTTTAGAAATGTTAGCATTGGAGTTATAAGCCAGTCCAGATACCTTGTTCCAAGCAGGCCTGGCCTTTCTAAATTTTTCCAACTATGACACCTCTGTTGGATAAGAGGAAAACTGTTTTTGATACATAGTAGCCATGTCTACATAAGACCTACTGCACAGTTGACTAAATTACTATGCAGTAAAGCATCATGGTCCCTATACATGTAGGCTTTTACTGTGCAATAAATTAATTTACTGTATGGCTAGTTTGCTATCTGCAGGTAGCAAATTAACTGCGCCATAGTTACTGGCAGTAGCATGTGTAGACGCTGACTGGGGGCTACCCTCAAGCTAGCACCAGGACTGCAAGGCTTGGAGCTTCTCTAGCCCTGGGGCTAGGGCAGCTCTTTGTTTGCCCTAGCCTGGCCTTTAAAACTCATCGGTAACCCTGGGACCTGTGCCACCTGCCGACTGCCTCTGGCCACTGGGTCCCTCAGCAGTGGCCTTGTGCTGACCACAGCAGCCTGCATGGGTCCCGGGGCCAGCCCCACCACCTGCCTCCCTGCTTTGGTGCCACTGGGCTGCAGGCACCAGCCCAGGTTCGGCAGCTCTCAGACTCTCAGCTGCAGCTCCTGAGGGCCATCAGGAGAGTCACACTGGTGTCATTCCTGATGCCACATACCACATACCACGTCCCAGGATGGTGGACCTTGTGGCACTATGGAGCGACACCAAGGTCCAGAGCCACTTTGCCTCAGGCTGGTGCTCCAACGTCTGCATCTATAAGGCCCTGGCAGGCTGCATGCAGGATCACAGGCACTACTGGTCTGCACACCAGTGCTGCATAAAGGTCAAGGCTTTGCTGGCACAGTGGGCCCTTATCACGGACCACAGCAGTTGGTTGGGGACTTCCCACAGGCCCATGCTCTTTATGTGGCAGATGGACCATATCCTTATTCCCGGGGTCCCTGGCTGGAGCTGTGCTATGTTTTCCAGCATGGGCGACCTGCTGGCATCTCTTCCACAGCCTGGCAGCAGCAACAGTCCTCAGTGGGGGAGGGCACCAGGGGCATGTCCCTGCATGTTTCCTACCCCTGGCCTTATCCGGCAGCTGGATGACCGTGGCCACTTCCCCACCACCACCTCCAGGAGGTTGTGGACCCAGAGCACAATGTGCCCCGGCATGTCCTGGAGAGTGCTGCAGACCTTTGGGACAGCTTCCCTGGCAGTCACTTTCCCCATTGAGAAGAGGTGGCTGATATAGCACAAGGTGGCAGACATGGCCAGTTTGAACAGAGAGACTGCCTGGTTGGGGACTGCTACTCCAGGTGTAGGTGGAGCTGATTGAGGAGCTCCTGGAAAGTGTCATCCAGAATGAGTCCAGCCACTGCTTGTCATCACCAGTGCACTGGATGACGTGGAGCCGCCTGTCCTAGCTGGCAGGGTGGGCCTACAGGCGGAGGAGCTGGAGCACCAGGAACTTGTGGATGCTACCTGTGGCACCATCCATGTGCATGTTGTCAGTGTCCCTGATGGTGTCCAGGCAGCAGCCCAGGTGCTGGTTGCTGTCAGCACAGGGCCAGGAAGTTTCAGATGAAATGGTGAGCTTGGCCATGTGGCATGGGGGGGCAGACAGGGTCAAGACTGACCAAGGCCTGGTGGCAGTTGCTGGGCGGTGAAGTGTGGTGAACAGGTTGGCAAAGAGAAGGCCGGGGTGCGGGTCATCGCTGCTAGGGAGCAGCCATAAATGGTGGGTACAGGCTCTGTGGACAGTCAAAGAGGGCTGTACCAGCACACTGAAGACTGCTCTGGGCCAGAAAAGCAGGTGGCCAGGGAGCACTGCACAGAGCTGCCTTTAAAGAGTGCCCCTGGCACCCCGGCAACTGCATCCAGAGCGTCCATCTCCCCCTTGCTGCTACACAGGGACAGAGCAGGGGCAGAGGGGCCTGGAGCAGGCTACTACCATAAGGAGCAAATCTGTTTCAAATCACTGCACATATAGACATCTGTCCAGGACTGGTTTACTGTGCAGTAAGTTACTGTGCAGTAAATCAAAATAGCCTTAATTGCATTCTGTAGATTTGCCCAGTACTAGCAAATAAGATTAACTGCAAGCAAAGCAAGTGAAATGACTACAGAATCCTACTCATTTACCAGTCCTAGGGTTTCATAAGGAGATGGTATGTCTAGCTAGTATGCGAATGCCACCTCATGGTTCTTGATTCAAACAGGATGTCAACAACCTTGGAGGCTGGTGGTTGATGACCCACCCCAAAATTATTGCCCAGGGATTCCTTTTTTTGTGTTCTCTTTCTCCTAAATTTCCCCTTCTGCAGCTTGAGGCATTGCTCCTAGTCCTGTCCTCTATGGCCACAGAGAAAAGTATATCTCCATCCTCTCTAGAAATGCCCCTTCAGGTATTTGAAGACTTATTAAATCCCCCACCAGTTTCTCTTCTTCAGATGAAATATCCTTAGTTATTTCAGCTTTTACTCATAAGTCTTGCTTTCCAGGCCTTTAATAATTTTTACTACTTTGCACCAATTTTGTTTCAATCTGTCCATGTCTTGAAGTGCTGGGCCCAGAACTAGACACAATACAGGTGAGGCCTCACAAGCACCAAATCTAGCAGAAGAACCGCTTCCCTTGATTTGCAAATGATACCCTTGTTATTACAGCCAGTATGGTTTTTTTTGTTGGCTCACATTTAGCTTATGGTTTACTGTTACCTTCAGTCAGGGCCATCCCTAGGGTGGGGTGAATTGGGGTGACCGCCCCAGGCCCTGCATTTTGGGGGGCCCCGCGGAGCTGGGTGGAGTGGTGGCTCTGTGTCCAGCTACTCGCTACCTCCCCCTAACCCCTGCTGCCAATGGTGGCAGAAGCTTCTTTGGGTCTGGGGCCCATGGGATTGGAGCGGGGGCAGGGCCCTGCATGGGTTGATTTGCCCCTGGCCCCACACTCTGCTCAGGTTAGCTCTGCCCCCAGTTCTTCTCTGCAGTACTACAATCTAGTTTATCATTCCCTAGCCTGTATTTTTTGCATGCAATTATTCCACTGCACATGCAGGATTCTGCACTTGTTCTTGTTGAACTTCATCTAATTCATTGCAGACTATTTTTCCAGCCTATTCCTACCTGGATCCTAGCCCTGTCCTCCGGAATGTCTGCCACTGCACCCAACTTGGTCACCTGCTAATTTGGTAAGCATGTACTCAATTCCATCATCTAAATCATTAGCAAAGATGTTGAACACTATGAGATCCAGAATAGACCTCTGGGGAACCTCACTTGACATCATCTCCCAATGAGACATTGAGCCATTGATGACTATTCATTGAGCTCAATGATCCAATCAGTTATATATCCATGTTACTTTCATCTATTCCATAGTTCCTTGTTAATGAGACTGTCCTGGGAGACTGTCAAAAGTTTTGCTAATGTCAAAGTATATCATATTTACTTCTCTCCTCCCATCCATACAGCCTATCACTTTATCATAGAAGCAGGGCTGGACACAGGCATGGGTGAAGAACTGGGTGACTGCCTGGGGCCCGGACAGAAAGGGGGTCCAAAAATGGTAATTAAAAAATTATTATTATCATTATCTCTGGCAAAGTGGGTCCCAACACTAAAAGTTCACCCACTGTTCTACGTACAGTGCTGCATAGAACTAAATCATGCTGGTCAGGCATAACTTACTTTTGGTGAATCCATGCTGGCCGTTCCTGATTGATAAATAAATAAAAGTAAAAGGATAAATAGATGTGTGGAAAAGGGTATAGTCCTAAATACTGAATGCTGCTCATTAGGGAGTTGTCAGTGAAGCTTTTAAATAAGTATTGGATAATCTGGTGATGCCATCTTACAGACGATTCATGTTATCTTTTGTGTGGTAAGCGTTCTTCATTTTTTTGCCTAACTGTTCATGATATTAAAATTGATTTTCTACTAAAATTGTCTTAATTCCATACAAATTGTTTTGATTATAGTCTACAAGACTAGCTGTATCTACAGATGCATTTACAAATGTCACCCTAGCCATATCTGGATTTGGGGTCCTGGGGTGTCAAATAGCCTCAGTCAACCTTCCAGCCTCTAAGGCTGGGGCCACTTTTCTGTCAAGTGCTAACTATTTACACAATTTATTATTTACAAAACAGTCAACATATGATTGAGGTTAATATCAAAACAGGATCTCAATAATCTAATTGTCAAAGCCAGGGTATCAATGAACTGAGAATACTTTATACCACCTGAATAAAGAGCAACCTCAGTACAACTCCGCAGCGTAAACCTTGAGACCCAAGTGAATTTCAGTAGGAGTACACAGGATTAACAAAACATCAGTTCTCCTTTACATTAGCAACATAGTAACATCGCTGGTGTTTGCTTCAGGAAGAAGGTGTTTTTCTGCTCTCTGGTAGAGCCTACATGAAGAAGAGAAGCTTTCCTCTGGTCCAGCTGTCTGCTGTGTCCTCAAAAGAAACACACACTGACCCCTCTCCCCAAAAGCACCTTTCTCCAACTCCCAGACACAGCCCCTTGTGCTGATAACTGAAACAACCCTGCGTTTATCACCCACCCAGTCCCTGGTTGTTAACTCAGCTAACTCTCCCCAGAGCCTTCCCAGACTGACACCCTGCCCTCCTAGCCAAGTCTCCTTTATGACCCATTTCCTATCCACGCATCCCTCTGCCTCACAGAGAGAAAAGGATGCCATGTCTGTCTTCTCCCCGTCACTAATTGCAGCTTTTATTCACAGTCACAGCCACCTCAGGCTGCAGCGTGGTTCTTGTCTGAGCTCCGTGGTCCAGGGCCCCATTCCTTCAGACCCCTCTCCCCTCTCTGATCCTGGCTGTGTCCCAGGACTGAGCTCCCTTCCTTGCCTGCCTCAGGAGCCAATGAAGAACATGCATATGCTTTTTCAAAACAACTGTGGCTGCAAACTTTCCTGCTCTGCCTTTACAGGGATCTTCAGCTCTGCTGCAAATCCAGTAGCAGCTGTTACACAAACACATATGCTATTTCAATAAAATGCAATATTATCTGATGTTCATTCTCACCCAGAATTAAATACTAAGGTATGCTTAAATTTGAAAACAGAGTGTAACATACCAGGAATATTGCAAGAATGTATCAAAATGAGAGAGATGAATTGGCTGTGTCCTGAAAAACCTTTGCTTAGTTTAAATACAAAGGTACTTTATGTGCAGACTGATCTATGGAAATGGTGTTTCAGACAAACAAAACAAGCTCTTAAACCTTCACTTGTTACCAGGTAGTATGAGTATGTTATGCAGTATGACTGATGTACTAACTAAACTGACAGACATTACTCAGCAACATTTCTTTAATAATGCTTTTCAAAGACACCATTCTAAGCACACAGGGATCTTGACACTTTCTTATTGAGAGGCTGTCACTCAAGAACCTCAGTATGCCAGATACATGAATAATAAGCTTGTTGACTGACAGCTTGGCTAGCTATTTTTCTTTAAAGACAGAACTGCTGGACTGAAACTGTCAGTATGGCACTTGATATTTTCAATTATGTTTATTTTCAGTTGTTCTAGTTTATATTTAACTTAAAAAAAAATTGGAAACCTAAGTACAGATTATGCCAAGAGGAAAGCTTGGAGAAGCTAGCAAAAAAATACAACCCTGTTTTAGGAAAACAAATAGTTTTGTTTTGATTCATTTCTGCAGGTAGGTGGAAAATCTGTACAATGTGTGTATATTTAACTTTTAATAAAGAAATGCATCTCATTTAAACAGGAAATAATTTTTTTAAGGATTCTTGAGTTAAAAATAAGCCTCTATCAAAGCTATTTCCAAGTATCCTTTGCTGCAGGTGAAGATACTGTGATCACATTGCCTGAAGTCTTGCTTGTTTTTCTGTTGTTTTTGTAGAGACTGCTGTTTCTGTTTCTTTCACTCTTCTATCAGTATCTCATCAGTTGAAGGCCTGCAGAGACTTTCTCTCCTTTACATTATAAGGCATTAAAAAGACATTAAAAAAGCCAGAACCTGAACTGACTCAATCTTGGCAGGTTAGTCTAACCTGCAAAGGTTGAACTGATTTGTAAGTGCACAGACATTCATGTTTAATTCTGGAAATGCAGGGACATGTCTGCAGTGGCTCGGGCTAGAAGCTGGGGGGGCACTAGAGCAGCCCTCTCTTCCCTTTGCAGCAGCCCCAAGGCTGGAGGGAAGCTGAGTTGGGGGCTGTGGACAGACCTTCACAGAGGCTAGGTATGATGGTGGGGAAAACCCCACCTTGGCCTATAGAGACCCTCACGTGACAGCCAGGCTGTGTCTGGAGGGATAGGGGGGAAGCTGTCCTTGACCGGCTTGTCTCTGAGGCCAGATGCCAGGCAGGGCAGCACCTCAAGCAAAGGAGGACAGGGTTTGGAGATTAAACTCCCCTGTCTCTGGGCGGACATGAGACCCTAGTTGGGGTCTGCCCAGTTTTCTCCCTCCTGCTCTTGCTCAGTTGGCAGGGGGCCTTGCTAGAACTGGCCAGCCAGGGCTGGGGCTGCAGCTGCAGCTGGGTTTACAGGGCTGAGCCCAGCTGGCATGCAAGTGTTCCTGAGGGCAGAGGCAAAGATGCAGCCCAGTTTGGGGCTGTGGGGGCTGTATGGCCATATTGCTCACAGCTCCCTGTGTCCAAGCCAGGTGGGGCTGTCATGGAGCTCCAACTGGCTGGGAAGGTCCCTGCGGGGCCAGCTCACCAAGGCAGGGCCCTTCCCAGCCCACTGGAGGTGCATGATAATTCCTGCTTCTGTCGCACCATGCAGCACCACTCAGGACAGGGGGAGCTTCCTTCAGCCTGGTGGCTTCAACTTGAGATGAACTGAAGCGGCCAGGCTGAAAGAAACTCCCTCAACTCTGAGTGGCACTGCGTGGTGTGACAGGATCAGGAGCCACAGCTGGGGGTGAGGGGAGAAAAACAGTCCTGCTGGGCCTAGCAGCTTCTGCTCAGCACATGGGGCTTTCGCTACAGCCCCCAGACACCTTCCACCTGGATACCTTCCACCTTCCAAGGCATCTGGCAGCTGGAGATACAGCTCCACGCACTGGGCAGAAGTTGCAGGGCTGAAGCTTCCTGTCCCCTCCCACCCAGAGCAGCACAGCTGTGGCAGTGGCAGCAGCATCTGGGGACGAGAGGGGCAGAACAGCCCTGCTGGCCCCAGCCAGCCTGCAGCTGGTTGTGCACCTGCAGCCCTGGTTGCTGCACAGGATGGGGTGTGGTGGTAGTTGTCAGGCTCATGACCTGCCAGCACCTTTGAGATGGCCCAGGAAGCCTGATCTCCAGCTGTAATGACCAGAATGAAAAGGGTTAATGAGCAACTCATAGCAAAAATGCTTTTGGAAGGCGTCTGAAAATATTAGCTAAAATAGACCTTATGAAACTGTTTCCTGTAAATGTTTCCTGCCTGTCTGAAGTATAACCATAAAGAATATATATATAACTGTTTATACTGATCATAAAACAGACACAAGTTTTTAAAAAGCTGAACTAAAGTAAAACTGCAAACCTAGCTGATTTAATACATTTTTGCTTAGAGTCAGTAAAATTAACAAACCTAACCACAAGGTATAATTAACATTAGTGGGTAGAACTTGGGTAGGAAGATGCTAATCTCAGACCCCAAAGTGATGTGGCATGATCTGCTTTTTGGGTAAAGCTTGGGCAGTAACTTATTATAATAATTTCTAACACCTTTTAAACCCATAGGGTAACAGCTATAGGGTAAGGTTGTGAGTGGCTCTAAAGCCAACAGATTAGCATAGAATATAAAAAACTGTGCACGTTAAGTGACCAGCAGGAAGGATGGAACAGAATCGTTATTGCTGTCCCATGCCCCTGGATCTCTTATTCCCAGCGTGAGCAAAGACCAGATCCTGACTAAGGGATCTTCCCCGATTTTTCCCTCCGACAGCATGGATCGGGGACGCCTGACTTTGCTGAATCAACTTGACGTGTACCTGACACTGAGGGACTACCAATAAGTTGCTAACCAAGTGGAAACTCTTAGGTGATTTGTCTGTCTGTTTTTTATTATCACTGCAAATTTTAACTTTTATTGTTATGTTGTCTGTTAGTTTAACCTTTTTACTAACTGTTATAAATGCAAATTATATCTTTTGTTGGTATAAGTAAAATTCATCTTTACTGTCATAAGTAAAATTTGTCATTGCTTCCCTCCCAACATCACCTCCTTGATCCTGAAACAAACAGCCCAGTGGCTGATCTGCAACTAAATTGATACATTCACAGTGCCCAGCTGGCCTGTGACACCCAGCCAGCCCCTGCCCATGTTGCTAGGCTGGGCTGTCATGCAGCCGCAGTGGGCTGGAAAGGGCACTGTCCCCATGGGCTGGCCCCACAGAGACTTCCCAGCCAGCTGGGGCTCCATGACAGACCTGCCTGGCTTGGGAACATGAAGCAGCCCCTGTAGCCTCAGCCTTAGCTGTACTCTGCTGGGAAGGGCCCAGTCCTGGTGGCCCAGTCCAGGCAGGCCCCTCTGCCTCTGCTGTCAGCAGCACTTGCAGGCTGGCTCAACTCAACTCTGTAGCCCCAGCTGCTCACAAGGCAGGTGGATGGTGGGGGTCATGCCAGTTGGCTCTGGCCATTCTTCCTCCCCTGCCATTGAAGTGGGGAAGGGAAGAATGGCTGACAGGGGCCATAGTTCCCTTGTAGAGGAGTGGGGGGTGGGGAGTGGGGAATAAATCCCCTCCCTGCTCCATTTGCCTCAAGGGGCCATGAGTCTGGACATGCCCCTGCCCCTCAGCCTAGAGAGCAGAGGGGAGAGGCCAGCCCTGTTCCCTGGAGCAGAGAACACAACTCCGCCCAGGACTGCAAAACATCCTAGATGCTGGGGCACTCTGGTTTACCTTAAAACAGGAGTGGTGTCTGGGATAGAAGTTGCATAACCCGGTTTGACCCAAATCACTTAAGCCTGATACTACATTCAACCAGGTTTATCTTAAACCAATTTTGGTCATTTTGAAACTGGTTTATGTGAAATGAACTTATGTTCTGTTACAGGTTTAAATCAGTTTCTGATCACTTAAACTGGTTTATGTGTAACTTCTGTCTCTCCCCTAATGGTTATACTCAAGGTTGGGTGCACATTTATTCCGTAGTAACTGCTGTTATTTCTGTGTAAAAGATGCAAGTAAATATACATATAGCTTCCCAGGTTTAGGGCTCAGTTTTGCCCACCCTTTCCTAAATCTTATAAAAATTCATACTGGACTCAGAATTAGTAGTTTAGATCTGGGCACAAAAGCAGAATTCCTTTACCAAGCATTAGTGCATTCGAAAAGAGACTTTTGAACCCTAAAAAACCTGATGTGATCATCAGAATTCAAAAAAGTCTCCAGATTTGTTTAGCTTATTAAGAAATAGAAAGGAGACAGAGAAAACAGCATTTAACATATTTCTTTATTTGAAATCTAATTTCCAGGGCCAAAATTTAACTGAGTTCACTGGAACATTGGGTCCACCAACATAATAGAGGAAGGACTGCTGAAGAGCTAAGTGCTCATGTTTTAGTTAGTGTTGACAGGCTTCAAAAAATAGAAATATATTTGTTGCTTTTTGCTTATCAAAGGGTTCATGAGAATGATTGACATATCTGCTGAGGTTTGTGGGCTAATGCTAAGGTTCATGGGAGGTGAGTATGATGAGATTTCTAAGACAAAATGGTTCCAACAGACCTCAAGAGTCCCATAGGGTGGGAAAAATGCCTCCAGATATTTTGCACATCTGCTTTTGCCCCACACACAAATAAATGCTGCTTTTCTCTCATTAGTAACAGAATTCCTGAGGTTGGTAAATTGCTTCTAAAATTATGTAGCCTGGACAGTCAAAAGCTGGGCTAAGCCAGTCCATCTCCCTACTATAGTCAGCAGATGGGAGCATTCACCCATAGTATTGAAGAAATGTCAAGAGCAATGGGAGTTGCCATGCTGCTGGACCCCTTGAAGAGCTGACTATCTTGCTAACTGGGGAAAGAGATTTGCCCTGTTTTTTTGTTTGCTTTTTTGTTATTTTTGTTTTTCTTCAAGCCTGTTTCCTCTTGGGGGTTTGGCTCCATAGAAAACCAAGCCTCAGTGGTTTGATGGAACATGGCAACTTTAGATAAAATCTTTAAAGGTTACAGATATCTTTACCAGGGCTCTGCTTGAATCTGTCTTGTCCTTTCTGCAGTTTTTAATTTGGCCTACTGTGGACTGATTAGTAATGAGGAAGAGAGCATTTCACCTCACTGTTTTTGGTTCAAATTTGAAACAAGGCATTAGTCACAGAAATTGTTGCTACTGAGGGGTGACTTGTATGTAGTCTTTGTGGGGGCCGAGAATAGCCGGATGGGGCCGCACTGATGGAGTAGAATTAGGCACAAACGCTTGTCGGGTGAATTCAAAAGAACTTTACTTACAAAATGCAGTACAGGGACTCGCGTCGATGCACACAGTGTAGGTATGTTCTGTACAAGTTGCTAAACACACAGAAAAGCAGAAAAGCAGAAACTGGGTGGCACACCGATGTTGTCTGAGCATGCAGGGCACGGGGTACGTTGAGATGAACGGCAGTGGGGAGTCATTGGTGGTTGATCAGGCCTCCAAGTTCGCTCCGAGATACACATGGAAGTCTCTTCCGACATACACGCGGAGTTCTCCAACTTGGGTGGAAACTTGCCCTAACTTTTATACGGCTAGCGAGCCAATTGCCAGCCGCCAGGTAGGAATAATTTATGATAAGCCAATCGGTAGCATGCATGCAAACAATGCAGATACAAGCTTTGGCAGGGACTGATCATTGCACCAAGGGTTTTTCCCGCCGTATCGGGGAACTTTTGCACCAGGTACTCGCATTGTGCTAAGAACTCTACTGTGCTGAGGCACTTTTAATTACTGAGCTCAGACAGTCTTTGGTAAAGTTGATTTGTTCTAATGGAAATGTGTCCACAATACAAAGCCACCACAGTTAATCATTATTAACAGTTTCTTTAAAAACTCAGGATTAAGGGCCTGATTTAGTTCCCACTGTAATCAACAGAAAGACAATAATTGCTATCAGTGTCAATTGAATTAGGCCCTGAATCATGATACATATTGAGAGCAATGTTATAGGGAAGTGTAATTGGGAGGTTCTAGAAATTAACATTATTTAGAAACAATGAAATGTTCCCAGGTTCAATGTACTCATCTTACATAATTATTATTGGAAGTGAACTAGAAAATCTCAGATCCTTCCATCTGCTGTTGGAAGGAGAGCAAAGTTGCAGTTTCAATGTAAGAACAAAATAATAGCATTTTTACCCCACACAATTTTTTTTATTATGCTGGAACTGGCCCTGTCGCACAGTGTGTGGACATGAAGTAGGGAAAGCCTTTTTGACTTTTACAAATTATTATTTCCTGTACTGGAGCACAAAATTTCTGTTTGAGCAGGCAAAGCCAGAAGTATTAATAGTCATAAAATTTCCTAGCCACTTACTAAATTGAACCACATTATCTGAACCAGTAACTCTGCAGGAGAAAATTCTACAGATTAATTATATTCTATGTGAAGATGCCCTTTTGTTAATTCTAAACATACCACCCATTAGTGCAAATGACATTTTCATACAGCATAATGGAAAAAGGAGAAAGTAACAAATGATCACTTTTTATTTATACCAGTCATCATTGTGAATTCTTTAATGAAAACTTTATTTAATTTTGTCTAGAACTAGATACTCAAGAAAATTATATAAATTGGCATACCTCTACTAAACATTAACCATCTATATCAGTTTACATCAGCTGAGAACCTGGTCTCATTTTATAATGGTTTGTGTCAAAATTATAGCTTGAATTCACTCTGACCTTTTTTTACATAAAAATTTTGTCAACAATGTCTCCTGATCTCTTGAAAAAATAAAAATCCAAAACAATCATAAGATTCTTAAGGCTGTTTTTTTAAAGTACGTATACTGAAAAATACCAACGCTTAAAATGGGGCATACATAAGATGGAAGAAGAGCTGTGAGTATCCAGAAGTCAAATAATTTGTGACAAGAAAGAGTTCTGAAAAGATAAAATCTGAAATGGGAGGTAAATCATTGCAAATGACAGCAAGATATTGCATGAGGTTATAAATGTACTCAGGGGAAACAGAATTAGAAAGATAATCAGATTAGAACCAGGAAATGACACAATGACAACCTTAAAATACATGAATATGGAAGAATAAGTGAAACAATGTCATAACTGTCTTCCTAACTTTTGTATCAAGACTTTTGTTCCACACTTAAGGAATTATGTACATATATTGGAAATACAAAAGGAATTTGCATTTTTCTTTATTTTTGGCAAACATTTTCTGTAGCCTAGTACATTTGCCATTATTAGAATTCAAGTTCTTAATTCAAATTCATGTTTCTTGTTCTCCTTTTTAAGGCTCTAAACAGTGTGGCTCCTATCCACATCTTGTCATCTTCCACCATCTGACCCATGTAATTCTGCCCAGCTCACTTGAATAATCATCTCCTCATATGTATCTCTTTCCTGTTCCTCCTTTTTGTAGCCTTTTCTCACACTTAAAGCCACTCTCTGACAAGGCAGAATCCCATAAAATTGTCCATTATTGAGTATTTTTTTTTGATAAATCATTTCCCACAGAAGGACTAGAAACCCCTTCCCTCTTCTTCAAGAGCACTGTTAACAAACTGTAATCTTGGAACAGAAAACTGAGTGATAAAATTTCACAGGCTGATCTCATTGTGTTTTGATTGACACCATTTTTCTTCTGTTGTTATAATTTGTGTTGTTATGTAAAGGACAATTTTCAAAGATATAAAGTGCTAATGGCAATAAAACTTGACAGGAGATAGGTGCTTGAAACTACCATCTGCAAGCACTTTGCTATGAGTTTGGCCGCAATAGTCAGATACTTTGGACAGGTCTGGAAAGATGGTGATGCTACAACAGCCAGGGTGAATTCACAACATTTTTTGTGCTTTTGTAGATTCCAGGTCTGTCCTGTGTCGGCACCATCCCCTGGCATAAATTAATGCAAATACTAACACAAGTGAGTGATGGTGACAGAATCCATGAATTACTGAGATGCCTTGAGTAGACATACTACATCTCTGGCTTTTCCCTTTTCCTCTTGACCATGCTCCTTGTACTAGCTGTCATGGAAAGGTTGCCTAATGTTTTTAGAGTGGATTTCTGCTTTCCCAGGATGATTCTAGGCTGGCATCATTATCCTAAGCTAGCTAAGTCTACCTTAGTGAAATTGGTAATGCCACAAACACTTAAAGAAATTTGGAAGCCTTTTTACACCATAACAAGGACATTTTAATATGGATAAGGAGAAACACAGAAGACATAATTTCAAACACAGAACTTTCAGGAATGTTAAAGTTAATGTCTGCGACATTCTTGAAACAGGCACTGCAACTAAGATAGTAACCTGAGTTCATGAAAATACAAATCACGCTACAAGAAAGCAGTAGAATCACTGTGCAACATGTGACCACCAAAAAAATGTTTACTGGGAAACTTAAAATAAAAAAAAAATGTTAAAAGCGCTGGTTTCCTGAGGTACAAGTGTACCGGTGTGTCCAGAAAGAAAGTGGAAAAGGGCAGGATCAGGCAAAATATGGCCTGGTGGGCAGATCCAACCAGCCAGGCCATTCTATCTGGCCCACGGCGCCCCTAAAAATTTAGAAAATTAATATTTATCTGCCCCTGGCTGCCTGTCAAAGGTGATAGAATCCAGGGGAAGCCAGTAGTAGGACTAAGCAGCAAGGCCTGCCTGGCTCTGCCCTACTACCCCTCTCCTCCAGCTGGAAGTCCCTTTGTAGCAGAGCTTCTGGCTAGGACCGTGGGGCTGGTCCCACCTCCATGCATCGGAGAGGGAAACTCAGATAAGGTGGTGGGGGGCAGAAGGCAGAGGAGGACCGTAGGTGATCATCCCAGTTTTTTGGGTTAGGCTGGGCCAGCTCCTGCTGAGTGCCATGGTCTGGCCATGCAGCCAGGAGCCATGTGGTGCTGGAGTGGCCAGCAGGGGTCAGGGAAGTGCTGAAAACAGCCAGGGAGAGGAGAGCTGGTGGCAGCAGCAGGTCCTCTCCCTGCTGGCACAGCTTAGCCTAGCTCCATAGAGCCTCTGCAGGCCCCTGTCCTGCACTCCTGCCACCCCACTCTGGGTCCTGCTGGAGCTAGCCCTGGGACACTGGCATGGGCCCTACACTTCCCGCCCAGCTGTCGCTGTACTCCCGTGCCCCTCCTCATTACCATTGCCACCCTGGTTGCTTTCAGTGTTTCCTTGCCCACCCGCCAGCTGCTCCAGCACCACGTGGCTCCTGGCTTCATTGCCAGACTGTGGGAACATTGGGCCATGCCGGTACCTTGGGGCCAGGAGTGGGAGTGGGGTGTGTGTGTGTGTGTGCATACACACCTCCATGCAATGAGGAAGGTGGAGAAAGAGACAGAGAGAGCAATGAGTGAGGGACAGTGTGTGTGTGCACTCGTGTGTGTGCCTGTATGTGTGCGCAATGAGGGAGGGAGAGAGTGTGTATATGTGTGTTCATAGGGTGATTCTCACCTGCACCCCCTTGTACTGCCATACACACAGACCCCCACACCCACACCCCTCACACACCCCAGCAAGCTCCCTCCACACAAACCCCATACCCCCCACACCCCCATATCCATACACACACCCACATGCTCCCTCACTCCACCTCCACACTCCCACACCTATTCATGCCCCCACAACCCCCCACACACCAACACCCTCCTCCACACCCCACATACCCACACACCCACAGCCCCCTAGAAACCTATACCCCCCCACACAATATACAAAAGTAGGACTTCATTTTGAGCTATTGTACAATCCCCTCTATGTACATTGCACAAACACATGTAAATCAGGACAAAAATATTTTTTTAAATCAAATGAATGAATATTGTCCATGTTTAATTTTTAGAATATCATTTGGTATTTTTCTGGTTCAAAGATGGCAAACCCTGTTGCTGAAAGGAGTACTCCTGGGGTCACAGGGAGGAACTTCTGGTGGCAAAGATCAGGGGCTAGGGGGTGGGACTTCCGGTTACAAGATGGCAACCTGGGGGCAAGTCACTTATCAAGGGGCGTGGCTACCCATGTGGCCCTTGACAGCTTGCCAAAACTCAGTAAGCAGCTCTCCAGCTGAAATAATTGCCTGACCCTGGAATAGGGTCTGCTCACAGAGTGGAATAAAGTATAAGAAATAAAAAAGGAGAATAGCGGAAACATGTTTGTACAAAGTTGGGGAAGTAGGTCTAGCAAGGACAAGTAAAGCCCGTTTCATGAAATCTGTGTCTAAAGAGAGAATTTGTGAATATGATTGGGTTGTGAATCTAAAGTTATGAAATACCATACTATATATAATAAGTTTCTTGACTTGTCAAGAAACTGTTAAAAGAGATGAATTGTACTAAAGTGGAACAGCCCAGAGAGTTGTTCTCTGGAGGACAGATTATTTATCCAATTCATTTCAGAATCCATGCTGGTAATAAAAGAAACACTTGCCTTTCAAACAAGCAGTTATATTAGAATAAGAGAGATAAAATTATCCCTAACATTATTTTGATTCTCCCTCCATTTTACACTAGAGCTTTTCTTTAAAACATGTCTCAGGCTCCTACTGTTTGGCTTTTTGATGTAGATCTGTAGGATATTGCACAGCTTCCTGATGATACTATATTTGTGTACTGTGGATACTTAGTCACAAAGAACAAAAATTAAACTGCTAAAATATTTAAAGTAGACAGCTCAACTCTCCTTTTATGATAGCATTTAATGCCTGCTGACCTTATCTGAGTTTGAATTAGTCCCTTGAGTCATCCAGTCATCCAATTTATATAGGTACACACTCAAACTGCACTTTGTACAAATGTATGTATGATACTTTATTAGTAGCATAACTTCTGCATGCTTCAGAGAACTTCTTGCACACCTCAGGTTACGTGAAGGCCTATGATAAGAGATAATAAAGTATAGATAGTGGTCTTTAATTTTTGTCAAACCTTGCCTTTTTTTGTTTTCAGGTCTATCATATGTTATACTAATATTTTGAAAAACTTTAAAAAATGTTTTTGAAACTTTTACAGTGGTTTTAAGTCCATTGGTTTGATTCTAATCTCTAGATTAGATTAGAAGTTCTGTTCTATACACGAGGCATGAATTGAATTCTTCTGTTTAATGATTTAATGCTTTGAAAAAAAAATAGACACCTTGAGTCATTTAACTATAGATAACATTGATATTGCAGACTAAACCAAATGTCTCTGTTTATACAATCTGGGGTATTTGGGGAATGATTCAAGGTGAGATCTTGTGCCTGGTTTGTTTTGTTAGTAGATGAAAAGCTGGCCTAATTCTCTGATTTTCTCAGCATTGGAGAATCCCAGGTGACAGGGAGCCATGACAGGAGAGAATTGGATGAGATCTGCTCATATGGACCATGTGTAGGCAAAACGAGGGGCATGTGTACATGACACTTTAAAGGGGGTTAAATGCTTTTGTGCCACTTTAATGGTGTTGGTGGTGTATTGTGCAGTAATTCCAGCCACTGTAGCAAATTCAGCGGTGTAATGTGCCTTAAATGATTTGGGGCACAGCAAACTAAAACTTCTCTGAATCTGTCTGACAGCTACAGAGCGAAGCATTGGGTCTGTGTAGCTCAGGAGCTCTGCAGGAAGCCCTGCAGGCATCCTGGCAGTAGCCTGGGAAAGTAGGTTCCATGCAAGCGGCAAGCTTGATCTTTTTTTTCCCCCTTGCAGTGTCTGCCTGCCTGCCTGCGCTGCTCAGGATCCTGATGATTTCCTCTATGGCTGTGGTGCCCCCCCTGGACCACCCGAGCTGGGTGCCTGCAGGTGGGTGCCAGCAAGGGGCATAATGCTGCCGCAGAGGGAAGCACCAGCTCCCCCACCCCAGTCCAGGGACCGCTCCACCTGCCAGCAGTTTGCCCTCCCCTCCCTGCCACCAGAAAGGCAGGTAAGTTACATGGTACACAAGGGCTTAAAGGGCCCTAAATTGAAGTGGTGTTTTTACAAACCCTTAACTTCAATTTAGGGCCCCCATTTTGTCTACACATGCCCATAGATATCGGTGTAGGCTATACACATACACAGAACCACCTATGGTAACATCCTTCTTAGGTTAGTTGTATGTTCATGTTCTACTGAGATACTTCAGGTATCACTGTTATCTTTTGTCAGCAGAAGGGATCAAATTCTGCTTTCAGCCCCTCATGATAGATTTAAAGTACGTTATTTGCTTCTGCAAATATGGCATTAAGTGAGATACAGCAATTGTTGTAGTGTTTGGCAAAGCCAAACAAAAGATACTTACATGCAGCAGTTGTTTGATTGCGCTGTCATTTAGAATGATCACTGAAGTGTGTTTAAAAAGGAGTATTTTAGCACATATTGGAAAATCAATACAAATGTTAGTCATCTCACAACAGCGTGCTGTAATATTATGATGATTGGGAATGTTTAAAGTCAACACATTAGAAGAAAATGGAGTTTATATTGCAGGACATTTGTTTGCCTGAAAGTGGGAACAAACAAGGAAGAGAGTTTCAGATCTTTATTTGAGGAGTTGAATTCTTTTTAAAAGAACCAAAACAATTGAGAGAAACAGAGATGTTTCAATCTTATTTGTGCACCAACAAGATTTTTTACTAAATTTCAACCGGCTACAAAACAATTCTATGAAACAAATTGAGTTTATACAGTGGTTGCAGGAAACATAATTTGCTTAGTGGAAGTTGTATCACAATTGATGAAGGATGAAAAAGAAATAGTTTACCAAGTCTAGGTTGATTTTGCAGGCTTGCTGTTAGAAAAAAATGTCACTCTTGTAAACTGAGCAAATTATACCTGTAGTTATTGAGATAGGACAAATATTGAAATGCATAATATCATTTTTAAAGTCAAGTTTTAGAAGAAGAGCTGCACTTTAAATGACTTATTGCAAAGCAACTGCACAAAGGGTCACTGTTAACAATGTACCTACCCCACACCTTGACGTTTACTCATTTCTGACTGTTTTAAGAGATTAGCAAGAAAAGCAGTTTTGTGATATGGATAATCCATATTACTAATCATTTAAATCATATATAATGGTTATTGTTATTAAAAGAAACCATGAGCCATTTATATAATAGCCTATTTATGGTGCCAAAATGCAAAATTAGAATTGGTATAAATTAGCATAGATTAAACAAAAATAAAGCCCAATATTTGGGAAGTATTACACAACAGAAGAAATAGTTTAGAAAGGGGAAACAGCATGTACTTTATTATTAAATAGTCTTTGTAATATGATCCTTGGAGATATTGAGCATCAATGGGATTTCAGAGGACTCCTTTTATTGAGAGGTGCTTAGCATCATGATAATTGAGCCCCAAGTGATCAGTTGCAAGGAAGTCAAACCCTTGTATGTTTATAGCCCAAAGAACAGAATGGATATATGTCTTAATATATGCAAACTGTTGTGCAGTGACACAAAATGGCATAAGATGGCAGTAAGAGATTACAAAATATACAGTCGTTCTAAGTGATACATTCCAGTGAATCAACCACTGGCTTGTAATAAACATGATTATATAACCAGTTACAAAAAGAGCGTTGCTGAGCTGTACCTGAGTACAAGATCCCTGCTTGGAAGGATGTGGGTAATGGGATCCCACAGGGCTCAGTTCTTGGACCTGAACTCTTCAATGTCTTCAACAGTGACTTGGATATGGGTGTGAAGTGTGCTCTGTCCAAGTCTGTGGATGATACTACATTGTGGGGTGAAGTGAACACTCCGGAGGGTAGGGAACGGTTGCAGGTGGACCTGGACAAGTTGGAAAAGTGGACAGAACACAATAGGATGCAGTACAACAAGGACAAATACAGAGTGCTGTATCTAGGGCATAAAAATATCTAACACACCTACTGACTGGGAAATGACCCTGTCAGCAGCACAGAAGCAGAAAGGGACCTCAAAGTTATAGTGGACTCCAAGATGAACATGAGACATCAGTGTGACAAAATCGTCATCAAAGCTAACCGCACTTTATCATGCGTTAGCAGATGCATGACAAATAGATCCAAGGAGGTGATACTTCCCCTCTACGTAGCATTGGTCAGACCGTGGTTGGAGTACTACATTCAGTTTTGGGTGCTGTACTTTAAGAAGGATGTGGATAGCCTCAAGAGTGTCCAGAGGGCAGCACCCATATGGTTAAGGGTTTACAGGCCAAACCCTATGAGGAGAGACTGAGGGACCTGGACCTCTTCAGCCTCCGCAAGAGAAGGCCGAGAGGTGATCTTGTGGCCATCTACAGATTCATTAGAGGGGTGCAGCAAGGAACTGGAGATGCTTTGTTCACCTTTTGGGGTAACAAGGAACAATGGTCACAAACTGACAGAGAGCAGATTTAGGCTAGACATCAGGAAAAACTTCTTCACGGAAAGGGTGGCCAAAATTTGGAATGGGCTTCCAAGGGAGGTGCTACTCTTCCCTACCTTGGGGGTCTTTAAGAGAAGGCTGGATAGGCATCTGGCTGGGGTCATCTGACCCCAGCACTCTTTCCTGTCTAGGCAGGGAGTTGGACTCAATGATCTGTTGAGATCCCTTCCAACCCTAGCATCTATGAATGTATGAATCTATGGTAGGCAAGGCACAATGGGTGCAGTGTAATGTTATGTAGGGATAGCCACATTTAGTTAATTCTGACATAACCAGTGTATCTTGGTAATGGCATTACATCTGTTCACCTGAACTTCTCTTAACATTTCCAGATGAGAGGGACAAATGATGGGCCCATAGTCCATTCCTTCTGTCCCTGTCAGCAGAAATAACTAAAAGTAGAATTTCTGCTGCCTCCAGGGGTTCTCCCTGAGCTCCCACTGAGTTATCAATTTTTCCCAGAGTAGGGTTATGACTTCAAGGCACAATCTAGTCCTCAGTGGAGTGATAGAAAGAACTTGATTTCAAGTATTGATATAGTTAATTATCTGAAGAATGAAAAGGAAAAATACACAGGTGAATTTCTGGAAAATATTCACAGTTGAGTGAATATTGACACAGTTGAGGCGGAAAGCAGGAGGAAGGGAAGAGCAAGACAGCGGGAAGACCACTTTTTCCACTTTGTCTGGGAACATGGTGAGTACACGCAGTGCTACTGCCAGGGGCCTGGC
>JAGPOW010003642.1:59101596-59131680 GCA_030014935.1 Caiman crocodilus | reverse complement strand
CCTACTTGGCAACTAGCAATTGGCTTGCTAACCATATAGAAGTAAAAGCAGTTTCCGCCCTCGTTGGAGAACTCCGCACGCATCCTGGAGTAAACTTGGTGGACTGATCACCCACCAACGACTCCCTGTCACCGACTTCCCTGATGTACCCCCTCCCTTGCATGATCAGCAAGCCATTTATGAAACTTCTCGTCTTGTTTCAAGAGCTCTCACTACATTTGTAACTGAAACCAAAGCCAGCTTATTCCTATGCTGCACACATCAGTGGCATAAGTAAACAATCTATTTGTTACCAATATGCATCCGTGCCTAATTCCACTCCACTCGTCAAAGTACCTACCTGATGTTCTGGGCTCCCGGCCACAGTCCAGCAGCTGCCCAGCTGCCACGTGGTGTCACGAACAGGATGTGGGGAATACATGATGGAGTCAGAACTAGTTAAAAACTGCCCATGGCACAGGGGGGAACGCTTAATGTCGGACTCGGATGATCTATGGGTGCACATTGCCTATCATCAGGCAGGTGGGAGGAGTTCAAACTTGGTCGCTGGTTACTTCTCCCTCAAAGGAGAAGAGAGAGTCGGAAAGGAATGGGCCGTCCAACTAGACCCAAGCCGTTTCTGGTGTGTTATGAATGGAAAGGGGGTCATGTACAGACCACGGGACAAGGTAGAAACACTGTCCCTGGTGCGGGTAAAAGCGAAGGGTGCGGCAAACCCGATCCCTGCCCAAGAGTTTGCCTGCTGCATTTGACACATACGAGAGGGCGGGGAAGCAACACCTCCTGACAAATTTAATTGCCTGGCCCTGACACCCCAGTCATGCAGCCATGAACTGCTCATCCAGCTCCGTGAAAATTTAGAGGCGGAGGGCCGCACCACAACTAGGTGGGCAGGCCCCAAATGGGACAAGGGAAAAATGATTAATGTACTCTTCCACACAGTTTCGCTCCTGTTACGTGAGAATGCGAACTTAGAAACCCAGCTAGCCATGGTCAGCAAAACTGCCGAGGAAATGGCAGAACAGAAAAATCCTAAACCACCTCCCGAAAATGGAGCTGAGGAAAAGAGGAAGTACTCAGCAGGCCCAGAGGAGAAGGAAGTAGGGTCAGGGGTAACTAGGACCAATGGTCACAAGTTACTGGAGAGCAGGTTCAGGTTGGACATTAGGAGGCACTACTTCACAGTTAGGGTGGCTAGGACGTGGTTGGCAGGGGGTCAGACTAGATGGCCTGCTCTAGGCCCCTTCTGACCCTAGGTACTGTGATACTATGATAAGAAGAGGGCGGCGCCACAAAAGAGCAGGCAGGAATACAGCCAATGGCCCCGCCCCCCAAGGCGACACTG
The DNA here is from genome assembly GCA_030014935.1 of Caiman crocodilus. Lineage (NCBI taxonomy): Eukaryota > Metazoa > Chordata > Crocodylia > Alligatoridae > Caiman > Caiman crocodilus. Next base: position 59,130,335 of record JAGPOW010003642.1, on the reverse strand, counting down.
TCCCCAACGGTCCTGCCCCCTTATTATGGGGAGGAACCATTGAGTGGGAATCTATATCCAACCCTTCTGCCTGGCACGCTAACACCCCCAGTGGCTATTCATCCCATAGCCCTGATCAAACAAACAGCCGATCCACAGGGCGTAACCCACACCACCACCACCTACCGCACCCGTAATAGGGCTGAGTTGCAAGAGTTATACAGGGAATAGAAAATGAAACCTGCTGAAAAGCTAGTTATTTGGCTAGGTCGCCTTGTAGAGGAATTCGGGTCTGAGTTACTAGACCTAGAGGAAGCCTGTTTCCTAACCCAGCAGGCCTCATGGAGTGGGGGACACGTTACCAACCTAACACTAGTAATGGGCAACATTCACGGGAACATCCCACTACCGTTCCTCGTTGCAGGGCAAATCAATCATAAATCTCACATGTGGCATGACAGATGGCTGGGAAGGGCCACTGCGGAACAACTTCTGCTAGCTATAGTAAGGGTTTCATACTGCTCCTGGAACCCAAAAGTACATCACCTGGGACTGACACAACCCCAGCAGCAGGGAGTGTGGCCCAACGCCACCTACGAAATCCCAGGGCAGTCCCAGCCACTCTCAAAGTCATAGAAGCCTGCGTAGAGGTTTACGGGGGAGAAAGCGCTATTACCCTCAGGCTCCTCCTCAACCTGCTAGCCACCCAACTGGCCAGGAACATCCTAAGTCAACTCCCGTGGCTACAAGCCCTCATGAAGTCAGCGACTACAGGCCCAACCGACACACTGAACCGTCTCACTGCATACCTGGTTGAGTACCAAAGGCCAAGGCACCACCAACCCGACCACCCACAACTGCACAACTGGAGTCGAGGCTGCCACCTCAAAGGACACCAGAAGAGAGAGCCATGTTCGGATTTCTCCTGAATCACTCAAAGCTTACCAAACAACAGCTATGCGTCCTAGGGGATGCAGGACAATGACAGCTGGCACACGAACTGGGTTTTAGGTATACCGAGAAGCCAAAAAATGAGTAGTTGCCACTGGACGGGCCAGCGGCAGTACCCTTAACGCTGGCCCTGCAGGCCTTCACCCCTACACCAGACTCATCATTTATGCCCCCACTGATCCAATGACGTGATGTGAAGATTCCTTCCTTCTCGATACAGGGGCTCAAGTTAATGTTATAACCCCATCAACACCTCATATGAAAACCAGAAAAACTATCATGGTACAGGGGTTAAATGTCACAGCAACCACGGAAAAGTTTAAATTCTCAGTAGCCGGTTACTGTAAAGCGCTCAAGGCAGTCCTAGGGGGCATTAACATCCTGGGAATCCCCGGTATCAAGGCACTTCAGCTAAGGGAGAAAATATTGCAAGCCCTCCCACTCTTCATAACCGGGCCTGACCGACACCGGCCCACGCTCTGCAATACATCTATATGGCGCTATAAACCAATCCCAACCAAGGATTCCCTGAAGGGGGCACCAATTGATCTTCTGCAGCGCCTCAAACAACAAGGGTGCATCCAACTGATAACGGCCAGCACTCGCCTCTCACAGGGATGGGGAATTGTGAAACTAGGAAAAGCCAATGAAGTCCAACTAGTAGTGGATTACCGTGAGGCCAACAAGTGATACCAACCACTCATGCAACCTAGCCCCTCTACACTGCCCCAATGCCTGTATGAAATGGCACAATTTCAAAAGGACACGTGGGTTGGAACAACTCTCGATCTCAAGGACATGTTTTTCTCCATCCCAATTGACGATGTCGAGGGAGCACTAAACATGTGTGTCAATGGTGCCATGTACAAGTGGATAGTTTGCCCACAAGGATACTGCAATGCACTTGCGTTAGCCACAGGCACCATGAATGATTCACTGAGGGAGTTCCGTACCTCCTACATCCTTCCCGGCCCAAATGAATTACAAATTTGGAGCTACGTTGACAATCTCGCTATCATGGGCTGCATCCAGCAAGCGGTCACCGAAGTTACCAACAACCTAGTCACCCATCTCAATAATAAAGGGTGGACAGTCAACTTAAGAAAATCAAAGCTACAGCCTACAGCTGACATCACGTTTTTAGGTACCAAGTTCATTGATAAAACAAGGTTTGGCATAACCCACAAAAATCCAGACACCAACCCCTTGGAAGGACAAAAATCCAGGCACCAACTACCAACAGACAAAAACCGAATCCAGCAATTACTCAGGTATCTCGATTGGTACCGACATCATGTCACTCCAACCCACCTACCGGTACTCGTAAAGCTTCAATGTCAAATCCGCAATAAGTCTAAAAAATTCAGGCCTTGGACTGAGGGGGATGGGAGAGATCTCCAGAAACTCCTTATGGCCATTAGGACAACACCACTCTACGCTTTTGACTTTGCTGACCCAATGACTATGACTGTAGGATACACTGTCAGCCATGTGTAGGCCTCGGCCCACAACTCCCGTGGCAAGTTAACCTACACCTCCCACCAAACCCTCCAAGCACCCAGCATCGATATGGAGCTATCAGAAAAGTCTTGATGGCAGGGAAACTTACAGAAATGTTGTCCCATGGGCATGGAACACTTCGGGCGCCGGGCGCAACCCTTTTACCTTTGTTGAACGCTGATAATCCTGACCCACAGTTCCAAGGAGAACCATCGACTTGGAACATGCTAGTGCTCAACCATCATTACCATTGGTATTGCTAGAAATGCAAAGACCTGCCACCCAGCCCTGACGCCACAGGAAATGCCTCACCTTTCCTCTGTGGAACGACAGCTCCAGCCTGGATGGCATCCAATGGCACCACTCAGGCGATGGAGGCTACAGATTCTATTGCAAACCTTGCCACGACACAAACCTTTATGCGGGAAGCAGTTCGGCCCAGAAAAATGAGCTGCTAGGGTTCAAGGAGGTAGTACAACATTGCCTCCAACACCATAATGGGACACTTCCCACTCCCGTGAGTGCAATTGATTCCCAATATATTTACAAAATTGTTACCGGTATAGGTGTGCCAATGCAAAACTTAGACATCTGGCAAGACATTTTTGATATGTTGTCTACCTTCACTATCCTCCCACTAATTACCAAGTCACACAAGGCTGAGACCGACCCAGTACATGAAGTTATAGACAAACTCTTGGAAGAACCTCTCCGCATGGACATCATTTTAACTGTAGGAGAAGTAAAACAAAAGAACAAAATAGACCCGTTTCTGGCTTGGCTCCATGGCCATTGGGGGAACCCTGGACCGCGAACTCGTCACACTCGCTGGCAGTCAGCCATGGACAATCATGCCACCTACAGAACAAGAACCGATTGGGAGCGGATGATCCAAGCCTGCGAACCCTGTGCCAAAGAAAAATGCCACAAAATGAATTACCAAGTTGGAGCACTAGACCCACTTCAGTTTACACCAGGAAAAGTCTGGCAAGTAGACCTGCTGAGACCCCTGCCTGGCACGAAACCCCCAAATAAACGACTCATTATTATTGACCTCGGCACTCGATAGCTCCAAGTCATCCCGCTATGGAAGAGCCATGCCACAGCTGTCATATCGGCACTAACTGCAGCATTTGCCAGTTGGCAACCCCTCAACGTAATTCAATCAGATGGAGGCCCACTGTTCAATTCTATAGCGCTAGACAAATTTGCCTGCCTCCATAATGTCACTTGGCACCTCCACCTCCCATACCGTCCCCAATCCAATGGGGTGGTAGAAAGACACATTGGCCTTTATAAAGAGCAATTGCACTTGAAGGGAAGCGGGACCTACAAGAACTGGATGAAACTAAACCACGACGGCCTCATTTCGCTCAATGCCGACAAGACCCTATGGGATAAGTCTACCCCCTGACACCCAGAACCGTGGCAACCGAAGTTCGCACTGGACGAACTAGTCTGGAACACCATCCCACACCCACAACAATCACACCCACGAGTATACAAAGGAAAGGTCATCAGTGCAGAACTGTTCCTGAACACCTATTCCGTGTGCTTCGATGAAGGCAAAAAACAGCAACAGATCCTAGCTCACCACAACTGGTTATCCTGCCGCCCATACCTCCATGCAAACACAATGTCATAAAACAAATTTACTGCTCTTAATTTTCCTTACAGGTCCAAAATTCAAGACGCATGATGCTCTTAAACCCAGGCCAACAGGAAGAAAGCCACCATGAACGTTGACACGTTATGTTATCATGACACCTACTGGTGCCCTCACAATTGGACTTTTCTTAACTAACCTAATTTAATTAATTATCCCACTCAATGTAGAAGATCCTACACCCCCCAATACTGTTTTAACCTTGTCATCAATTTGGGCCGATACCATAGACAACTGCACGGGGAAGGACAGTCTTACGGCCTGTCTTTACCCCCTACTTAACCCCTTTAAATGTTACCGACTGGTTTGAAACTAGATCCAGAGAGCTGTGCACCTCTATCGGTATAACTATACGCAAGACGTGGATGACCACCACTACAGTTGGCCGACAAAACTCACTTTTGCCCACTTTAACACAACCTGGAAAAACTGCATGGCTACACCCATCGTCCGTGTAGCAGGGAACTCATGGGACATGGGAGTAAGCATTGACATCCCACTCCTATGTTCTCAGATCCCATGGGGAATCAACCCCCAAGGTGTGGATTGGTCCAGGCCAGATAACTCTCTGACCTGGGACCCACGAACCGTAACTCCCCCCTGGTACCTCACACTCCCAACCTGTACCAATTGTCCAGCACAATCCGCCTCCAGAATCACCCTTTCGCCTCTTCATAAACCCCACCCATAGTCGCTTGGAATGTATCTTTAGTGGTCAACGTATCCAGTATTCAAACCTGGTATTCCTTTTATTACCCCATTTTGCACGCAGCGTTAATGAGTTCCGCTTGTCATGGCGTGGATCTCAAGGTTGTTAAGCCCGAACGGGCCTGGGAAGCCTCCAATTTCTCAGGCAATAGTGCACAGTTGTCTACTCCTGCTCGCTTAGGAATGTTATGGGCTTGTTCAGATGGACACTTATACATAACTATCCTGGCCACACTTTTTGGAATACAATGTTTCCTAACCACTATGTCGCTTTGTCCCCCCTTATTTGCCAGCACCTCCAGACCCCCTAGCCCAATGTTGCTTCATCATCACAAACGAGAAGCGGTCTGGAGTACCCTCACTTGGGAGCAACGCTCTGACAAAGGGTTCAAATGGGCAATGGAAGGCACTTTGCCTGGGGAATTGGACTAGCCAAAGCCCAAATAGCCATTGCACAACTTGTGGAGCAACTAGAAGTATTCACCAATTATACCGCGGATAGCCTGTATTTACACAACCAACAATTACAAGCAACGTCATGTATGACACTGCAAAATCACCTTGCCCTAGATGCAATGCCTCTCCAACAGGGAGGCCTATACCAATATCTTAATCTATCCTGTGACCTTTGCTGTATTAGTATTCCAAATGTCTCGGTACCCCTAAACGATCAAATTGACGCAATTTGAAAAGTCGCCACCGATACAAATAGACTCTCTGGTATCGGGCAAGGGTGGTTATCAGACCTCTTTGGCTGGTTTGGCTGGGATGCATCCTCGTGGCTTTTGACCCTCTGAATGCCCCTTATTACCTTGTTACTCCGCCTTGTTAGTATTTGCATTTGCATTTGTGTTGGTTGTTGTTTTATGCAATTTTATTAAGAACAAATTTATTTTGCTATCTGCTTTTGTATATATCCGCTTGCCATATGAACCCCCCGAACAAGATGACAACGACCTAAATGGCCTGCAAGTACTCTAGTTCCAACTGTGCCATCGGCAAGGAGGCATGTCAGAGCCCATTAATTGAATGCCGATGGCACGGTGGAAAATTTCACCACAGTGGAAAATCTCACCAAGTCCAACGGCCACATTGTTTAAGCCTCAACAAACCCTCATGATTGGCTGACCATGTGCACCACCCATTGGCCAGTTACAAATTATTCCTATTTGGCAACTAGCAATTGGCTTGCTAACCATATAGAAGTAAAAGCAGTTTCCGCCCTCACTGGAGAACTCCACACGCATCCTGGAGTAAACTTGGCAGACTGATCACCCACCGACGACTCCCAGTCACTGACTTCCCTGATGTACCCCCTCCATTGCGCACTCGGCAAGCCGTTTACAGAATGTCTCATCTCGTTTCAAGAGCTCTTGCTACGTTTGTAACTGCAAACAAAGCCAGCTTCTTCCTACACTGCACACATCAGTAGCATAAGTAAACAATCTATTTGTTACCAATATGCATCCGTGCCTAATTCCACTCCACTTGTCAAAGTACCCACCTGACGTTCTGGGCTCCCGGACATGGCCCAGCAGCTGCCCAGCCACCACAGCAACATGATCAACTCAAGGGTTAGCAAGATTATCCAGCATTGCATGAATCTATGCATGCAAGTATTTCCAAACAAAAAAAATCCATACCTATACACTATTCCATAGAGTGATTTAGATGAGTGATGTAATTTACATGTAATGATTTACACTACTATAAGAAATTGATTGTGTTAATAAATTGGAGCCAGTTTGTGACCCCACATATAGACATGCAGTGTGTTGAAGTCCATGTAAATTAGGCACAAAATCTTGAAAACTGAATATAGCCTGGAATTTACTCTGCTACTAACCAAGGGCATTGTTCTGCACAAGACTTTTCTTTGGAAGAAAATCCCAGGAAGGTAAACTAATGTTAACATTTTAAAAAGAATACTTCCATTGTAGTTGTAGAATTGAACAAACCTAAGTTATTTCAGAAGTTCTCTCATAATTTAGTCAGGATATCTAACAATAAATAACTTCTTTTGAGTCAAGATTTAACAAAGTAAACTTTCTTTTTCTGTTCTCTTATCTTAATGAGATAAAATGTCTGATTTTCTTAGTAATAAAATCATCTTTAAATATATTTTGGTTAGTACTCAGCAATTCACATAGACTGTCTCTTCATTATCTTTACTGAATCCTTGCACAAAGTCTTTCAGGGTTTTTAGATTAACTGGAATTAACTCTCTCATAAATTTAGCTCTGAATAAGCTATAAAGCCTCTCTTATCCGCATATAATCATATCTACACACAAAGTTGAAGGAATCCAAAACAAGAATGTCCATGAAAAGGTTTAAACTCAGTTGCATTTGTTTGGCTTTTGAGAATGACTTGCAAGAACAAATAATCTTTTATCCCTCTATTTTAATCTGTCTCAAGCAGATTGAGAACCACTAGGAAGGTGTTACTGATTCTTCTCAATGGAGAAATGTTTTACCCATAAAAATGTAGTTTATGGGAAAGAAGGGAGGGATGGACTATAATAGAGGAATTTACTTTGGGAATGTAACTTGATAAATTATAAAGTCAACTTTTTCTCTTAAGTTTGAACTGGGAGATAAAAGCCCTTTTTGACAAAATACTTACATCTGCCTCTAGAATAATTTCACATGCTCTTCCTTTGTATAAGTAGGTACTATAGTTCATTTTTTTAGCTAGTATGAAGGTGTGACTAGTTAAAATAGAATTATTATGGTGGCTTCACCCTGAGTAAAATTCTTCTCTATTTTCAAGGTTTTATACTGCAGCTATTAAATTGCATTTTAAGCACAGATCTAGCACAAGATCTCAATATAGCAGGAAATATTGCTGGACATTTTCTTAGCAGCAATGTTAAACAAAACAGAACAGAGTTCAAATTGTATTTGGAACTCAAACATTTGTTTCAGCACTTGGATAATAGATGACTCATCAAATTTAGCCCTGGCTTAATGGATACATTGATCACTGAAGTCAAAATGAGACATGCTCCTCTATTTTAAAGGTGTACTTAGTCTCTGGACAGCACATTTACATGACTACATTTCCTGCATCATGCTAGCCAAGTACTTGCAGAACCATGGACCCATAGGTTAGGGACAGAAGTTACATATAAACCAGTTTAAGTGATCAGAAACTGGTTTAAAGCTGTAACAGAACATAAGTTTAGGGCAAGTTCAAAATGGCCAAAACTGGTTTAAGATAAACCTGGTTGAATGTAGTATCAGACTTAACTGATATGAGTCAAATTGGTTTATGAAACTTCAGCCCTAGGCCTCTTTCTGGTTCAAGTTCAATCAGAGACCATCAGCATCCCAGCATGCTTTGCAGCACTGGATTGGGTTGTCTGCTTCAGAGAGCAGGGCTTACCCTTCCCCTCTGCTCCCTAGCTGGAGCAGTGAGGACTGGCTGACAAAGGGGGTAGGGGGGAATCCCATCTGGGGCTACTCCCTCCCCAGCAAACTCTAGCTGTGATCTGGGGCCAGGGAGAAGGGTCAAACACCCCTTCTCCTGCTCAAACTTACTGTGGACTACAAATCCCAGAGGCACCTAGAAGCAGGAAGAGGAAGTGATGAGCAACCCTGCAGAGTCCTGCTGTTGTAATTTTGGACTGGAAATCCCAGAGACCTCAGGGCAGCAGGAAGAGGAAGTAAATATACAGCCAAAGAGCCATGCTTTAGCATCCTTTGGCTCCTGCCCTAAACCATTGCAGGCATGTGGCTGCATTTCCTGAATCAAAGGCAAATGTCTGTTCATTTCTGCTTCAATTTAATCTATGCAGTTTAGACTAACCTGAAAAGACTGAATCAATTTAGTCTCAGGCTTTTTGACTGCCTATATTTAGCCATATTGGTAATTTCTTAAAGCTCTGGGTTTGTTTCATAAAAGAACACATTTGTTTGACTTTTGGCTTTTGGCAGGTTGCCCGCCTCTATTTCGTAAGTCGATTTGCTGAGTCTTTGTTTGTGGATTAGCTATTAGAATGGTGAAGATTTCTTCCTCTCCCTGCCCTCTCCAACCAATTGCAACTTAGTTTCTGTCTATCCCTTCTATAATGAGAGACCAAAGGCAAGCGCAGGAGAAAAAAAAAAGACAGACAGCAGAGGGAGGAGATGGAAGGGAAGAGTCATAGTTGCTGCCCCTGCCAAGGGATTAACCCTGTATCTGCCAAATAAACATTTTGCAAAGTGCAAGGATGACTTATTACTAGATAAAAGGCAGCAAAATAGTCTGCACGCGGTGGTAAGAAACTGGGGACAAATAACAGATTGGAAGGTTTAGATAAGTTTGTGTCACCTTTGTATAGTTTTTGCAATTTTGTGCATAATCCATGGACACTCTCTCTGGGTCTTTTGTTGTACAGTGGAGACAGGTCCTGAAAAAACAGGACTACAAGGGGGCTGGGAACAGGAATATACTGACCAAAAATAGTGCCTGCAGAAGTTAAAAATCTGTATTTACATAACTGTCCATAGTAGTGCTAGCATAATTTAACAAGCAAATAATAAAGATTCTCACACTTTGATAATCAGACATTTATAAAGAATGCAATTCTTAAAAAATAGCGATTACACAATCCACAATTTGATAATCTCTTTTCACTCTCATTAGAATAATTAATTTAAATTACTACTGAAAAATACAAATTGCATCACCCAAAAATACAATTAAATAAATATTCAGGAGCACCCAAATCTACAAAAGTCAATCCATCTAGAGTACTGGCTGCTACAACCTCCATGCAGATAAAATATACAGCACATAGAAACTTTCTCAGAAAGTTACCTGCTGATTCCTGTTCAGGGCTATTCAATCATTCAAGAACAGACCATGTTCCAAGAAAATCCATCCTATGTTTTATCTTGGACCCAATGAAAGCTGGGAGAAGACATGGAGTTCTATCTTTCTATAATGCTATTTAGTAACATGAAATTAATTAGGTATCAACTACTCTGTGAAAACAAAGCACATTGTGTTGAGAGACACCACATATTGTGTTAAGAACCCCATAAGATACTGATTTTGTTGTGTCGGTAAAATATCAAAAAGGGATCCAAGAGCTATTAAAATGCATGTACAGTTGTGTTTTATATATTTATGATTACCACAATTCCAAATGCAAGTTAGGTGACAGTATATGGAAACAAGTATATGCCAAGCAAACTGGACATTTCCATGTGTAGTCAAGGTAAGTACAGTTGAATCTACAAGTGGTTTTTGGCCAGGGACCTGGAGCTGCTTTTGAAATTTTAGTCCCTATGTAAATGCAGTATATAGATTAATCTTTGAAGCACAAAGAACGACTATAATAAATGTTTCATTCATTTATCTGTTCTGTGAAAAAGGTACCAGAACTTTAGGAAATGTGACAGACTGTACCAACAGGAAATCTTTAGATGCATCTAATACATGGGCAAGGGCAGAACAAGTAATCTAGCAGGCAGACTACTTGTGTGCCGCGCTCCATGGAAAATTGCAAGACTAATTGGGTTTTTCTCCCATTGTTTTTTAATGATACTGAGCTTGCCACCATGCAGGGAGCTTTGTGGATTAAAAATGTCATATAAAGATTAAGATAAGTGGCCTCCCAGAGATTCTTTTAAAGCTCAGGGCACAGATGACAACTGTTTAGGGACTTGTGCCAACAATAGTTACAATGTATAAGAAACTACACCTGGAAATTACAGCATAATCTACTTTAGTTCCACATGAATTGCAAAGCATTTAATACCTATTTTCTGTTTCTTCAAGTGAAAATAGTGCTTACAAGAGGTGCTAGATTGACCAAAGTGATGCTCAAAATCCTCATTTGTTTGCCCAAAGAACCTTGTCTGTCCATTTGTTCACAGAATATAGAGCAGCAATATAAGTTTTCCTTGCACTTTGCACCATTATACCTTGGTCCCAGTCTGCACAGGTGAAATAGTAGAAGCAAAATAGTAATATAGGCCCTCATCCATACAGGCTCAAATCCACTGGGATTTCAAATTCTCGGTGTTGAATCACCTGAATTTTAGGTCCCCGGCTTTGTCATGGATTCTACAACCACTGCATTGGCTGTAGGGCAGACTCTTCTCACTTTCAAAATATGGCCAGAGGTGGTTGTGCTGCCCCTGCCTGTACAGTGGTCTAATGGTTATGTTGCCTACCCAGGATGTGGGCAGGTTGGGGAGACAAGCACACAAGGGTCCTGGGAATTTGGAAACTGGTCCAACAGGCAAGAAGCCTGGGGGGTGGTGTGGTCAGCCATCTAGAGAGCTGGTAGTTGGGAAGCTGGGAAGCTGCTCAGAAAGCCATGTTGCTAGGCTGCTACCCCACAAGTTGGAGATGTCTACCCAGCCAAGGAACTAGCTTCCTGGGAAGATTACATGCTAGGCAAACCAAAAGACCAGCTGAGATTCCTGGGGGATCTGGGTAGCCCAACAAGCAGGAACACTGGGATGCCCGGTTTCCTTCAGAAATATTGATGGAATTGCCATGACACATTTCAGTTCTGCAGAATCACCATTTTCTGATGGAAAACTGTTTCACTGGAAAGCTTTCAGGCAGCTCTATCCGAATGTTTAGTTGAGTAGAAGACTGTTCAGTCAGGGCCACAGAACATAATGGAGACCTAGGTGTATATCCACATGAGCAGAGTGTATTCTGAACCACAGACAAAATCGCTGACAACTTTTAGTAAATGGTAGCCATTTGTGCCCTAGCATTAAGAGTGTGAGTGCTATTATACACCCAAATAATCCAAAATTAAAATTAGACATGTACATAAGAACATAACAACTGGCATTTCCTGTGTCAGACCATAGGTCCATCTTGCCTAATCTCCTATATCATGCAACAGTGGATGCTAAAAGCATTGGCGATGCATAAAGGGTGCATGCAGGTGTGCATGCACCCCCTGAGATTGGCGATGCAACCCCTGTGATTGACCATTGCTGATGCTGCCAGTGGTACCTGTGGGCAGTCGCTACTCACCACCCCGCCTTGCTGCCAACAACTCTGGCAGCATCTGTGGGTGGTTGCTGATCACAGCTGGCCACTGGCAACGCTGCTGGCTGCGTCTGTGGGTGGTCACCGAGCGCTAGTTGGCAGTCACCACCCTCTTACCTCCTCTGCTGACACCGCCGCAGCCATCTGTGGGAGCTCCCTGCTTGCCACCACCACTGTGGGTGATCGCCATGCCCCCCCAGCCTCCGGGAGCATGCATCATTCATGGCTGAAAGGGAGAGTAAACTGGGTATGTCCAGGAATGAAATTATAAATTGAATCAGGACATAAACCTATCCTGTTGCTACTACTAAAATAATAAAATGCATTAGTATATATTATATAACAACAACCAGAACAATTTCAGATCAGAGACCAGAAGTGTTTTGCACTGGGGGTGCTGCTGTAATGAAGCTTAGCTCTAAGTGAGGCCACTTCTAAGCCAGTCAGAACCACTATTCTGTCCCCTGCTTAACCCCGCCCTTGCACCATACTGCCACATGCCACAATCCACCATGTAGGCAAAGCCCCCACCATTGAAATGCTGCAGAAGCCCCCTGACTCCATGGGCTGGATAAAATGACTCTGTGGCTCACATAATGGACTTAGACATGTAAGGGGTGGAAAGGAATTTTATCCTATTAGGTTGTGGTTGTAGACTGTGGTTATCAGCTCCTGTTCTAGTTCTTGTTCTGTCCTGTTCTTATCTGTGATCTTTTGTGGCCTCTCCTCCAATAGTGATGTTTTAGAACAGGCTAGACAGGTATCTGTTGAAGATGTTCTGAGTATTCCTGATGCTGCCTCAATGCAGGGAGCTGGACTGTGGATGATCCTTCAAGGACTCTGCCCGCCCATGTTCTGTGATTGTAGCACCTTCTTTGATGGTCAGACAATCTAATTTCCTAGCGCTAAAATATTTTATATTTAATATTTTATATTTAAAAATCATTGAAAATGATACTCAGATATGTATGTTTTTATTAATACCTCACATGTTAAATCAGGCCAACCCATTTCTTTTCTTGATGGATTTGAGCCCTGAATGCTTCAGACTCTGGTCTGAAGGACTTTTGTGAGAAACGTGATTTATGGTTTCATTGTGACCAGCCCCCTGAATATGAGCTGAGAAGTATATTAACCTCTTAAAAATAAAACAGTGACACCTTGAAGAGATTCCAGAATGTGTAATTAGTTTTGCAGCCATATGGTAATATGTATATGAAATAGCTGGGGTGTCCTGAAGGAGAAGGCAGCACTAAGAAAAAGATCCCAATTAAGAAAAATGCAATAAAATGGTTGACAAGTACCATGATTAGTAAATGCATATGTATGTTATATAGAACTAATTTCAGAATGTAAAAAATGCCAAGCCATAGATTTGGCATTTGTACACTAATCCTTGGTACACTAATCCTTTTTTGTGGACTAAGAAGAAATGGAAAAGACTAAACTAGTTTCAAAGACTTTTTGTCTGCATTTGATAAAACCAAGGGAAAATTTGTCTGTTAAGGGGAAAGAAAAATTGCCAAGTATCTGAAGTTATCATGCCAGGAAAAGGAAAGACATGCTCGTTTATTTAGCCAAAAGCTCTCTCATCTATTCAATCATGTTGTTTCAGTTTCCATTTCCTTTTACTTTATTTTCTAGTAGTTAGCCCTAGACAAAAATAGTTATCTAAGATAACCATTTCACTAAAAAGGGCCTTATTTTTGTTGTAGAAGATAAATTTATTCTTGGCATCTTTCTCAGCTTTGGCTTGTTTCTTAGTCTTTCTTCCTGTCTTTCATCACTTCTAGTCTCCTTACTTTTTCCCATCTTTTTACTAGTGACACAGAATAAAGGGTTTGACACATCCTGCAGCATGTCAAGTATTCCTGCAATTTACTGCATAAAAATCCATGGTTATCTTGTAGGACCATGAAATACTTATGTAACAGCAGTTTACTACCTTGTTTCACCAGTTTCCCATAATTACACTGAAGTAAACAGCAGTTTACTACCTTGTTCCACCAGCTTCCTGTAATTACACTCAGGTGATAATCTCATAGAGCACAGCAATTTCATGGGAAACCATCACTGTTTGCAACCTTAAGTTTGAAGATAGGTGAACCCAGCATCCCTTTCATGAAAGGTTGGCATCTCCCATATTAAGTAGCAAACTTGTTTAATTTTACCTCTCTTTTTTATAAATCTTTATGTGCCCATTTATTCTGATATTCCTTACCCTTAAACAAAATGTTTGTAGGTAACAAAGTTGCTATTATTCTGTCCTTTAGTAGTGCTAAGAACACCTAATCCAACCACTCTGTGCTAATGAATCCTAGGTTTGGAAGGGATTTCAAGGCTCAGTGGCTGGAAAGAGATGTTGCCTTTGTATTGCCATAACAGTTTTTATGGTGGCACAAAGTGAAATCAAATGGACATTCATGCCCTTTGCTATGCCACAAATGTCTTTGTGGCCACAACGAAAGGTAGTAATAATTTGGGCTGCTTTTTTGCAGTGGATGTCTATTTGCTTTATAGCATGAACACCAAGCCAACATTCCTGGGGCTTAAGGTGCTGGGTCCTGCATGTTACAGGAATGCCAATGAAAGATTGATCTCCACAAGCTCTGGAAGTGCCTGGCAGACTTTCCCCTACTTACAAGGAATTTCCAGGGATATGTGTCTAAGTGGAGAAAGCTAGGTTTCCCCTGTTTACAGAGACATGTCCTGGAGATCCCCAGGGGTGTGTCTGTGTAAGTGGGGAGATACATCACCTATTGGCCTGCATAATCAATGGGCAGGACACGAAGCAATGTGTGTTTTGCCCAATGAAGTAGATTAGCTGTGCCAGGACACATGCTGGCACAGCTGATCTGCTTCATTTGGCAATGTTTATTTGTATCCATCTAGTTCAACTCCATCCACAGATTCAGGTTTAATTGTTTGTAGACCATACTTTTAGGGTATGGACATTGGAACAATTAACTGCAGGATAAAAAGGGGCCAGGGCTTTACTATGCATCAGGTGTTCTGTAACTATCTGTTTGTATGCAGTAAGTGAAAGCTAAACCATGGTAACACAACCCTTTTTCCCATGCCTGACATTTTGTGGAAGGTGCTGAATTAGACTAGTGTCATTTCCAGTTTCCCTCCTCAAGGAATGCACATCAGGCATATTAGATTGTGAACTACCCTTTGTGGGGCAGCTTATTCTCTCAACACAAGGTCTATTCAGACATAATTCTGAATTATATGCATACAATATACAGTACAGGTATATTTCTGCTCTAATACCTTCTGCCAGTTCCAGAAATGTTTTTCTTGTTAGGTACTAGAGGAGGCTTGTCCAACATATGGCCCACGGGCCACCATGCGGCCCACCAAGCTGTTTTCTAAGGCTCGAGGTGCTGAGATAGGAAGCAAAAGTAAACACTGTTTACTTTCATTCCCACCCCTTGTTCCTCCCCCAGCCCCTCAGCAGCTTCCTGTTGGTGGGGAGAGAGGGTCCTTTGGCCGGCCCACTAGGTGATAAAAAGATCATGATCCGGCCCCACATTCCAAAAGGTTGGAAATCCCTGTACTAGAGCGTGGGCCGTTTTGCCTAGGGGTTAGTTACCTGAAGCATGGATATAATCCAGGCCTCTTTCCCAGGGATCTGAGGTCTAGCAGGATCTTGTCTCAGAACTGGATTTGGAAGCTAATGGTGGGACAAGCCGGGGTCAGAAGCCAAAGCTGAAGAGAAGGTAAACTGAGGTAAATGGGGACAGAAGCCAAAAACCAAGGCTGAAGGTTGAACCAGAATCACAACCAGGGAATGTCTACACATGGATTAATGCACCTTTGTTACTTGTAATAACAGCTACTAACTCCATGAACAATAACTGGTGTTACTGTTACCTAACCGAAAAGGGGCAAGGCCAGGGACACAGGCCCTGAGCACAGGGTGGTGGTCTGGCTCTGTAGGCTGCAGAAGCAAGAGCTCCAGAGCAGGAGAATGCAGGAGAGCTCCTGGCTGGTACTGGGGCTATCTTGAGGAAGGCAATCAGTGCTGCTGCCCTACAGGGAAATATTACCTGGGGTAAGGAGAAGCCTGGTTGTGCAGGCAGGGAGTAATTGTTTATGTCTGCACCCAGAATAGGTTTAGTTTGTGTTAGCCAGAGGGCTTACTCCTTGGTTTCAGTTTCAACCAGTGGTTTGGGTGTGGCTGCAAGGAGAGAACATCAGTGTATGCACCACTGACTAGCAGACAGTGCTTAGGAATTGTTAAAACGCAATTAATAAACCCTTAAATGGTAAGTGAAATATGAACACAGACAACTCAAGTATCCTAAAATCAAAGTCTAACTTTATTAGTACAAGTATTATCTTAGCAGTTCCTATAATCAGAGAGAGAACAACACTTAGTACAATGATCTCACCCAATCCCAGATGTCATTTTGCTTCACAGAAAAGACAGCCACTCAGTTCTTGAAGCAAAGGGTGTGTCGTTGCCTGAGACGATCCAGACAGGTGTTGAAAGCTAGATTTATGATGAAAATGATGATGACAACACACTTAACTTTCTTGCTCCCTCACTTTTATGCTTTTCTTTAACTTGGCTCCTTTTATGGCTCCTTGCTTTCAGATTGGTCTCTCTACAATTAGCATATTGTCTATGTTTTATCCTGTCAGCATATTATTTTGTTCAAAAGACCCATTACCAGCACACCTTTTAATTTGGCCTTTCTTCCGATATCTTGCTTTTAGCATTGTCCATTGGTCTCCTTTATTACCTTTCATTAACATTTCATCCCTCTGATTTAGCTGGTTAGTGCCAAGTTCAGTTAATTTGAGCTAGTGACAAAACGATCACTACGTTGTGTTAGAAAAACTTCTCACATTGATAGAAAAAGGAAAGAAACATCATGTGAGTAAACTCAAGGCTATAAGCTGCTTGTAAGAAACAAAGCCAACTGATATTGCAAATACCAGCAAAATGGAAAGTTCAGATAATAATGAGGCTATACAGGACTTAGGCTGAATATAAAAGAAAACTTTAAACAATACTATAATTCATTACTCTATAAACAGGTGCAACTTTAAATAATGAAACATGATAAGCTGCCCTAACACTAGGGTGGGGTGCTTGAGAGATGCAGGGTGGTTTAACCCACAGCAGGGTGCCAGAGGCATGTCAGTGTTAGAGCCTTGCTGGAGGCCCTGATTCAGGGCATGCCATAGGCATAAGTGGGGTTTAGAGCCCAGAGAGAGAGAGAGAGCAAGGCTTCAGCCTAGTTTGGCCAACGGGCCCAGAGCCTAGGAAGGGTAGAGCCAGGGCCAAGGGGTCCTGTGCACAGAAGAGACCTAGACAAGAGCCAGGGGACTCAGGAGCCAAAGCAGGCTCAGCAAGTGTGTTGCCTAGGACAGGGCAAAGACAAAGCTAGATGATGTGGTCAAGGGCTGGAACCCAGAAACCAGGTCAGGCACAGTAGGCCTAAGCTAAGAGAACCAGCAAGAGTAAAGAGGCTGAAGGTCAGGAAGGCTGAGGTCCTGACAATGGTGTAGAGGCCTGAGGTGGCCTGCTATTGGGTTGGAGCCAAGTGTCCACCACAGTCATTAGTAGGTAACATCTGTGAGGCATAGGATGGCTATAGGGCAGGTCGGAGGCTATGGTTAGCTCTTAAGGCTGATAGGTGCCCTGGAGAAGGGCACTGACAGACAATCAGGGCCCATCTAGCAAGGGCAGGGAAAAGACTAGCAGGAGCCAGGAAGAACTAGCTGGCACCTAGAGGAACCAGGGCTTACTTTAGGACCCATTAGGCAGCCTCCCTTCCAATCAAACAATTACATCAAGGCATGGCAGGTAAGTGAAAAGGGGAGGGCATCCTACAGGTGGAGAAGGGTAAGGGTTGTATGGCCACCAGAGAGTGTTACAGCCACTCCTGAAGCCTGAGCATTGTTACAATCCCCCCTGCTATTCTTTCCTTGGACCTTTACCCTGAAACTTTCAATAGGCCTACCTTCCATTTTGTATTGTACCTCTGAACATGTGTATATCACCTTTATATACAGGGCAACCCCTCTTTTTTCCCCTCTGCCTATTCTTCCTGCACAAGCTGTACCCATCCAAGGCAGCACGCCCAGTCATAAGAACTATTCCACCCTGTCTCTGTAGTACCAATTATATCACAATTCTGTGCTTGTACTAAGACCTCCAATTCTTCCTGTTTGTTCCCTGTACTTCTTGCATTAATGTACCAATGTTTCAGGTATCTGATTGTCCTCTCCTCTCCCTGATAACATTGCTAATGCTTCAGTTTATTGCTTCCTTTTACTAAGTTTTTTTTAAATCTAGGTCATCTGGCTCTTTATTTGCCTTTTGGCTTTTCCCTCCATTCCCCTGGTGAACCTAGTTTAAAGCTCTCTTCACTAGCTTAGCAAGCCTGTATGTAAAGACTTCCTTCCCTGTCTTTATCAGGTGGACCCCATCTTTTCCCAGCAGTTCATCTTCCTGGAACCCCCACCCCACAGTCAAAGAAGCTAAGGTACCACTGGCAACTATGCAACCATGTCTTGATCTCCAGAATGAATCTGCTCCTTGCCAGGATTTTACCCTGGACTGGAAGGATTGATGAAAACATTACCTGGGCCCACATCCCTTTCATCCTTGTGCCCAGAGCCATATTGTCACTTTTGATCTGCTCAAGTAAGGTTGCTCTAGGCTTATCTGAAGCACTTATTCTCAGACCCTCCAAGGCCTGAGACTGGGTACTGGGGACAAGGCCAGAGGGGACTCATAGGTGAAACTCCAGCTCTGGAATAGGTCAGTGGACTCAGGTGGGTGGGGTATGCGTAGGCCCTCTGGTGCTGGGATATATTGCCATAACACCTTGACATACTGATGCCATTATATCTCAGACCTCCTTTCTTTTCGTACTTTAAATTCTCAAGCATGTCTATAGCATCAAAAGCATGCTCACACTCTGGTAAGCTTCATTGTGGACTAAGGATGCAAACATGCAACATGTTTATTACATGTAGCTTACCCTGTGTTTTACTGCAGAGTAAATTCCCTCTGATAAGGAGTAGATGCATGGTCAGCTTTCCAAAACTAGCTGTCCATGGTAGACAGCTATTGCAATACCGGGCCTCAAGGTGGCAAGTGATATGGTTTGCACTGAGCAAAGGGCCACCTCCAGATGCAATGGAGTACAGAACAGATACACAATTGGTACACTTTCTGAGGGGTCATTTTACCTTGGAGGGGAGTGACTTGTACAAATGTAAGACTGTACCTAGTGAAAAGTCAGTTTACCCCAGAGCAAATGTATTATATGTCTGCACCCTGACAAATCTTAGTTTCTGGCAAATTCTAATTGTCTTGCTAAAGATTAATTCTGGATCTCTCAATATCAATTCTCTCAAGGTTTTGGTTTTGTTTTTTTGTTCCAGATTCCAGCTATAATCTGGGACTTTTTTCTTTCTCCATTTCCCTTCCCAAATGTCAAGGTTGCCTCTTCTGCCTTAGGTTGGTTAAATATTCTTCCATAGTTTCACATTCTTTATGCATCCTCTGGTTAAAAGTCTCTCTCTCAATTGTTTCATTTTGCATGGAGGCTATTCATCAAACTTCTGCAGTACAGTTTCAGATTTGGCTTCCTTTGCCTGCATTAACTGAAAACTGCCGAATATACCAAAGGTGTGTCTACATGAGATGCTTTATTGTGCAGCAGACTAAAGCATCACTGTCTACACATGTGCACCATTTATTACATAGTAAATAAGTTTATTGTGTAGTTACCTACTACCTGTAAATCCAGGTAGTAAACTGGGGAGGAGCTGGGGGCTGAGCAGTGCCAGGGTTGGGGGATTTCCTCGTGTGGCTGGGGGTTGCCTGGGACAGTCCCTGCCCAGCCAAGGGCTGCTGGGATCTGCCCCAGATGTGGGACAGCTCCTAGCTAGGCCCCAGCTGTGGGGAAGTTCCTCTGGACATGGGGCTTATCCCATGTGCAGGGGGTTGGGAGAGTGTGCAGCAGCAGCTTTCTCCCAGCCCCCTGCACATCAGGATCCCTCACGATATGTACAGGACGAGGAGACAGCTGCCACTGCAGCTGGTGGAGCAGTCCTGGCCCCATGTGCATGGGGACTGACCCTGTGCTCCCTGCCAGACCCTGGGCATGCACCCCAAGGGAGCCTTGAGCTCCAATTTTCTCCCAACAGGGAGCATGTGTAAGTATGCTCCCAGGGAAAGCTTACTATACAGTATTTTATTGTGCAGTAAGCATATATAGCATTAATAGTACATATAGATGCACTGCAAGCTTTTCAGAATCTGCTTTTGCCAAAAATAAGGCTGCCTTCAAACTTTTTTGCTGATACCCTCTGCTTGCAGATAAAGAGGGAAACACTGTTAAAGTCTGTTCCAGTTTTCTTCCATATTTTCAGGCAATTACAGCTCTAGGAGATCTTTCAGCTTACTGCATTCTTCCATTTGGATGATTTTCTTAATTTCTGTTTGCTCCTGGTACCATGCAATGTTCAGTAGTCAACATGCAGTGGAGTCACTGAATAAAGTGCATCACTTCCAAGCAATGATCTCATTGCTTGGCTGGCCCTTCTCAGACACAGAACTTCTGTAGCATCCCTCTCCCTAACCTCATGTCTAGCAGCCAAACCTTTTAAAGGCATGGTTCTCAATGCCACAGAAGAGATGGAAAAATTCTCTACTTAGTTCCAGTTTACTGGCACTCCAGGATCTTCCTTTATTGATGTGCCTCACTAAATCCAATTTAAAATGGGATTATCACAGAAGTCTTTAACATAAATCTAGTTAACCTAGATGAAAAGACCACCAGGGATACAAAGGTCAGGTTTAGGAAGATGGATTGTGTGACTAAAAAGCAGAAGAATAGGTCAGGAGAAAAAGTGAGTAGAATCACACCTGGGTGCAGCACTCCAGCAAACACAGTGGGCATGTCTATGTGTACTATTAATGTGCTTTAAGTTTACTGTGCAATAAAAAGGGTTCAGTAAGCTTTCCCTGGGAGTGCATCTACATGTGAGCCAATCAGCAGCAAATTTGCTCATGATGGGAACAGTTTAGTGTAGGGCTACCCCTGCCTTCCTCTGCCCTTTACAATGGACTAGCTGGGGGCACTGAGGTCAGTTCCGGGCAGGGTGAGTTGTCCCTCCAGAGCAGCTGCCTCCCAGCCCCATGCCCTGATCAGGAGATTGGAAAAGGGGCTGAAAAGCAGGCAGCCACTCAGGGGAGGGCCATTTTCCCTGCACCCTGCTGCCTGGGCTTACTGGGAGCAATTTGCTCCAGGTCAGTTGTCTACAAGTGTGTTACTGCGCAGTAGCTACTGCATGGTTAATCTACCTGTAGCTACAGGTAGAAGCCAACCATGCAGTAAACTAATTTGCTGCACAGTAAATGCTGCACATGCATAGACAGTGACACTTTACTGCACGTTAGAACACTTTACTGCACGGTAGATTAGTCTATTGTGTAGTAAAGCATCTTGTGTAGGTGCATTCAGTGTTAGACAGCGCCTAGTGAATGACAATGTCCTCACCCACTCATTCCAACAAAGATCAATCACACATTCTGCATGCAGCTGCAAACATAGTTTTGTTGTGTTTCTGGAGGAATGGGGTGCTGAGGAGGAGCATTGCTTGATAAGCTGTGTCAAACACAAGTCACCCTATGACGGATGCAAACAGTTTGTGAAATGTGCTTCCAGGAGTGAAACTTTGCAGTTAGGGTGTAAACCATTCCTGTCTGGAGGGTGGGTGAAGATCTGTGTGACACTGTGGTCTGACCTGAACCTCACTTAGAGAATTGATGCTCTTATTTTTTAAGCTTTTTGCCTACACAGGGATGGTTTTCAACCTTAAAGGAGTTAATACGCCCAGTTTGTGAAATATCATGCTAATATTAAAATGTCAGGAATGTTCTATGCATCTCTTTCACTCTCTCTATGCATGTATCTGTTAGGGCATCTGTCTTATCACAGTGCTTGAGATTCAGAGAGAGCCGTGATTAGGCTTGAAATCTTAACTCCCCCTCAAGCCTATATCCAGCTTTATAATGAACTAATATGATTTGCAGGCCTCTGATAGGCCATGTGTTCAGATTCAGAAATCTCTGGCTACATGTAAGTGGATTTTGATTTAAAAGGAAACTTTTATAAATGGCTTGTCATTTCTCCATATATGACTCTGTGAAACAGGAGATAAATGCATGGAGGTTTATTTTTATTTTATTGCCTCATTCTTACATTGTGCTCCCCTGTATGTTTGTCTGTTTCTGTCTGGTGTCTTCTATCTTATACTTCAATTGTAAGCTTTATGGAGCAGGGACTGTTTCCTTTGTGTTCTGTGTTTGTGTACCACTTAGCACAGTGAGGTTCTGGATCATGGCTTTGGTTGCTTTACATCAGTGGAAACAATTATAATAGGTGCTTCTTACGCTTAAGTTAAAGATTGCTTCTAAGGATACACTGCTAGGTTTGTATGCAGAAATCTGTCCTTGTCAGAAAAATGTTGACTACTGAAAGAATGCTTTTGTTTAAAAACTGCTTATATTCTATGTAGTAATACTTTATCTTCTGTGCTAAAGATTTAAATTGGTTTTTGGGGCGGTATCCTGTGTATTACACAGCTGAATTAACAGGGTTCTTTGCTCGAAGGATTAATTTCTTTTTAGGAGTAATGTTATGTCAGGATGTTGTTGTCTGAAGAGAGAGAAGGAAGTCTTTCTGGTTAGTAAATGCATTTACCTGTGTGTAAGTTGAGATTGTTTTGTATTGCACTGCCCCAAGTATTGCTGCTACTCTTACTCTTACTACATGTATACTGCACGTGAATGTACAACAAGGACTGTGAGGACCATGACATTCTGTATAAATGTTGGTTTGCAGGAAGCCTTCATCTTCAGATACCACTGTGTCCTTAAGATTATGAAAGCAGAAATATGATGATGTGCTGATTGTGGGGTTATTTGCATTCACTACCACCCACCTTCCTCCATTTCAAGATTGTCAGCTGCAAAGGGTGTATCTTAGCAGAAGCACATTGTTTCAGGTTTGCACCATATGGATTTTAGATAAGGGGAAGAAATCAGATGGAAGAAGGAACAGATTCACTTGCAGTGTTAGCACAGCAGCTAAAGTCCATTGGATGTGCTCATTTTTGAACATCACATAAGAAAACCTTTTGTCTGATTCTAACAGTAAATGTATTAACCCCCTTGAATTGGTCTGCTTATGTTTCTTTTTAAAGCTAGTGGTTCTTTTTTTGGTATTAGTTGCTAATCTCCACATCATGAATCACTGTTCCAGAATCCTGCACAACCCTTCCATTGTATCATAAGGTTTACCAAAGAACTAACAGTTTAATTTTTCACATGAACTGAGAATGGGAATAAGACAAAGTGTCATTCTCTACACTGTGCCATGGAGCTCTCATGTACTGTGACCCACTTCCTATCCTCGGAGACTCTAGACCAGTACTGATTTGAAACAAGCACTCCGCCTATAGCTTTGCTCAGACCGTGTTAAAAGCTAGATGGCATTGCTGACAGACTCACAGAACAAATGCCTGCAGTAGTCTCACAGGAGTGCAGAGCCTGTCACCAGCATTTTGGTGTTGAAATGTTATTAGTTCTTAATGACATATTTGGACCGGAACACTCAGTTTTATTATCTCTGTATGGCTATTGCTCCTTTGGAGGCTTGGAGCAGGATTGGGAATAATATTTTTAATACTAGAAACCAGAAGCAATGTGGTTACTAAAGCAAAGGTGTAAATTAAGGACTGTTCTTCCAGTAACTCACTTAAGGTGTGATATGCCAAGTAAAAAAGTTCAGTGGTACTTTGTCTTTGGCTTTGTCGGAGTGCAGAATCAAACCCTTAGTTAACAGAGGATGGCTGTTGTGTGATGACACAGCAGACTCTGATTTGGAGCTTGCTTTCAAACCAAAATAAATGCATGAGATTTATTTCAGCTAGCAAGGTCCTTTCCCAGTGGTCTGTTCCCAGTGGTCCTCATAATCATAATGGTAACATTTTAAAAATCATATTTACTCAAATTCAAGATGAGGTTCCCTACCTCCCCACCCCCATCAGCAATGGGAAAAGGGAAACCCCTTTTCTTATATTTGCCTAAAAAGAAACTGCATTAAATACATTGCCTATCTTTGAACTGCTGCTAAAAGCAGCATGTGCTCAGTAATGGCAACTAACCATGAAACTGATTTAAACGCAGTCAACACTGAGCATAACCATAAAACACAAAGTCTATATTGGGCAAACATGCTGATGGGAACTTACCACAGGGATAGGTTAGCACAACCCATTGGAATCAGACATATGGTAGTGCCCACTGAACACAGTCCCCTCCATCACTGACTTTTTCAAGTCATGGCGAGCTACTATATTAAATATATTTTCACTTCATTTTCACTCCCACAGCTAAGCTGCACCTTTCTTTCCCATTTTCAATGATTCCTGTTTCTTCACCAGCTTTAAATGTCTTAAATATCACCAAATGGGACTCTAGACAGTTCACCCAGAATCCCTTTCTCTCAGCCTGGTGCATATGATTAGTGTGGCTGCAACCTCCATGAGGTGAAGCCAGACCATGTTGCCCCATACCTTATCTGCATATAATTTGTTGGAGCATCCCAGGACTCATGGCAAGAACACCCAGTTTCAGTCATGAGTGGAGGGGCTAATTAGCACATGGATACTTTGTGGGGGCATTTGGAGTACACATACATACTGAGTAGTGCTAAGCTATGGGGTCACCATAGCATGAAATGCTGGACTATGCTAGGGCTCAACCCAATGAACTATATAGCAACTCATGAGTCTTTTGGTTTTAGACTAAAATCATGTATATTTGGTATTAGTATCATGCGCAGTCTGACTAAGATCAAGAGCAAATGAATGCTTGGGTCATGGCCAGAAAGCATGAAGAAGGGGCTGGAAAGGACAAAGTGGATGGTGTGAAGACAGGTCACCTGAGCAGAGCACTGGCACAAGGAAAGAGAAAGGAAGCAGTTGAGAAAAGACCATGCCAGAAAGAAGAAGATTCCTAGAAAGCATTTGGACCCCACTGCCCCGCCCCTCGAATATCAGATTGAGTTTTAAAAGCTGAACATGATCTGACTGCATTTTAGCCAGCTAGTGCTGAAGAACATCTTGAAGGTAAACCCTAGAGATCTGATGACTGATGACTTTGCCAGGAGGGCTGCGCTGGGACTTCATATTCTGGGACTGATGGGGCTTTAAGGATTTCTGGCAGATGTAGAAAAGGAACAGGGAGGACCCAGGGCTTTGATTCTTTGACTTGGGAGAGCTGGAGGGGAATTGGGAGTAGTGATTTTGAAGATGTTTAACTTGGCAATGAAGGAGGAAGATGTAAAGATCTGGCTCATCAGGTATTGCAAATGGTGGGCAAGATTGAAAGGGTATGGGACCCCAATGAGATCTAGCCCAATGGGGCTTGGCAGCTTCGTATCCTACTATGCCTCAGAAAGCCCCAAAGGAGTGAGACATCTCCCACAATAGCCTTGGGAGTCAACAGGAGGTTTGTGATTTATCATGGCCGGACAAAACTGTACAGGAAATGTGATGAAGGGGACACTTAGCTTTGGTCTGCCCCTACAGCATATGTTCAATATGTAGGAAGAAGGGCCACATAGCAAAGGAATATAAGGAGAAAAGGCACTACTATAGGCAATGTTTAGGGGAGGCCTGGGGGGGCATGTGCCCCCCCGCCCCGATATTACCTGCTTCTGTGGGCAGTTGCTGCTTGCACCTACCCCCTGCTTGCCACCAATGTGGCCAGTGGTATCTGCGGGTGGTCCCTGCTGACTGCTACTGATGCTGGTGGCTGAGAGTGGTCCCCGCTCACTATCATGGAGCCATTCTAGTTTAGGGAGGCACCAGTCATTCCTGGGCACTGCAGCCTCTGGGAGGAAGAAGGGCATGTGTTCTGCTTCTGCCCCCAGTCCTTTGCAAACAAAGCAAGGCAGCAAAGAGAGGAAGAAGACAAAGGACAAGAGGAAAGGGAACTAGAGATGCCTGTGGAATAGTCTGCTGAGCCTGAGGGGCAGGAGAAAGAATCCGAGGAGGAGGATAATGACAGCCAGGGAGAGTCAGAAGGGAAGGAGGAGGATGAGACTTCAATATCCTCCTTCCCCTGTACACACACAGAGCTGAAAGCCTGAGGGAAAGAGGAGAAACAAAATGCAGGGAAGGGGAGCACTGCATCCCTGAAAAAAGAAGGAGGGGAGGAGAGCAATGTGGAGGAAGAAAGAGGGTCAGAGAAGGAGAAAAATGAGATGGAATAGCAAGAAGTTAGAAGAAAGAGAAGGGAGGAGGAGAAACCAAATGAGGAAGATGAAAAGTAGAAGGGAAAGAAGTAGACACCCAGCCAAGTACCTCTGCCAGTAGTCTCCTCTCCTCAGTTATCTCCTCACTATAAAGCTCTGACATCCCAGAAGAGATTTTCACCAGTCAGGAGGAGTGGGTGGACAAGTTTCTAGAAAAGTGAAGAATTTGTGAAAGCAATGAATGTGAGAGTGCATTAGGAGGGGGTACAGGAGCAGGATAAGAAAGAGGAAAGCCTGTAAAGAAAGAACAGACAGACAGATGAAAGTAAACTGAAGTCTTAAACCAAAATGTTAATTATAGCTTCTCTAAATGTACGGTCTGTACTGAATAAATACAGATGGAATATGATTGAAGCATATCTAGCCCAGATAAAGACAGATATTATCTGTATACAAGAATGTACAATATGAGCTGCAAAAAATCACACAGAATATGAGAGAGTGTGGAAGTGGGGGCCATCTAGCTGGTCTGGCTCAAATATTAATGGGGCACCAGGTGTAGCAGTGCTAATTAAGAATCCAGGCACATAAGGTTCTTTGGGTAAATGTGATATCTTTTATTAGACCAACTAAATAGTTGGAAAAAAAATTCTTTGCAAGCTTTTGGGTACAAATGCCATTCTTCAGGCATAGGGAAAGTCTATCCCCAGTCTTTTGCAAACAAAGCAAGGCAGCAAAGAGAGGTGGAGAAGGACAAAGGACAGACTTTCCCTATGCCTGAAGAAGGGAGTTTGTATCCGAAAGCTTGCAAAAAGCAATTTAGTTGGTCTAATAAAAGATATCACATCTGCACAAAAAACCTTGTCTGCCTATGTCCTTAGACCAACATGGCTACAACTAAAGACCCTAAAACAATTAAGAACCCAAACATCAAGATCAAGAGAACAAAAGAAGCAGTCAGGAGGTGAATGCTGCAAGTAATCTGTGAAATGGATGAGAAAATATTTGAGATCACAGATATTTATGCACTAGTAGATTGAGAGGAGAGCTGCTGATTGACTCCTGGAAAAATTGGAAACTGGCATGAATGGTGGAAAACCTTGTAGTTTAGTAAGCTATTTCAATTATGTATGATGAGCAAATTATGTATGATGAGCAGAAAGAGTGAGAGGCAAGCAGGAACCATGGACAAGTCATTAAAGATCCTAAACAGAATAATCGTGCAATGACCTACAGCATGAATGATGCGTGCCCCTGGTGGCTGCGGGGCTTGGGGGTGGTGGGAGCATAGCAGTGGTAAGCGGGAGCTCCCACAGACACAACCAGTGCTGTTGGCAGTGGGGGTGGGGGTGGCGAGTGCTGACCAGAGGTCGGTGACCACCTGCAGATGCCGCTGGCATTGTCGGCAGTGGCCAGCGGCGATCGCTGATCACCTGCAGATGCTGTTGGCAGTGGGAGGAGGGGGATGGCAAGTATCAGAGATGCTTTTTGTAGGGGGTGCACTGCCACACTCAGGGGATACACGTGAACCCGCTATGTGTTGCCTCTGACCTGCCACATACAGGTGAAAGAGGACTGGGGGAAAAAGTTGTCTTTACAAGAGGAGATACAGCATAGAAAAGTTTCTCATTTTTTTACCTCATCCTGACATCAAAGCACCGGATAAAGAGAGAACCAGAAACAACACCAGTTTTCTTCTCAGACCTCTACATGCTTACAGCAGGGTTGAAAAAGGGGAAACACATGCAGAATGGGAAAGGAGGGAATATGGTGCCTCCAGAATGAGAAAGGAGAAGAACACATCCAAAGAAGCCGTTTTTTGAGTAGTGAAAGGTTTCTACCAGGAACAGTATATGGAGAGAAAGGTAGAGAAGGAAGCCGAACAGATTTGGCTAGAAGGACTGCAAAAGAAGCTAATGGAAGTAGACGAACAACAAGTGGAAGACTGGAAGGTGGAGAAAGCCTGGGACACCCTGAAAAATTTTAAAACTGGGAAAAAACTGGGAAAAGGTGGATTGCCAAAAGAATTCTATGTTACTTTCTGGGACTGACTGGGATCAGAGCTCATAGAAGCATATATATAATGAGAGAAGGAGAGAAAGAAGAGTCTTGAAAAGTATGAAAGAAGGAATAGTAACCCTGATATTCAAGAAAGGGGACAAAACCCAGATAAAGAGCTGGAGATCAATACCTTTGTTAAACTTTGACTACAAGTCCCTAGCTAAAGTGATAGCAAACAGGCTAAAAGAAGCAATTGGGAAAGTGCTAGGAGAAGATCAAGTATGCACAGTCCCTATGAGGAGGATTCATAAGGCCATAATACAATTAAGAGATGCCATGCAATACTGCAAAGAAAGAAACCTAAATCTGGCATTATTAAACACAGACCTGAAGAAAGCCTTTATAGGATTAACCATGGGTTCCTCTGATAGATGCTGGGAAAGCTGGGGATCTCTGCTGAATTTCTTAACTGGCTGAAGATGTTGTAGACTGGTGCAAAAAGTCATGTTTAAATAAATGGACACCTAATCATAGTATCATAGTAGCTAGAGTCGGAAGGGACCTGGGCAGATCATCTAGTCCGACCCCCTGCCTTGGCAGGAAAGAGCACCGGGGTCAGATGA
>JAGPOW010003642.1:59017225-59096616 GCA_030014935.1 Caiman crocodilus | reverse complement strand
TAGCCATTTAAACACGCATCTGAAATACTGTACTCTGAATATCTAATCGGATCTTGAGAAGCTTACTCACTCTCATCATCCAGAGGTAGTTGGAGTTTCCTCTGGAGACAGATTACTCTTAGGGCATGCAGAGAGAGCCAGTTCAGGTTCACCTGGATGACCGCATGGCTAATGGCTACTGGCTCATGGCTAATGGCTACTCTTCTTTTTCCTCAGGGCCTTTTATCCCCTCTCTGACCCCAGCAGCCCGATCCAATCGAAGCTGCCAAAACTGGTCACAAGCCGACCCATTTCCCAAGGATCCCTGGTTACCAAGGTCCCTGCGCAGGGCCAGGGCTGGGTCTTTTCCCCTGCCCAGGTGACCAGAGCATCCCCTCCCAGGCCCAGGCTTTTGTCATGCAGACAGGGAGATCCCCGCCTTGAGGCCACCAGCCTCTCTGGCTGGCACAGAGAGAGGTTTCTGGAGAGGTGCACCCACGGTGGCATTTCTGCCACATACACATCCATTGCTCATGATTGCAGGGAGGCAGTTAGGAAGGCCAAGGCAGAGATGGAACTAGGGCTGGCGACCAGAATTAAGGATAACAAAAAGTCCTTTTTCAAATACATAGGAAGTAAGAACGCGGCGCCAGGTAACATGGGGCCCCTACAGGACAGGCTTGGCAATCTGGTAATTGCAGCAAAGGATAAAGCTGATCCCTTCAATGAATTCTTTGTCTCCATGTTTCTGAGCTGGTACTGGGACAACTCCCCCACTAGGATTATGGACAGGCTCAGGGGACATGACACAATGCCTAGGGTCAGGGATGGTCTAGTTACGGAATGTCTGGAGAGGCTGGACATGTTTAGATCAGTAGGTCAGATGTTCTTTATCCAAAGCTACTGAGGGAATTGGCAGAGGTCATAGCAGGGCCCCTGGCACGGCTGTATGAATGCTTGTGTTGGGAGCCAATGTGGTCCCCATTTACAAGAAGAGGAGAAAGAAGGACCTGGGTAACAGGCCAGTTAGGCTCACCGTGGTCCTTGGGAAGACCTTTGAGAAAATCATCAAGAAGCACATCATGGGAGGTAATGCTCAGGGGCAACCAACACAAGTTCATTGTGGGCAGATCCTGCCTAACTAACCTTGTTTCCTTTTATGACCAGGTCACAAAGTCCTTGGATGTGGGCGCTGAGGTAGATATCGTCTACCTGGACTTCAAGAAGGTCTTTGACACTGTTTATCACTCCATGCTCATAAAACCTAGGCGACTGTGGCATTGATGCCTACACAGTCAGATGGGTGACAAATTGTCTTGATGATTGCAGCCAGAGAGTTGTGGTGGATGGGTTGTTTTCAACCTGGAGGGATGTGGGAAGTGTTGTTCCCCAGGGCTTGGTCCCCGGGCCTGTGCTATTCAACATCTTTATCAGTGACTTGGAGGCAGGTGTGAAAAGCACACTGTTCAAATTTGCTGATGACACAAAGTTGTGGGGAGAAATGGGCACACTGGGAGGGAGGGACAGAATCCAACTAGATCTAGACAGGTTACAGAGGTGGGCAGATGAGACTAGGATGGAGTTCAATGCAGATAAGTGGAAGGTGCTACATCTAGGAAGAAGGAACCTGCAACACACCTATACGCTGGGGAACTCCCTTCTCAACAACACAGTAGCTGAAAGGAATCTTGGAGTCACTGTTGACTCCAGGATGAACATGAGCCACCAATGAGAGGAAGCAGTCACTATGGCTAACAGCTCCTTGTCATGCATCTACAGATGCATCACAAGCAGGTCCAGAGAGGTAATCCTTCCCCTCTATGTAGCGCTGGTCAGGCCACAGGTGGAGTACTGCATCCAGTTCTGGGTGCCACACTTCAAGAGGGATGTGGCTAACCTTGAGAGGGTCCAGAGGAGAGCCACTCACATGGTCAGGTGGCAGCAGGCCAGGCCCTACGAAGATAGACTAAAGGGCCTGAATCTGTTCAGCATTCACAAGAGAAGACTGAGAGGAGATCTGGTGGCTGTCTATAAACTCACCAGGGAGAACTAGTGGAAAATAGGTGAGGCTCTGTTCCCCTGGGCACAAGCTGGGATAACAAGGAATAATGGCCACAGATTGATTGAGAGGAGGTTCAGGCTTGATACCAGGAGGCATTACTTTATGGTTAGGGCTGCCAGGCTCTGGAATGGGCTACCAAGGGAGGTGCTGCTTGCCTTTACCTTCGGGGTCTTCAAGAGGAGGTTGGATAGATATCTGGCTGGGGTATTATGATCCCAGCACTCGTTCTTGCCTGGGGCAGGGGGTCAGACTTGATGATCTGTTCAGGTTTCTTCTGACCCTAGAAGCTATGAAACTATAAGATTTTGGGAAATGTCTACTATTAACCTTCTTCCAAGCTGTCAGGTCTGTTAATTCATAGTCTTTTTTCTGTCTTAACCCATTTCAAATCCCAATATTAGGAATTTACTTCTCAAGTAAATGGGAATTTATTTTTCTTAATAGATTTTTTAGTGACAAAAAGTATTTTATGAAAATCAAAATAAATTGTATCTTAATTGCTCCTTTATCTACTGGTTTGTTGAATTCCCCCCAAAAGTCCAATAGGTTCATGGAGTCACAGTTTTCCTTTATAGAAAATTCCTGATTATTACTATCACATGCTAAACTAGGTGCTTTATTAGACTAAGTGAAGAAGTAAAGTGTACAGGGCTCTGGTGTGGGAGGCTTTTGCTCTGCTCCTCGCCTTTCCTTTCACTATTGTGTGACTTTTTTTCACGTATTAGCATCTGTGTCCTGACTTGTAAAACAGGGATCAGGATATTTGCCATCCTGTGTAAACAGCTTTGATATTCTAATATTATAAAAGCCTTAGTCTGTCTGTCTGTCTGTCTGTCCATAATGCTTTATTCACATTCTGACTGGGTGTCTGAAACAACCAATCAGAGTGTTGCAACAGCATTCCTGGCAAGCGGTAGCACCTACAGCATGCCACCATGATGGCAGGTATGGAGCAGGGGAGTGAAGCCAGTGGCGCTGGCCTTGCTTCCCCCCTGCCGGCCCTGGTCCTTGGAGCCAGGGTCCAGAGTGGCCCCCCACCCAAAAACAGCCTGCAGGGATGGGGAGGCAGCAGGGAAGAGGGGAGGGTGGGAGAGAGAGTGAAAGGGAGGGAGAGGAGAGGGAAGGGGAGTGGGAAGGGCAGAGGTGGGCAGAGGAAGGGGAGTGGGAGGGCAGCATGCGGCCCACAGTGGCCATGGCTCCCTGCTGCTGTGTGCAAGCTCCCCTCACCCCACCCCTCAGTTTTGGGAGGCAGGGGGTGGGAGAGGCACATGGGCCCACACCCAAAGCAGTCAGGGGGGGAACAGGAACCGGGTCCAAAGTGACAGTGGGGAGGGGACAGAAGGAGCCCAGGCCCAAAGTGGCAGGTGGGGAAAGGAGGGCTCAGGCCTGGACCTGAGGTAGTGGGGAGGGGTAGGGGGAGAAGCTGGACTTGAATCCGAGGTGGTGGGGTGGGGCGGACAATGCAGGCCTCTGTCCCCGCCCACCCGCCCACCCCCGCATCATGCTTGACAGGCAATTTGTTAGTCTATAGCTAAAAACCCTATAAAAGTTACATTTGATTATTATCTTTTCCTCCAGTTATCTGGTACTCATGTAAGACTTATGTAATTCCCAAGATCAAGAAAAAGTTTTTTAAAACTTAAGTTTCTCTGATCTGAGAAACTTACTGCAATTTAAGGTGTAAACTCATTTCATCACCTGCACTTCTGATGCCTTAACCTTTGACAAAACCTATAACAGAAGTTTTGGCATAGGGATTTCCCTATTGCTTCTGTGGAACAGGCAGATACAGAGAGGTAGTTAAGTTTCTCTGCAATATCTTTACCCTTCTTGATTACTTCACATGCTGGGGTGTGCATCCAGATGAGCATGCATGTGACTGTTGTGGCTTCTCAAACCAGTTTGAGATGCTGCAAAAGGCATGCTTGGAATGAAAAGATGTTCCCTGCACTGTATATTTGCAGTGCTGACTCTAAATTTGATACCTGGAAATCCAGGTATCAAAAAAAAAAATAAAAAAATGGAAAAAGCAGCACAGGGCATGGTCCTGCAGCGTGCCCTGAGGTAATATGAGCCTGAGTCCTCCAGCCAGAGTGTCTTTATGGTACCCCTGCTGCCCCAGTCAGAGTGCCAGCATCTAGCTGGGGCAAACAGGAGCAGGGCAAGGCTACAGCATGACCTAGACCTGGGCACATCCCTGGTAAGTGTGGGGGGGACTGTCTGGTTTCTGGGGGGGTTTGTTAGTGTAGGGGCCTGTGGGAGGATTTGTGGTATATGTGAGTGGGTGGGATTTGTGGGGGGTTGTGGCGGACTGTGGTAGGGTTTCTGGTTGGGTTTTGAGGGGGGGCTGCCACATGCCCAGCACCCCTACCCCCTGTGGCAAGCAGCCCTGGCACTGGCAGCTGCAGCCATCTGAGGTATGCCCATTGCAGCACAGCCCTGTGAGGCTCAGTGCCCCCTGACCTGCGGACCTGACTCAGCCTAGCCTGGCCTGCCCCACTAGCATGGGTGATGGCAGGACCCATCCTAGTCCTGTCCAAAGGCATGCTAGTGGGGCAGGCCAGGCTGAGCTGGGTCAGATTTGCAGGTCAGGAGGTGCTGCACCTTGCAGAGCTGTGCTGCAGCAGGCATGGCTGCACACCATGCAGCGGGGGGGATGGGTGTGTGATGATTCCTCCTCAAGTCCCCCAACAAACCTCACATTCCCCTCACACCCCTGACACCCACCTACACACCCCACATCCTACCTACACCTCTGCACACCCACCCAGTCACTCCACATCCTTCCTATAGCCATCCACCCACATACCCCCTGACCCCCACACAAACACCTGAGAGATTTCCTTCTTCTGAGAAACTTAATGAATTTCTCCTACTTAACCACTTATTGGTCAGAGATAGGTGCCACCTCTTCCTCCTTGGGACCCAAGCTGTGAGTCCTCTCCTGGGTACATAAGACAGATAGTGCACTTAGGCAGAAGTTTATCAAGAAAAAAAGAAAAAGTGGGGCAAATAACCAATAGCCCAGGGGTGAAGACACTCATCTGGGATATTTGAGGCTCAGATTTAAGTCTTGCTCCAAATCAGGCAGTTGACTCTGGCTTTCTCATGTCTCAGATGAGTGCCCTAAACACACTCTTGCCCTGTGGTCCTAGTTGTCTTGTGCAAGTCCTGTGCCATCCCTCCAGCAATCTTAATCTGGGCCTCTTGATATAAAGGTTGGCACACGCCTGTGTTATGTATGTTTGTAGCATACCTACTACATCAGACCCTATGGGTGAAATGACTTTTTTCTGTGCAGGTTGACAATCCTGTTTGGGGGACTTGAGGGCTTTGGGTTGATAGTTTGATAGCTGCTGAGTGTCATCACCATTTAGGCAGCTTTCTGATGGCCCAGTGACAGAAACAGCGGTGCCTACAGGGATAGACAACTGAATTACAGTTTTGAGAATGTAGTGCTTTATTGGTGGATTTCAGAATTTAAGTACCTTTGAGTATCTGGACCCAAGATATATTGGACCATAGTGACAGGTCAAAATGACACCTGGAATTTAATAAGGAATGAACTGAAAAAAGTTTGTGAAAACATATTCTTCTTTATTTGATGACAATATAATAAAGAAAATGTCATTGTGTACCTGTGGAACCAGAACTTTCTCAATAGATACATATAAGTAAGGACTGAAAGCTGCACCACCATATTTTCTAAGGGGCTGCATAGGATTGTCATGGTGATTAATAAGTCTAGACACCACACATCTAAAAAATTGCCTACTTAGAAGTAATGAGAAGAAAGCACGGCTGACAAATATTTGGGGAGATTTTAGACTGAATTGCAAACAGGCATCATTTATCAGCTCCATCATGAGAGCAATATTCATTTGCACTATTCAGTAACTTGGAAAAACAGCATTAGAGATGGATAACTCATTGTTTCCTTTTTGTAAATCAGCATTGGGACTGTGCTGATAATTTCAGTGTCACAGTCATTGTATTTTATGTTTTTCAAAGGATAGTTTAGTTTTTTCACTGTTTAGTAGAGGCTGTCAGTACAAAGGGAAATTTGAAAACTTCCATACCTGCTGATGAGCAAACTGAATATTCCCTTTAAAAAAATGTAAAATCTATCAAGCAGAAAAATTTAGACTACATGAGATTAGAAATATGCCATTGAGCATTTGCTCTTACGTTTAGAGATTAATGGTAAACCTAAAGTAGAAGCCCAACAAAGGTCTGTGCCTAAATAATGCAATCTAGCTGTGGTTTGTTAAATAGGATTTGTGAATAATTTTTTTTCCACTAATATTAAACAGATACGTTGAGCATAAGATTTCCCTTTTTGTCTCTGTTTTTAACCGGGAAGTTGAGCATTATGGGGTTGTGTGCGTGTGCTGGCATAAGATGTTTCATGTATTTGGGTACAATACGGAATTAATAGCTGTTTTGGCATATTTGCAATTTTTATTATTTAAAAATACTACAGCTGAAATATTTTGCATTTCTGATGTTTGTTTATTTAAATTTTCTGTATTTTTATGTTATTGTTAGGTATTTACAGCTATATTCCCACTTAATGGCTTAGAATTTAAAATACAAATACAGTAAAAGCTTTGTATTCCCCGGGAATGGGGAATACAAAGCTTATCGAATAGCAAAATATGCTGGTTAATTGAGTGGCCCGGGCCACCGCTTCTCTTGCTATGTCTGGGGTGTCCCAGTGCCCCTCCTGCAGCATCGCTGCCCCTCCTGTGGGCCCTAAGGGACAGGGAGGCAGGACCTGCACAGCCCCGCAGAGCCTGTTATGCCCCTGGGCTGTGGGGGCTTGGAGAAACTGGAAGTGCTACAGTGGGCACTTCTGGTTTCACTTTATTTTACAAGCTGGCATGCCGATTAATTAAGCATGCCAGCTTGTAAGATGCTGGTTAACAGAACTTTTACTGTATAAAACAATATTCACTAGTAGAAAGAAAATACAAAACATTGATAGCAATAATTACAAAAAGAAAATACAAAACATTTACAGAAATAATTTAGGCTCATTGTGGCTTCTAGTCATGTACAAGATCTTTGGATGACCTGCATAATGTTATCCATTTCAGTGCAATGTATACATTTAGTTCTTCTAACCAGTTTTGTCTCTGTTTACATGATGTCTATGAACAATGCTTCTCCCATTATTAATATCCATTTAACACTATTTTAAAAATATTTAAATACAACTTTGTGAATTAATAAGGACCAGAATATTTAAGCAATCTTGCATGAATCTTTTGACCACAACTCTCCAGTTTTTATGAGCTTTCAAAAATGAATAGAAAGAAGTATGCTGGTAATATCTAGCTTGCCTTTTGCACCTTTCACCCTAAATCTCTATAGTTTATCAACTAATAATACTAAACCACACCTTTGTGGGAAGCAGGGAAAGATCAGGGGATGCTGGGGCAGCATTGCCCTGTTGTAGTTGCACCCTGCCTTTGATTCCTGAACCACCCAGAGTTTAAAACCCAACTGCTTGGCAGTGGCAGCAGCATTTCTATTCAGGCAGCAGTGAGATTGTCAATTGAATTCCTGGTTCATTAAAATCTAACTGATTTATTCTAAACACTTCATTCCATTGGCATTAGTGATCCTTTCACCTTTTTAATGGTCTTGATGTTCCACTAATCAAGAATGCCTTTTTTTCTACAATTTTGCTGTCTGTTAGTTCCCCCGGTAATGGATCTCCTATTTCACCTCTCTACATACTGATTTTAATTTATTTTGATAGAGTTATATTGTTTTTGCTTAAATCTTAAACTGAATAATGCCACCTTGGGCCCCTGGAAAAAAATGTATTGATGTACCACACCATCTGCACCCCTCTTTCCAAAATCTTAGATCCACCCATGGTAGTATGTCTCTTTCTCTTCATTTTAGAAACATGGAAGCTGAGGCAGAGAGTTTAAGGCCCTCATTTTCAGAAATAGGATATCTTTTTGTGTGCCTCAGTTTTTGTTTTTCTGCTTGAGACATGTAGAGCCTGATATCCAGAAGTATTGATTTCCTTTATTATTCCAACAAGAGTGAACCATATGATGGTAGAAATCATCATGATAGCTCTCTCAGTTAATTTATTTTTAATAGGTTTAGTTAAGGGGGTGGGAATAAACCATTTAGGTATTAAAAGGACAAGGAGTGAGGATGAAAGGAACAGGGCAGAGGAGAAAAAGGTAAGAGAGGCAAGTGTGGAGTGAAGCTGAGGTGAAGAGTCTAGAAAATGAGAGGAAGAAGATGAGAGAAGAAGTAAAGAGCTAGTTTGAGCAAGCCAGAGTGGTAGAACTGTATAATCTAAGATTATTTTTGAAAATTGGGGCCCTTGCTTCTGCTCTTTCTCTGTTAAAGTGTAGGGCAAAATTCTCACTGGCTGTTTATTGCTACTGCACAGTAGTGTTGGCATCATGGTTTGTGTCCACTGATGTGATGACAATGTAGCATCTAGTGTAGACACACTCACTGGGTATTATACAAATAGGACCATTTCTAAATGACTACCCCATGAGTCAGTTGGGAATAGAATCGAGATCATCCTAGGCTTGCGTACAAGGTACTGGACCATGCTTCTTTTTTATATTGCTCAGGACTAGCAGTCAAAAACCATTTCACATGAATAAAATTTTGAAAGGAGCGAGAATTTGGCTTTTCTTGCAATAGAAGAATCATCTTAAAGGTAGCTGAGATTTTCTTTAAATGAAAATTGCTAATTCCAACATTCTGCCCATATTTAGGCTCTATAGGCACATGCAAGCACGTGCGCTTGCAGCAGCTCAAATAGCAGCACAAATTTGTGCTGGAGATTTGTGCCTCAGCACATGTGCCTGAACATGCACTTTGGTATGGGGCAATTGTGCACTAGGGGGAAAATGACTTTGCCCAGCTCCTCCCAGATCTTGAGCTAGGGGGAGCTAGAGTCTGGGGTCAGCGCTTGTTCCGGCTCCAGCAATATAAAAAGCTGCTTTGGCAAGCAGCTTAGGGCTACTTGCCCTCAGAAGCTTCTGAAGTGTGCCAGTTGGTATTTGGGGACACTAGCACCTTGTGCCAGCTGCACTGCTGAAGCAGCCCTAAGCTAGAGTGGCCCTTATACCCTCTACCCACTGAAGCAGTCTGGCGAGGGGTTCCTGCCTGGCTGTGGCCTGCCACCTGTGAAAGCATCTGCTCCCCCAGATCTGTGGCCCCATGGCTGCATGCCTGCCAAACCTAGATGGGAACCTCATGGCCACCTGGACTGTGGTGTAGGCACCCTATTTATTTCATTAGGTTCATTAGGTTAATAAAGTATTTTAAAATAGTCTTGCTATGATATTTGCAAAACAACATAGATTTAGTTTTGATGGGAAATGTATTTGTTTAATAGGAATAATCAAGGAATCTGTCATAAAATAGAGTGAAATGATAAAACATACAGAGCCTGGAAGCTTTGAAGGAAATTGTTTGCTGGAATACAATATTAGACTAGGATAGTAATTCTGCTGTAATAGTAGTGTTGTTCCAGATACTGATAATGCCAAGGAAAGTGGCTTTCCCCTGTCTGAAAAGGGTTCTGAAACACTTCACAGGACTGACACTATTGCACATGTCGTGGAAAACACATACAGCAAACTTTTGGGTCAGGTCAGCAGAAGCTTTATTTAGTTAGAGCTATAGCTGTAGGAGGGGCCCAAAGTGACATGGATTCACATGTTAAAGCATGGATTCATGCTTAAAGCAAAAGGCTTATATACTTCTTAACAGCCACCTACAATTCACGTGTTATTTTCATTTCTTTATTACAAAACACTCTTTTCTTGCTGTCTCAGTAACCACTGATTACCACAAGGCCAGACATTCTTCCTGTTTTCCTAGTCCACATTTTTTACACAACGCCCTTTGTTTTATCTTTACAACCCTTTTTCGATCAAAGTTTAAGGCCTTTGCTTCTTTTGTTATATCACAGTCCCCCCTTTGAGACTTAACAGTCTCATACTTCTATCTTCATTAACTCTTGTAAAAATTTTTTATTATGGGTTCTGGGGTTTACAAATCCAGTTATCAGAAGCATTTAAGGCTACAGCTACCTTTTGTAGGAAGTGCAAATAAACATTAGAATAAACTGGCAATGGCAAGGCTAATAGTAATATAAACAGTCTTATTTTACAAAACATGTTGGCAGGTATTGTTTGGCTTGCCTCTGCAGGCAATTCTTCAGGTTTTTGTTGTTTATTTGTTCACCTTGACGTTAATAGCACTGATTTGGTTGAGGTGATGATCTTCCAAATGGAAACATTTACATCTTCTGAGGATGCAGATGATACCTTGGCTCTCCAACTGATGGAGTCAGTTGAATTAGGGTGTGAGGTTCATCAATGAGATCACTATCACTTGCGCTTTAATACTCCTCACTTGCTTGAGTGAGGTCCTGAGGGTCTTTGTCCTTGGCCTCAGGGAAAGGTTTCAACCTTGGCTGGAACTTAGCAGCCTCGGGTGGTGATACTTTCTTGCAGTGTGAGGCACAAGTCCATGTCTGGTGACATTGGCAATGAACAGCAGTGTTAGTGGTCAGAAGCACTTGAAAAGGTCCTTTCCATCTGGGTTGGAGTGCGTTTTTCCATTGATGAACTTTTACATGGACTCAATTTCTTGGCTCAACGTTGTGGCAAGGAACATTCGGTGGTTGAGGTAAAGATTCTTGGACCTGTGAATGAACAGACCTAGCATACTTCATTAATGCTTTGCAAAATTTAGCACAGTTTCATCAGTTAATTGTAGGTCTGCTTGGTGTGGGGCTACAGATGGTATAGCTGGCATTCTCATGGGTTGTGCCATGAGTATTTCATAAGGAGTTAATCCGTGTTTTCTGTTGACGGTGTTTCTAATGTGCATAAGAGCAATGGGCAGTGTATCAGGCTATTTGAGACCTGTTTCAGTGCAGATCTTTGAAATGCATGTTTTTAAATCTGAGTTTTTACGTTCTACAGCACCACTTGACTGTGGATGATAACTGCAGTGTAGGTGTTGCTGTATGTTGAGTGCTTGGCAGATGTTTTTTATTATCTGTCTTGTGAAATGGGTGCCTCTGTTGCTATCTATTGCAAGGGGCAATCCAAACCTAGGGATGAATTCTTTGAGCAATTTTTTGCTCCAGTAATGGAATCAGCATGTACACATTGGTAGGCTTCTACCCATCCAGAGAACATATCAATAATAACAATAAAGCATTCATAAGAACAACATTTAGGTAGTTTCATGAAATCAATTTGCAAGTTCACAAATGGTCCCCATGGAGGGGGATGGGCTGGGGGTGTTGTTTTTAACCATTGCCCAATATTGTGAGCTAAACAGATGGGACAGGAGCTGCAGTACTGTTGTGCCATGGAAGGAAAATTTGGGGCAAACCAATCCTTTTTGTACTGCAGCAACCATGCCTCTCTTTCTGGTATGGGCTTCTGAATGAGTTAGACGAGCAAGATATGGCAAAAGCTCTCTAGGTGCTACCAGGTGGCCATCCGGGAAGTGCCATAGAGAGTCAGGGTGCAGTGAACACCCTGCACATAGCTAGTAATCTTTTTTTTTTTTTTTTTGTGGCTTGATCTTGAAGAAAGGCTAGGTTTGAGAGGCTAGCCAGAGGAGACTGGTTTGCTGAAAAGCAAACAAAAACAGAGTTAGGAGTCTGCGAGCCAGAAAGGGCCGCATTTCTGGCAGAATGGTCTTCCAGATTATTTCCTTGTGTGGCATCATTAAAGGGTTTTTCATGAGCTTTACATTAAATAATGGCAATAGCAGAGGGCAATTGAGCAGCTTTCAAAAGTTCTTTGACATAACAACCATGACTGATTTGGGTTCCTGATGAAGTAAGGAATTCTCTTTGTTTCCAGATTTGTCTAGAATTATGAATAACACCAAAAGCATACTTAAAGTTAGTATAAATGGTTGTGATTTGTTTTTTCGCAAGGATGCAGGCACGTATTAAAGCAATGAGTTTAGCAACTTGAGCAGAGCGAGCTTGAGGTAAGGAATAGGCTTCTAAAACAGCATACTGGGTGCATACTGTATATCCTGCAACTAATTTGCCTGCATCATTTCTATGACAGGAACCATCTACAAACAGAACAAGGTCAGAGTTTGGGATAGGAATGTCCTTAAGGTCAGTTTGAGGGGTTAACAATTTAGTTGTGACAGACAGGCAATCATGAGGTTCACCATCAGAAGCAATTGGTGGAAGTGATGCTGGATTCAAAATTGAACAGTGATTTAAGGTTACATTTTCAACTGACAGTAAAAGTTTCTCATGTTTAGTAAGATGGGAATTGGAAATATGCTGAGTCTTGCCCTTTAAAAGAAGAGCCATTACAGCATGGGGAACTGCAACGGTTAAAGAGTGTTCTAGAACTAGAGTATAGGGCTTTTCAACCAATAAGGCGGCAGTGGCCACTGAATGAAGGCAAGGGGGAAATCCTGCAGCCATGGGATTAAGGGCAGAACTATAATACGCAATTGGGCAATGCTTCTTACCATGCAGCTGAGTAAGTACTCTTAAAGTGACTCTTTCCCATTTATGACAGAACAAAGTAAAAGGTTTTCTGTAATTAGGGAGTCCAAGAGTGGGAGCAACAGTGAGGGCTTGTTTAAGGGCCATAAATGCTTGCTCAGCTTCAGGAGTCCAAGGTAGGGGTTCCGGAGTAGTATCATGGGTAAATGCTTGCAAGGGTTTTGTAAAGGCAGCATAACCTGGGATCCACTGTCTACAATAACTTGTTGCACCCAGGAATCCCCTCATCTGTTTTCTAGTCATAGGTTTGGGAATGCCAAGGATAGCTTCAATTCTACTAGACGAAAGGTAGTGTTCTCCTGCTGAAATATCATGCCCCAAATAGTGTACCTTAGACTTACAGAGCTGTAATTTAGATTTTGAGGCCTTGTGGCCCTTCTGAGCTAAGGACATAAGGAATATCAATGTATCTTGCTTACAAGCCTCCAAAGTGGGTGAGGCTAACAACAGATCATCAACATACTGAACAAGAATGGACCCCCCTTTGAATGTGATAGTATTTAAATCCTTTTTTAGGATCTGGGAAAACAGAATGGGGGATTCTGTATATGCCTGAGGGAGTCTTGTCTAGGTATATTGGAGTCCTTGATAAGTAAATGCAAATAGATACTGGCTATCCTCATGAACGGGGATAGAAAAAAAAGCAGAACAAAGTTCTACTACTGTAATAGGTAGCATCAGAAAGGATACAGGAAAGAATAGTAGCAGGGTTAGGGACCACGGGGAAAGCGGGTAAAACAGCAGCATTTACAGCTCAGAGGTCTTGTACAAAATGATACGTATATTTACCAGGTTTCTTAACAGGTAGGATAGGTGTATTGCAAGGGGAGCGTATTGGGACAATAATCTCTTTCTCAAGGAGTGAGAAAATAACAGGCTTAATTTTCTCCTCAGCCTGCTTTGAGATAGAGAACTGCAGAACTTAAGGAAGTGGCTTGACAGGGTTTGAAGTAATATGCACTGGTTCAGCACTCAGCATGTGCCCCACTTCTTTCGCATGGGTGGACTACAGCTGTGGAGGTACTCGTGCCAACAGTTCCTCTTGCAAGAAGGAAGTGTCGGGATCAGAGTACTCCTGAGTTAGCAAAGCAACAAGCTCGGTTTCCCTATGTTCTGGTACTTCAAGGTAAACACCCTCTGAGCTACAATAAATCACGCATCCCAGTTTACACAACAAATTCTTCCCAATAAAGTTGACAGGAGCACAGGGACTAAGAAGAAAAGCATGATTTTCAGACAAAGGGCAAATAGAGATGGAGACAGGTTCAGAGACAGGATGTGGGATAGGTTGTCTGCCTATACCAACAGCATTTACAGTTTCAGGAGAATGAGGTAGGAAAGTAAATTCAGCAGCCTTTAGCATGGAGCAGGAAGCTCTGGTGTCAACAAGACAGGAGATAGGTTTACAGAAATAAGGCATTCAACAAATGGACCAGATTGGTCAGTAGCAAGCAAAGGTCACTATCCCTCAGGCTGTCCTATACAACACTGAGAAAATTGACAGGCAGAGGAGGTGGGGGCTGAGGTCTGGGTCCTTGGCCAGGGCAGTTGGGACATTCTGATTTCCAATGTCCTTCTTGCTTACAATAGTGACATTGGTTTCCATAGCCTCTCCCATATCCACCTGGGCCTCCCCTTCCTCGGCCACGTCCCTGTCCTCTTCCTCTGCTTGGACCTTGCAAATGAGAAATCTGTAAGGCATTGAACTCAGCATTGTCTTTGGACCATTCCAATTTGTTATAAAAATGGTTAGCTGCAGCAAGGACTTCAGTTAAATCTTTAGTTTCCTAGCCGATAATTACTGTTTGAATTTTTTCAGCAATCTTAGGGTTAAGTCCTTGAATAAAAGCAGCTATGATAGCTTGCTTGGCGTTTTCAATTGAATTATCTATTCCTGAATATCGTTCAAATGCTTGTTTGAGGCGTTCTAATTAATCACTAGGCTGTTCATTTTTATTTTGCTTACAAATATTTATCTTGGTCCAGTCTGCCTTCTTCGGGCAGATTGTAAGAATTACCTCAACTAAAGCTTTTCTTTTGTCAATAAAGTCTTGGCCAGTTCCCAGGTGTTCAGTTGGCCATGAACAGGAAGTGTAGAGGCACTTTTTAGTTTCTTTGGGCAAAATGGCTTGTAAAAGTTGGTCTATATCCACCGATGTCAGATTATAACAGTTTGTAATCCTTCTTGAAATTTTTCTGGATTCTCCCTGATTTTAGGGAATTTCTGGATTAGATTGTAAAGATCACCTGGCGTCCAGGGTGCATGCACAGTTATTATGTTTGTTCCATTCGTGCCAATGCCTGGCATTTGTCTTAATGGATAAACCTGCGCACTACTAGATCTAGATCTAGATAGGGGATCTCTCCAGGCTCAAATTCCTCTTTTTGAGTGTCAGAGCAGCAGGAGCAGTAGTTGAATCTGGACTAACAGACTCTGTGGGTAATAGAGTCTCAGCTGATGAGTCACTAGCCTGGGCTGCAGCCTGATGTTGAACTGGTTGTTGCTGATGTGGGAGTCCCAAAAGAGTAGGATATGAACAGAAATCAAGGATGTCTTCTGCTGGTTCTGGTGGGGGTGCCCCAGGCGAAGCTGGATACAGTGGAGTGGTGGCTGGCATATAATTTGGGGGAGCAGCCAATTTCTCCTGAACAGCTTTTAACTGCTGTTTCAATTTTTCCTGAGAATCTTTTAGATTTCTAGGTTGAGAGTCTGTCTGCCTCTTGGACATCTCATCATACCAATAAAAGAATGCATCCCACAGATTTTGTGACATCTTAGATCTCCGGGACTTTAAAGTCCCCCTTAAGTGCACTACTTTATGTTGATCAAATGTTTCTTTCTGCGGAAACTGCTTCACGGGATCATCCCTAGTATACCGGTTCCACTTATCCAGATACTTGCAAGTCTGGGGAGAATAGTGTGTATACATAAAGTATGCCGGAGTCCCCTTAGGGGGGACTGGAACTGGTTTTGACTGGCCTATCCCCATTTTCAATGACACAAGACGCAGGAAAGTCTTATTTAGGATGTCTGGGCCACTCAGTGCCTTGCCTGGCAGTTTTTTCCCCCCAGGCAAAAGGCTTCTGAACCGACACTGGTTCATGCAATGGAAACAGGGAGAGAAACACAAGAGGGATCCTTTCATTCCTGCTCTTGACAGAAGCTACTGGGACAAGGGGTTTGGAGAAAACAA
Source organism: Caiman crocodilus (assembly GCA_030014935.1). Classification (NCBI taxonomy): domain Eukaryota; kingdom Metazoa; phylum Chordata; order Crocodylia; family Alligatoridae; genus Caiman; species Caiman crocodilus. Next base: position 59,080,820 of record JAGPOW010003642.1, on the reverse strand, counting down.
AATCACTCAGACGCCCTGTCCACTGGGTCACGAGGTTTCAGCTGGCCCCCCTTGCTTTTGACATTACCTTATTAGGCAGAATTGGGGCGGCTAGACCCAGCCTTAGTCCCAGACCTGGTCAGTGGCTCATTTTTCTAAAGACACACACACACACACATTCAGTCATCCAGACCCCCCCCCACTGCCTTAGTTAATCAACTACAAGCCCGATGTGCTGTTGGATGGAGGTGATTCAAACAGTTTCTCCCTGAATAGAGCGTACATCACCAGATAGAGAATTTTAGCCATCAGTAAGGTTCTAAACTGACCTGTATTCAATAAGGGTCAGATCCAGTCACCATAGTCAAGTCAGGAGCCTACAGGTAGCCTTTCTTCTAAACCCCATTAGAGATTTTAAATTAGGTCTCTTACCTTTTAAGTTTGGTGCCATGGGGTTTGGGGGAAGCAGTCTGCGGTCCTCCTTCCTCAATCCATGTTGTGCATCTGAGTCACAGCACCAGGAATTGTCGTGGAAAACACATACAGCAAACTTTTGGGTCAGGTAAGCAGAAGCTTTATTTAGCTAGAGCTACAGCTGTAGGAGGGGCCCAAAGTGACATGGATTCACCATGCAATTGGAGGGGGCTCCCTCCCTAAACTTTAAAGCAAAAGGCTTATATACCATTTAACAGCCACCTACAATTTATTTTCATTTCTTTATTACAAAACACTCTTTTCTTGCTGTCTCAGTAACCACTGATTACCACAAGGCCAGACATTCTTCCTGTTTTCCTAGTCCACACTTTTACACAACGCCTTTTGTTTTATCTTTACAACCTTTTTTCGATCAAAGTTTAGGGCCTCTGCTTTTTTTTTTTTATACCACACACACCTATACACAAGCAACGAGGATGCTCCAACATGCTATAATTACAGCGCATCAGAGCAGACTTAACTAAACAAATCTACTGGAGCATGGTAATTACTGAACTCCAGAAGACTCCAGCATCCCATGGGTCAGTGTCCCTGTGCTTAAAAATGGCAGTGGGGGCACTTTATCTAAAACTCATTCTACTGTGGTCTCAACATCCATCCAGACCAGGTGTGGGCAATTATTTCAGGTGGAGGGCCCTTTACTGAGTTTTGGCAAGCCATTGAAGGCTGCATGGGTAGCCTTGCCCCTTGACAGGTGCCCCACCCCCCAGTCACTATCTTGGGACCAGAAGTCCCACTCCCTAACCCCTGACCTTTGCCACCAGAAGTCCCTCCCCTTTCATCCTGGAATTACTTCTTTCAGCAAGGGGTTTTGCCATCTCTGAACCAGAAAAATAACAAAAAATATTCTAAAAATCAAACGTACTACAACATTCATTAATTTAATTTTAAAATATTTTTGTCCTGATTTACATGTGTTTGCGTAGTGTACATAGAGGTGATAATATAATAACTTAAAATGAAATGTTACTCTTGTATGTTGTGGGAGGGTGGGTATAGGTTATAAATATATGGGGTGTGGGGGTGAGGGGGTGGGTATAGGTTTTGTGGGGTGCTTTGAGTGTGTGGGGTCAGGGTGGCTAGGGCGAGTTGCAGGTTGTGTGGAGGGGGAGGGTTTTCCCACAGCCTGCCCCCCCGCCCTGCAGCAGGCAGAGTCCCCTGACAGTGCTCATGCAAGGCAGCCCTCTGTGCTCCTGCCACTCCTGGCTCTGAGGCACTGGTGTGGGCCCTGTGCTCCTGCTCACTGACACTTGCCTCCCCATCTGCCACTGCTGTCCTTCTTCTGCCACTTTCTCATCCCCTGTTCCCCTCTTTGCTCTCTCCCTCCAGCCACTCCAGTGCCACATCCCAGCTGCTCCTGCAGTTCTGGCACTGCAATTGGGAACCACATGGTGCTGGAGCAAGGCAGCTGGGGGGATGGGGGGTGGGGAAATGGCTGCAGCAGGCGTGGGGGGAGGGACAGCAAGCAGGCACACGGAGCGAAGTGCAGTGACAGCTGAGTAGGAGTGTGGGGTCTGTGCTGGTGCCTTGAGGCTAGTGCCATTGGGGCCCAGATTGGGGCAGCAGGAGCATGGGGTCCAGGCTTCCAGGGGCTCTACGGAGCTGGGCTGCACTGCTCATGCAGAAAGAGGAAGGAGCCATCCTGACTCCATAGAGCCCCTGCCACTCCAGGCCCCGTGCTCCTGTTGCTCCACTTTGGGTCTCACCGGCACTAGCCTTGGGGCACTGGCACAGGCCCTGTGCTCCTGCCCTCCTGCCTGGCTGCTACTGCTCTCTGCCTGCCTGCTTGCTGCCCCTTCCCCGCATCTGCTGCAGTCATTTCCCTGCACCCCTTTTGCCGTCCGGCTGGCCTCTGACACCACGTGTTTCCCAGCTGCAGTGCTGGGACCACAGGAGCTGGCCTGGCTGGCCCTAAGGACTGGGGTGATCACCCACCACCTTCCCCTGCCTCCCTCCCTCCTCATTTTTATTTGTATTTCCCTCAGTGTGTGGAGGCAGGAACAGTCCCAGGCCAGAAGCCCCTGCTAGGCAAAGGGTTCTGGCTGGGGCTGGTGCAGGGCACACTTGTTGTGTCTGCTTAGTTCTGCCACTGGCTCCCCCTGGGACCGACTGCCCCAGGCTCCTGTCTTCTTTGACAGACAGCCAGGGGCAGATAAATATTCATTTTCTAAATTTTTAATGGGCTCTGTGGGCCAGGTAGAATGGCCTGGCAGGCCAGATTTGCCCTGTAAGCCATATTCTGCCTGCTTCTGATTCTGTCTTGCTGTCTGGAGGTCACTGGTTGGTATTTTTCTTCTATGCATCATCAGCAGGGTATGCCTCTGCTGCTTTACCCTCAGCTTGTCTCAGCTCTCAAGTTTTTTGCTGCACAGACTTGATCCACATCCAGTTCCCACACTTCTGCCTTTGACCTGCATTTCCTCTTCCCAGGTACCTTCTGTGTCTCCCAAGCTTGAAAGCTATGATCACGGGGCATTACTTCCTTTCCCAGCACTGCAGGAATAATGGAGCCTATTATTTACTGGCTGTCCAAGTGGGTGACCTAGTGTACAATGTAGCAACCTTCCTGACATTTGGAGGGAGAATTACAGGTTGCAGGATGGAAGAATGTTAAGGAGGAACTGGGAAGCCAGTCACTGCACATGGCTGGAATGCTAGTTTCTGTAGATAGGTCACATAAAGAGAGACAGTTTAATTTTAGAAACATAGAATAATAGAAAAATAGGGCTTGATGGGACCTTAGGAGTTTATCTAGTCCCATCTCCTGTTCCAGGAAGGATTACCCCTTTCTACACTGCCTCAAACAAATGTGTTTTCTAATATCTAATCTAATCTTCCTTGTTGTAATACAAGGAAGATTACTTCTTGTTCTGTCCATGTTGACACTGAATGATAGCCATCTTTATTAGAACCCTTTTTGAATTTGAAAACCATTATCAAATCTCCCTCTGTATTCTCCTCTCCAGACTAAATAATCCCATTTCTTCCACACTATCCTTATTATCATGTTTCTTAGACCTCTGATCATTTTCGTGGCACTCTTTTGGCCTCTTTGTTCACATCTTTCTTATAGTTTTATAGATGTTAAGGTTGGTAGGGACCTATTAGATCATCAAGTCTGATCCCCTGCCCCCGACAGGAATAAGTGCATACATTTAGGGCAGAATTCTATTTCACTTATTAGGCAACCAAAGTGCAGCTTGACAGAAACTCTTAATTATCCGTGTGTTGGGTAGGACCAATTCTGTTGCTCCATCTGGGTATACAAGTATCCCTTTAGAGGAAGAGGATCACCTTTAAAAGATGCTTAGACATCTCCATATTCCTATAATGGGGCACTTGTGTGTCCAAATTGGATAATACAGGGACGTGAAAGTTATTCTCTGCTCTGGGCCAAATCTGGACCATGGAGCTCCTTGTGGGCCAGATCTAACCCAGGGCATAGGGTGGTTCTGGCCAAGGCAGTGGTAGTGCCACTTCCCACCCGGTGCATGTGGTGGCAAATATAGGTCCCACTGTGTGCTGTGTTCCCCATGCTGGAGCTGGAGCTGGTGCTGCTGCCACCAACACACTTCATGCTGGGGCAGCATGTTCAGCTCTGGCATGGAGCACATGGCAGCTCTAGCTCTGGGTCCAGCATGAGGCACGGGCATAAGGCATATAGTGGTATCAGTAATGGGGCCAGCAGTTGAGAAGCTAAGACTGTGGTGATGGCAATGATATGAGCATCTGGAGGGTGACTGGAGTTGTCAGCTCTCATTCACCCTCCTGCTACCAACTGCCATGTCCAACAGGACCCAAGGGACCACTTCCCCCTATGATGATGTCTCCCAAATTCGATAGCCTAGTGGAATGAATACAACAGGCCTATAGGCCAGATCTGTCCCCTAGCCCATATGTTTGACATACTGGAATAATAGAATTGCTCTGGCACAATAATTGGATAACTGTAAGTTATTGCCAAGCTGCACTTTGTTCATCTACAAGATGAAATAGAATACTGCCCTTAAAGTTTAATTTTGCATCTTATGTTTTATTTAAATAGTTTCCAATCTTTTCTCTTAATATACTGCCCCATTGAAGAACAACTGTATTCTACATCTTCAGAAGATGCAGCACAGAACATGCAGCACGCCCCATGTTCTGTAGCTCTTGTGCCCTGGCATTTTATCTATGGCATCTTGATATAATGTCTTTGCTAGGGGTGACTCAGCTATGCTGTCAACATAATATTATTGTTCTTGTTCACCGGTGGACTAGTGCAGAGAAGCTAGAGTGGAAGGGGAATGCCTTCCTTGATATTTTTTGCAGGGTAGCACTAACTATTTACTGTCAGTTTGTGGAAATCAGCTGAGAATAATTTCTCAATACTAGTCCCAGTTTGCCCAGTTAAGGCATAGTAAAACAATTTATTTGAAATTATTACAAGCAGTTATTAATGAAGCAGAGAAGGCAAAGCCAGTTGGAGGTAGCCAGCGGGAATCTCCTCTGTCCAACAACTTTTATTTGAAGAGATATATTTGGAATTAGTTTAATTGGAAGTGCTACCTGATATTCAGCTATGCCTAACACAGGAAGAAGCCTGATTAAGTTGGTTTCAGGCTGAGAGAAATGATTCCTGTATATGTTCTGGAATGCTTTGATGACCTTCTAGATAAATAATAAGAGTTTACATTATAGAACTTATTCATTACTTGTAGGCTGGAATGGCATCATAAGGATGCAGCTATTTAGAAGAGTGAATTGTACAGACTGCATACCTAATTTAGTTATAGACAGTAAATAGTTTCTCATTTGCAGGTACAAACAAGTTAAATCAGGAAGTTCATCTCAAGTTGCTTCACCAGTATTTACTTCCTTATTTTTTCCCAAATTGGATCCTGAGATACACAACTCTATTCCCTTTAACATCCCCACTCCTTTTGGTATCGCACTAACATGCTGGAGTGGGGTGAGGGCTGTTGGGACTGTTTCCAGATTATTTCTCTGCTTCTCATGGAATTCATTCTTTTGAAAACTCCTGAGTCATCCCTGACATAAGTGGCATTATAAAAATAATTCTGAAGAGTATAGTTTTGGTATCTGCAGTGTGCCAAATACATTGCACCAAATAACAACTTTTATTAAAATGTTATTAACATTTTGCTAAGGGAGGATAAGAATGCTTTAAAACATGTTAGAAAGTTTATTTTTTACAGATTTTTAAAATTTAAAAAATATTTTTATTACAACATTTATTAAAGCATTATTTCTCTGATGCAGAACACCATAAGATAATTCAAATAGCATACAGAAAAGATGTCACTGTTTATTACAAGCCATCAGCTTTTAAAGTGGTATCTACAGAAGCCTTTTAAATCTTATTGGTTCTGTCTCTGTTATGTTTCATAGGACTTTCCTCTGCAGAAACCCCCCAGACTCAAACCTGATCTTTATACTCGTTATATGTATTGAATTTTGTATTGTACCTCAATATAACCAGTGACAAAGTATAAATTTTTCCGGCAGCATACCACTTAAGTTGTTGTGCATTATTTAAAACACAGCAGTTTCCTAGTACCTTTCTCTGTCTATCTGCTGAACTCCACCTGCATAGACATTTATGCAGTTTAGTTTAGAGACTGTTACACATTAAACTGTGCCACTCTCTTTGCCATGAGAGTTTCCTTGATTTTTCCTTTAGGATGCCCATGTGGCTGCAGTTTTTCCTTCTGATAATGTGGAACAGTGATTATCAACCAGGGTAGCACAGCACCTGGGGATGCCCTGAGATCCTTTAAAGGATCTGTTCGGTGTGCACTTGCAATGCACAACACAACCCTGGAATTTCAGATAGGAATCCATAGTGTTAAAAAAGTTCTCTCCTGCTGTGGTTTTTCTGAGTTCTTTGCAGCAGAGAAAATTGCTCTATTATTTTTCTGTGTTCAAAAAATGAATCTGTATTCAAGGGGTGCCCTGGATGAGGGGGCCTCCAGTCAGAGTCAGGGTGCTTCAGTTGAGAGTCACTGGTATAGAGTTGTGCAGGCAGGCAGACCCTACAGCAGATCTGTTCTTTCAATAGGTATGTCCTTTGCAATGCAGATTGCTCCATGATGTTTGTGGCATTGTGGCTCCTGTCTCTGTCTTTCCTGAGTTGTTAACTTACTTGCATCTAGTACCACCTCAGCTCCCTGCAGTTGTATGCCATCATAGACAGCTGCTCTCTCATTAAAGTAATAGGGGCACTTGACCCCTCTTACAAGTCCAAAGCAGCTTTTAAATACTAAGCACCCATATTTTAAGAGATTTCGTTTATTTATTTAAAAATCAAAATCCACTTGACTCAGCTGTTCCCATATCTTAGACTTCTTTTCTACGTGGCTTAGCAGGCATCTAATTATTATTACTGTGTATTTCCCAGAAAACTATTAATGGCTTGAAACAGGGGCTTAGACCAAAAGTGTTGCCTTGGCTACAATTACCATTACAAGAATTTCAGCAAGTTTTTAATCTATAGAATGGTTGGGGGTTTCTATTAAAAATCTGATTTTACTGTGCACACGTCTGATTTGTAAGTCTGATTTGTACAACATGGTAAATGATTTGGAGTGCATTGGTTCTGAGAGCTGCTGATTAATGTTTTGGAGGAATCTCTGCTTGTTTTTGAATGTATAAAGTGAGGACATATGACATATGATTCCCTCCTGCTCATTGCAAAGTAAAATTCTGTTTAATAAAAGACAGCATTACTAATTGGCTGCCTGCTGGTGATCCAGATGATTCCTTATTTTGACTTGAATAATAGTAACTTCTTGAAATTCTTGACTCTTGCCTGATAAAATATTTATTCAGGAACCTGTTTTGATGAACATAAAAGCAGGGAGTAGTTTTATGATATACTAAGGTACCTCTTTCCATCTGCAGTCATGCCCTAGAATATTTTCCCTGCAAAAAGGGATTTTCATGTGGTATACAGTTACCACCTTAGCCTTTACATCAGAGGTGAGCAATTATTTCGGTTAGTGGGCCACTTAATGAGTTTTGGTGAGCTGTTGAGGGGCACACACAAAATCTTTCAGAAAATATAATTTTAACAATTGTATCTATAATTTTAACAAATTATAGATACGAAATAATTCATATACTAAAAATCAAACATCTGCTGTAACTGGCATACTACTATAACTAACACTTTCTTCCTGGTGGGCTATGAGGCCAGGCTACAGTGGCCATGAGGACTGCTGTTCCCACTGGCAAACCAGTATTTTATTTTTAGTCAGCCTTTTTTATCTGTGGATTTTACAGTCATTACTTGATTTCACAGACAATGCCCAATTTGATGATTTCCATGAAATCACAAATTGAGTAATTCCATAAACATAAGGTATTTTAATTTTATTTAAAAAAAAAAATTGTCCTGACTTATGTTTTTTTTTTTAGTAGTGTATATAGATTTGATTGCACAATAGCACAAAATAAAACCTAGCTCTTTTATATGGCAGGTAGGGGATGTGTGGCGGAGAGTGTGGCAGAAGGCCACCTCTGTTTCTCCCCAAAAACTCTGCTCTGTGACAATTTGGTTAGGAGGGCCTTGCAGAGGGTACAGATCCTACCCTAGCTCTTTAGGTACCCTGAGCTGGATACATTCCTGAGGGCGGGGGGAAACCTGCTCCCTCTATGTGACTGGCATTACATACCTGGGTAAAGGGCTTGGGCTCCCTGGTGAGCTAGAGACTGCCAGTCTGCCCAGCAACTAGTGATCATTTCAAATTGGTTGACTGAGAACAAACAGGTGCTGGCCTCCATTGGACCAAATTGTCACAGAGCAGAGTTTTGGGGGAGAAATAGAGGTGGCTTTCTGCTATACTTCCCCACCTCCTTTAAAACTTTGTGCCCAACCACCTTCCAGGCTCCAAGTGCCTCCCAGGGGGTGCAGAATGATAGGATGGATGGGGCTGTAAAGGAGCCTTTCTCTTGTCCCTACTTTTCAGTGAGGTAGGTGGCTCAACACAAGAGCACCCCCTACTGTTCCGCCACCCATGGTGGGAGAGGTAGGATTGTGTGGTGGGCCAGTAGGGGGTACTTCTGCATTGAGCCACCCACCTCACTGCGTCGACCACCTTCCAGGTTCCAAGTGCCTCCCTGGGGGCACCTCACATCTGGCCAACCCCTTCTTGGAGCACACCCACTAGCCTGGGGGTAGAACTGCCACCACTCAAGCCCAGCCCTGGGTGGTGGCAGTTCTACCCCTAGGCTAGTGAGTGCGCTCCAGGAAGGGGGTTGACCAGACATGAGGAATCCCCAGGGAGGCACTCAGAGCCTGGAAGATGGTCGGGCACAGTGAGGTGGGTGGATCAATACAGGAGCACCCCCTACTGACCCGCCACAGAGGGTTGGTTGTGGGGTGTGAATGGGGGTATGGGGTATGTGTGTGGTGTGTGTGTGGGAGGGGCTGCCTGCATGCTAGGCCCTGGGAGCCATCTGGGAGTGGGTGGAAAGAAGGAGGCAGGGAGGGGCCATGTGCAGCAGAGCTCCCCCAGGCAGTGTGGTATAGGTGTGGTTCATCCCACTCCTCATGGAGCTCATGGCTGCCCCAATGGTACTCCACATGGGACTGAGCCCTCCCCATTCCCACTTGGGGGAGCCTGCCTTGCACTCCCACCCACACCTGCCCTGAGTCCACTGAAAGGACTGCTCCAGCCCTAGACCTGGCCAGTGCACACAGCTTTCCAGTGGGGCTTGACCTACTGCTGCCCAGGTACAGCTTGGCTCCCCCTGCCTCCTGTGGCCTCTCTTCCTCCCCCTCCTGTCCTTGCTGCACTGCTCCAGCCACCTTCCACCCTCTTGGATGCCTGCAGGTGGCTGTTTATTGTGCGAGGCAGGTGGAGCTGGAGTAGGTAGAGATGGAGCAGTCAGGAGTTGCAGCTGGAGCCCCATATGCTGGGGCAATTGACCCCTGGATGCAGCTTCCCCCTGCTTGGCTGGGCATGTGGTACACTCAGAGTGGTGCAGCAGGGCAGGAGGAGGAAGAAGAGCTACTGGAGGTGGGGGGAGCATTACCTTGGCAGGATCAGCCCTGCTAGGAAGCTGTTTGCTGGCTGGGGCAGTGCCATCAGCAGGTGTGGGCAGGAGTGCAGGCAGGTTGCCCTGAGAGAGGGTGGGGCTCAGCCCCATGCAGAGCATTGTGGGGGAAGTCATGGGTTGGATATAATCAACTGTTAGGCTGGATCTAGCCTCCCGGCTGCATTTTTCCCACCCCTGTTCTACACGAATCTCCCCTGGCTGCTGGTACACAGAGAGCATCTAGGACATGGGGGTGTAGCCCAGGCATTCCTATGGTTTGACAGTCTTGAGCTGAGTCTTGAAAACTTTCCAAGCACTTTATAAATCATCTGCATTGTGTAGCTTCTGGACAATATTCTTCTCCTCAGATGTTTTATTTAATGAAATAATCCATTACTGCTGTGGTGTTCATGACAAGCTCCCACATAAGGAAGGAGGATTGTAATGTGTTTGCAGCATGTGTCAGGTATCAATAATACAGTTATCTGAACTTTTACAAGTAACCTTTTTAAATGCTGAATGGGTAGAATACATGAGAAAATAACCACAGTACAAGGAACTTGGGAAAGACAGACTTTGAACCATTAAATATGAAGGATGTGGTATAGATGGGGTGCAGATAATTGTTGTCCATGGAGCTGCTTTTCTTTCTTTACAAACACTGGGTCATATCTTAGTACTTTTCTATGGTTACTAAAAAATTTTTTTTTTAAATTTTACTTGTGCATTGTTTATATGTCAAATTATGGTATTCATGGATTCCTGAACACATTACCACCTCGTATTGTTACTTATCTTGTCTGCATCTATTGTTATTGCAGCTCTTTTCTTTTCTCCAGGATTCTTTAAGTGGGCTGTATCCTCCTCTTACATACCATTATTAATCTGCCTACTGCTCGCATAGAAATATGAGTAACTGAACAAGTTAGATTGGAGTTTAGGTGCTATGGGTTACAGAACACATAGCCCTGAGCAAAGGAATGGACTAAGGTGGCTTCAACCATTTTTGCATCTTCCTGATTCTGAAGTGCTCCAGGAAATGGAGCATTCCCAGTATAATCTAGAAACCACTGGGGAACAGCATGGGGTACTGTAGCTGTCTCCAGTTGTTTGTGGGCATCAGCATTGCCCAACATTTTTACACTACTACACACTATGGCCTGACCATGTAGCACTCCCTCCCTCCTTCCCACTTCCACTTCCAATATGCTCCCTAAGTAGGGTTTGTGAGGAGGTATTGAGATTTTAGTCTGAAGACGTCTTCTTCAGTTCCTGCACTGGGGAAATCTTGATTATGAAGATTTTTAGAACTCCTCTGTGCAGCTCTGACCCTTCTGTTTAGGGCTAGAGAGAGTGTGAGAACGTAATTTTATGAAAATGTGAGCCAGTAGAAAAGCTTCAGATAAACAGGCATGACATACAGTGTCAAAATAGAGCACAAAAAGTTCATATATCCAAAGTGAGAGGTAGTTCATGAGCTAGGTTGTAAGGCACCTGGTGAACGAATAGGCGTATAACTACATTGCTCATGAATCAGCACAGGGCTGGAGTTGTGCCTACAAGCTTACTGGAATTGCACTATTGTATTTGAATACTGCAAATAAAAATGTATAGTATGGGTCAATTCTGATCTTAATATACTAGAAATCTCCCAAACTATATTGACTTAATTGGCATGGCTGCATATTTACCTCAGTGTAAACAGGGTCTGAAATTGTCTAATTGCACATTTACTTGAATTTGTCAATGTGCTTAAAAACATGTCTGCTGTAAATAAGATATTGTGTTGGATTTTATTATTCTTTCTTTAGTTGATAGATCTAACATTTATATTGCAGTAGCATAGAGAGAGGTCAGCCTCATTGGGGGTTGTGCTATATGACAGACAGAAACAAATATATTTGGTGAAATCCTGGTCCATCTGATGTCAAGGGCTGTCAGGTTTTCACCCATTGTAATTAATAGCCACTGTGTCAAAGAGTTTGCAGTCTAAATGCCTCTTCAGTTTAGCTTGTAATATTTTATCTGCCATTTTTATTGGCATACTTCTTTAAGGCATTTAAAGGTAATTTTACAATTTCTATAGAGGTGGTATAATTAGCCATGACCCTTTACATTTTAAAATTCACTAAGAATAACAGCACTTTTGCTTTATCTTAAATATAACTTTCAAGAGAGAGACAAATTGTTAAGTCTTTAGGCTTGAACGTTTTCCTTAAAAAGAGATTTCTTTTGACAGCATAGTCTCTTATTTGATCCTGTTAAGTATAATTTGATTTCTAATGTAATGCAATTATATATGTTGAAGAGCATTAATTCATATTCTTTGTAAAACAAACGTTCACCCAATCAGATAATAAGAAGTTTAGCTAAGGCTTTTTTACATTACTTTCTTTAAAGCTTTTCATAAGTTTCAGTGTCTGCAAAGCAAGAATCACTTGGTGTGGCACCTTTTGCTAGACAAAAAAAAAATATATATTTTTTTTCAGGAGACTCTTTGATTATTACTAATTTTTATCTAACTTGCTGTTGCACTGAGATCACAAGACTAGGGCTATATGGTATGTGATGTGAGCTCTCCCTGACTGCTTATAAACCTAGTAATAGTTATTTGGTTGATAGATGTCACAGCAGAAGTGAGTCTTGAAGAGAGATTGGAAAGTGAAAGCTCCTATCAGATCTTTTTAGAAGGGTGTTTTTAATCCTTTAAGTCATCCAGAGTTCCCAGAGCTGAGCCTTTAATAATTATTTTTTTGATGAAGTAGAGAACCCCATAATACTATGAACAAAATTACTGTTTGGGAGATTTCTATAATATTATAGAATACAGAAGAACAAAATAAGCAGCACTTTGCCAGCTTTTCAGTATAAAAATAACAGCCCAGTAATATAACTATTTATTTTTAAAGATGTGCTAGGAACTTTCTTGCATTCTTGGTTACACCATGGCCTTCTGCAGCAGGAGGGGTGGAGAGTTCCCTTGCCCTGTCTGTTAGATAGACTGATGGTGGTGGCCCTCTCCTGAGAATTGGTAGATCTGAGTTTGACTCTTCAGTGTAAACAGACCTAGAACAGTGTTTTTTCTCTTCCTGTGGAAGTGGTTTAAATATTGGATGACAATATTGGTATGCACAATATTTACTCCTGTCCTTATACTGAATCCAGTGCTGTTGATGTGAATGAGGCATGGATTTATGTTCCTACCCTGGGGGCTCTGTAGAGAGTTAGACATCATTTATGCATCTCCCAGCATAACAATTTTAATTGCAACAGAGCTTATGTGGGACATGCATGAATCACCTGAAATACTTCTAATCATACCCCAGTGTAGATGCCTAGTGTAACTTCCTTCAGGGAGTGATGGTGGCAGGTCTTCAGCCCAAGAAGACCTGTCAACTTTGTCTCCAAAGGCAAAACTAGGTGTAGCCATTTGGATTGTTTCTACCCTTATACTCCTGCCTGTTCCACCTGTCAGAAGGAGGGGTTCATGAAGGCTGCTTTCATCTCCATCCCAACCATACAGGAGGAAGTCCTTTTCTCCCATTTCTCCTCAGAAGGAGCTCCTCAGAAGAAGCTGGATTAGTTATTTCCAGTCTGCTGTGAGCAGGAGTGATAGGTCAGCTTCACTAGCCATGTATATGGCTAGGCATGGCTAATGTAATTTATTTTATACATCACAGCAGATATGTTTGCAGATACTCATGCTCAAAATAGCCAAGGGATCAGTTTGGATTCTGTCCTCAAAATTCAATCCCTTTAACATTTGGTGTGGTGCAGAATTTGAGGGCAGTCTTGGCCCATATCTAAGTGGTTATTGTGTTTTTAAAATTCATAGATTGTTAGGAACTGGAAGGGACCTTGTATATCACTGGGTCCAGTCCCCCTGCACTAGGCAGGAAAAAACACCTGGGATCAAGTGACCCCAGCAAGGTGACTGTCCAGTCTCCTTCTGAAGATTTCCAGAGTAGGTGACTGCATTACCACTGGAGGCAGTTTATTTCACAGTCTACTCTGATCTTGGTTGATAGAGCCTGAAGCGGCCTTCCAGTGGTTTGTATCCATTGCTCCTGGTCTTCCCCGGGGTGCCAGCTGTTCACTGAGTTCCTGATGTACTCCCCTGATGTAGCGGTAATCTGTTACCAAGTTCCCTCTCAGCCTTCTTGTCTGTAGGCTGAAGAGGCCCAAATCTCTCAGCCTCTCCTTGTATGGCTAGTTTTACAAGTCCCTGATCGTATGAAACTTGAGCATCTGTCCAGTAGAGATTAAATTGAGATGATAAACTCATTCTATGTAGGCTAACAGTCAGTCAATTCTGATCTAAATTGGGTTTGAATCCATTACCTAGATATAGAAGGCTCTATATCTAGATACCACTCCTCTAAACAGCTTGAAATAAAGCAAATTAACACAATTAATTGGAATGGAACTCCATCTTGAGACAAATGAACAATGCAACAGGAGGACTGGCTTAACAGACAGAGGAACTATAGGAAACAATTTTAGCCCTATTCTATTGGCAGCTTTCATGAATTGTTAATGTATGCAATCCAAAACATTAATACTTTTATACCTTTTTATACTTTACTTATGGTAGGGTAATACTACGTATTATTCTTATTATAACGAATAATAGCTTATCAGTACCTCAAGGGGGTCCAGCTCTTTTTCCCTTGTCTTTGCTTGTATATAATAGCTCAAAGAAATTGTGGAAAAAAATCTTATTTATATTACAATTCAAGTCCTTTGCCTTTTTTTCTATTTGTTTTTTGCAGTACTTGTTTAGAAAACTTCGGAAATTTTCTGAGAGTCATTCAGACATGAGTTTTACCACAAAATGAGTCACAGAAGCATTTAGGCATAAACAGAGTTTATTACATCTGTGACTTCTTTCTTCACACTCCTCAGCAACAGGATTCAAGATGTTTCTGTCTTGGAAATGTCAAAATTCTGTTTTCTTACAGGCAGAAAAAAAACTATTTCTGTCAGTTGTAAGCAACATTTTTTTCTTGTGGGAATGTGCGTTTCCATTAGGCTTGGAGCTCCAGGGTTTTGTTGCGGTGTTTGTTTTTTTTTTTAACCTATTTTCTAAATCTCAGAAGTGAAATAAGAGGTGCTACTAGTAGCGGTTTTGTCCCTTCAGTTCAACCTGTCTCTCAGGCCACATCCAGACATGCAGAGGTGTGCGGTTGCAGTGGCACAAGTAGCTGCAGCACACACCCTTGCACATGTGCTTCAATGTGCAACAAATTGTCTTGCAGTGGGCAAACTGCCCTTTCCCAGCTCCTCCTGGTGCTTCAGCCAGGGAGAACTGGAGGCTGGGGCGAGCACTGGTGCTGGGCCCAGCCATCTTACCTGGTGGCCTGGAGCAGCAGGGACACAGGCTGGGCAGTGCAGAGGTCTAACCAGCAGCCAGAGCACTGCTCTAGATGGCTTCAGCTCCATGCATGCTAACACACACGTTGTGTTGTTTTTTGCTCTGTTCCTTTACTTTTTTTCCCCCCTTTTTTTTGCTATCTGTAAATCCCAGTAGCAAATTTTGGCCCCACACTGAAAATTTGCAGTGCGGAACATGTTTTAACTTTTGTCATGTACACTTTGTGGCACCACAAAGAGGTCTGTGTTGTCACAAACTGCACACCCCTGCATGTCTGGATGTGGCCTCAGTGTCCTCTGATGGCATGCCTGCCATACTGCAGAGTTCTTTGTGTTCTACCACCACAACCAGAGGCTGACAATCTTTTGAACTCCTTAAATTCTTTATATATTTTCTGGAAGACTGTCAATATTCTGCCTCTCCCTCCAGTTTGGCCATTAGGTGATAAAGAGACAGTCTTCACCAGAACACCTACTCAGAGTAAAACTTCTGTTCTTTTAGCTCAGAGGGAGATCAACAATGACAAATGATGGAACATATTTATTAGTAACATCCATAGATGCCTGCTTCTGTGCCTAATTCCTCCCTGGATTCACCACAAATTTCTGCAACCACGTTGATGGGCTGTACTTCTTGGTTTTCTGGCAGTTGTATAATATGGGTCCTGCTTTTTTATCTTGAACTTTTTTCTCTAGCAACAAACCCTGAACAAATCAAGTTGGACCTCTGGCAGACATTGCATTTATTTCATGATTAATGTGTTGATTGCACAATAAATTGTAACATGCCACATGTTCAATCAGTTTATTATGTGATAAAAATTGTAAACCAGCCACAAAGACGTTCCACATTAATTTGGAATGTCTTTGTGGCTGTTTTTATTGGGCTTTAATTTGAACGTGTTGTATATTAAGGCGCTGGACCAGAGTCAGAAGAGTCTCCCTGGAGCTAGGCTATCTGTAAGTCCATTTACATTTCCCAGTTTGTGGGGAGCCCAGCACTAGGGAGCCAGTCTGCAATGCTGGATTCCCCAGGTGCTCTTTGAATACTACAATCCAGTTTAAAGCTGGGCTGTGTAGCTGAATGCCATTCAAACTCTGGCATAGTAGGACACATGCTTTTTGGGATCTAGGATAAAATTTTCTGTATTGGGCTATAGAACATGGTTTTAAATGATGAGATCTTAGGAATTTTATCCCAGGTCCAAAAAATAAAGGTCTGGCATGGCAGAAAGTGCAATTTTTGGGATCTGGGCTAAAACTCTTCAGGTTCCGTCTTGTATCTAAATTAAAATCTGCCAGGGGCCTTGGTTGGATAAAGAAGAAATGTGAGGTGTGGGACAGCCCATTGATAGGGTCATGGTGGTTTTAATATAGTAGGAAAGGCCCTATCAACTATGCCTTCTTCTCCCTTTTAATTTTTCTCAGCTTTTTCTGAGTAGTCTTCCTGAAGACCAGCTCATCACTCTCACTTTTGGGGATGAGGCCCATGAGGTCAAGCCCATTCTGCCCAGGGAGATGTATAAGCCTTCCATTCTAGTATTAGGCAATGCACAATCTACTAATCCTGCTCTGTCCTTGGAGATTTACCTCTCCCATTTTCTCAACCAGCAAAGTTGCGTGAAACCTAATGTACTGGTACTTACACAACTTTAGGATTCAGCCATCTAAACGAACGTGTGCCCTGTTCAGATCCAGTTCATTTGGAAGAGTCTGCCACTGCTCCTACCTGACCAGAGGCTTTGGTGTAAAGAATGGAGTAGTAGTTCTCACTTACTGCCCAATAGCTTAATGTTTAAGGCACTTGATCCAGAAATGGGAGACTGGGCCTAGGCCCACTTCACCCTGAAAGGGGTTTGAACCTGCATCTTCTGCTTTCTTGGATGGTGCCCTAACCATTAGGCAATCATCTAGACAGGGATAAGAAGAGTATCTTACACCTCTTCTTTTGAAACTGGACCAGTAGGTGGAAGGGAATGCAAGAAAAATGGGGCCAGAAGGATTGTAGAGAAAAAGGAGTGACTCAGCATCCCAGTGGGAAGGGAATCCCTGCTAAAGGGGAGACCCAGGTTCTGGTCCCCGCAAGTGAGGCTGTCTCTGCTTTTAAAAAATGATGACAGTCTAAAGTAAAATGCTTAAACAGTCTCAGAAGTAAGCAAGAAAGAAAGTGACTCTGTAGCACAGTTGCTTAGCTACTTAGCTGGCAGAGTCCTTTTTAGTCCCTGCTCTCATCACTCTAGTGACAGCATTTGATTTTGGCATCAAACAGGTGCTATGTATGGTTTTTCTTCAGCTAAGGATTTGGGAACTTAAATTTATGTGCCCTCCCTGACTGAAAAGGATTGAAACAGGTGCTTTAGGTAGTCATAGTGGATCATTCCTGAGTATATCCAGTAGACCAAGTCTAGGTGGATAAGTTAAAATGCAGGCACGTAGGGAATTCCACCTTCATGGAATTTCACCTTTTGCATGGGGTAGAATAAGAAAATATTTAATGACTTGGATGTCTGAAACCTCATAAAAGCTGCTTAGATTATTTAGAGATAAATTAGGATTTTGTGAATATAAATTCATTTTGGTCTCATCCTCTCCTAGGTTTTTGCTGCCTGAACATGGATACTCCCAGTACCTTACCTCATCTTCTTTATCGCTGTCTCCCTTTCATATAAGAAAAGATAAACTATCTTTTCTTTCCTTGTCTCATTCCAGTATTTTTCTCTTTTTCTGCATGTATCTCCTTATATTAGTCTTGTCTAGTATCCCGGGTATTGCTGTACTCCTGTTATCTTCTTTTCCCCCTACCCCTATACCTAGTTAAGGAGGTAGGACAGTGCAGACAGTGACTTTATACCCCAATATCATATTCAGGTCAGAGATAGATTGAGGAAATGCAGAAGTCGGGGGTGGGATGAGGAAAGAGATGGGCATTGGTGATGTGTAGGTGGTGCATGCAGGTGTATGTGCACCCTCTGCAAAAAGGCACCACTGACACTGCCAGCAGCGCCTGTGGGTGGTCGCTGCTTGCTACCCCGCCTCACTGGCAACACTGTCAGTGGTGTCTGTGGGCAGTCCCTGATTGCCGCTGGCTGTGGTGTCTGTGGGTGGTCGTTGACCACTGGTTGGCACTTGAGGTCACCTGCAGGAGCTCACCACTTGCCTCTGCCATGCTCCCACCACCAACAGCACCACTGCTGCCTGTGGGGGCTTGCTGTGCCCCACCCAGCTTCCGGGGACACATAGCATCCATGGAGATGGGCATAAGGTACGGAGGGATAAAAGCATTAAATAAAGAGACCTCAAAGCAAATATACAAAACATCTATTTGGTTTCTATTCAATGTAAAAAGAATATTCAGGTTATTTTTAAATTTATTTTTTGTCATGCCCCTACCTCCAAGTGTTTTTGATATTTG
This sequence comes from Caiman crocodilus, assembly GCA_030014935.1. Lineage (NCBI taxonomy): Eukaryota > Metazoa > Chordata > Crocodylia > Alligatoridae > Caiman > Caiman crocodilus. The sequence goes on along the minus strand of JAGPOW010003642.1, from coordinate 59,062,519 downwards.
AGTGTCATAGTTGCTCTTGAATGACATCTCGGTGAAGTTTTGGTTAGTTTAGCCTTTGCTGATGTTGTTTAATGGGTACAGGATTTTTGAGTGAGTATAAGAAGTCTGACCTATAAAACGATGTTATGGGCATTGAGATCCTAACCCATTGTTACAGTCTTTATCTTATGCTGTTTGTGACATCAAACATGATTTGTGGCTCTTGGTGGAAAAAAGGAGCAGTAATGGATCAGGCTGTGCACTGCAAGATTAAATTAGCCAGTTACAATAAGTGTTTAGGGTCTGGTGAAAGGAATGAGGTCCTGAATCTGTAGCCATAAATGAGTTTTATGAAATGTATTGACAAAGAATTGGGTGTTATAATCCAGAGAAGAAGATAATAGTTAAATACACTCAAATCAATCATGGAATAATGACCCCATTCTTTTTCTCTTGACTATGACATATACCTCAAATGACCTTTTTTTCAATGATTTTTTTTGTAGATTGAGGTGATTTTATTCTCTTAAAGTTCCCACTGAATGCTATACCAAAAGAGATTAAAGTATTTTTTTCAAGAAAATCCAGATTAAATCTGTAAACTATCAGTGTCTTTGCAAATGGCAAAGAGCATTAAAGACTCTTTTCACTTATGAAGAAGTGAACTAATCTTTTGTCTCTCTCTAATTTATGTATCTCTAATAAATTTCCAAGTTATATTTTGGAAAAAAGCAATTCTATGCTAGAATTATAGTGAAACATCTCTCTAGTTTTCAATGAGCTAACTTTTAACATAAATGATTCCAGTTTCAGTGTACCTCATTAATTTTAGTATCTATAGTATTTGTTTGTGATCATATGATTTTATTTTTAAATGGTTGAGACGTTTTTCTTTTGCCTAAGGACAATTTTGACAAGCAGCATGATTCAGCAGAAAGTTATCTTGCATGCAGAAACACGTATTAGTGAAATTATTTTTTTAAATTTACTCATCAGAGTTTGACCTTTCAGATGCAGGATTTTTTAGCCAGTGCTTTGGAAGGTATCTGGAGATAGCAATACAAATGGAAAACCATCAGTGTTAGGGAGCTTAGTGGTCAAGGTAAGTATCTTGAGTTTCTACACAGAGCAGCTTAAAGCTAGAGTTGGCCAGAACAACATTTATAGAATTGTTTTCCATTTGAAAATGCATATCATCAAAATCAAAAACACTGTGCAGAATTGTGCCAATGTTTCTAAACTTGTGTTTTGGAGAAAAAAGGGAAAAACAGCTCTGACAATGTAAAGGCATCTGATTTTGACTCTGTCAGAGTACAATATTTTAGGGTTTTACAAAATAACTTTTTCTTTCAAAATGTTTTAAACTTAGTATTATATTACAATATTGTATAAACAAAACATGAAATCAAAACAAAACATGTTTTGTTTGAAACAAAATACTTCAATACAAACTGATTTTCAAGGAACGTTTTTCATGGAAAAGGTTGACATTTTCTAGTGTTGTTCTGAATCTGAAAATTTTAAAATTTGGTGCCCTGTGCAAAGCAGGAATCCTGATCTTTGCCAAGTTATACCTAAAAGAAAATGGTCTCTGAAAACCACAATATATGATACCTTAGTATATGAAAAATCTTTAAATCTTTCTGGATAAAAATAACCCTCCCTGGGTGTGTCTACATGTTCTTCAATGCACCATAATTATGGCTCATTAAGTTTAGTATCTGTAATAATAGCTAATAACAGGTACTAACTTGTGCCATAAGGGCACATGTTTTTGTGATGCTAATGCAAAGTAATTCTACTGACCATTAGCACATTAGCACGGTTTTTGCCTTCCATGTCAATGTGCAGTAGAATTAGTCTACTGAGCATTTAACATCTTATGTAGACAAGTCCCCTGTCTCCCCTAAAACCTTCAGTGGACTAACTGCAGCTCCAGTGTCCAAATGGATGTAGCTGTGTCTGGTGAGAGGCCATAAAATCATGGAAAAGTAGAGCTGGAAATGATCTCTAGGAGACATTAGTCCAACCCCCTGCCTGAGGCAGGATCATCCCATTCCTATACAAACTATCCTAAACAAAACATTGTCAAACCTTGTAGCAAAACTACACAGTCAACCCACATACAACACAAGACATAACACCCTTCTTTACCATAGGTAAAACGCCCTACTCTACCATAGGGCGACCATGGTGTCCAACATCTTGATCTTACAAAGGTTGTTAAAATGTGCTCAGGGAAAGAGTAACACCCCCTACTATAGAGGAAGACAAACCCCTCCACAGTCCCTAGCAGTCTGACTAAGAGGTAAGAGTCCTTTCTGACCCTAGGTAATATTCCCTCAAAAACTGTGTGGTGGTAAGGTAAGGCCCAAAGCTTGATGAGCTACTCTATGGCCATCTGAAACAGTCATGAAAACCAGGAAAGGGGACCAAACAGCTAGCTTCTCTGCACAGAACTGAGAGGGCGCACCCTGTTTGAGGTGCCACAGACCACAGATGGCACATGTGCCCCTGTTTGCTGCGCTGCTATTTTGCTGTGTGGTAGGTTTTTTGACACTAGGAGACCTTGGTGTCAAAAAACCCCACTGCTACAAATAGCAGTGCAGCACATGTGATAACAATGTGCACTGCCAGAAACTGAAACCTCGACAACCAGAGCCACACTCTAGCTGCCAGCCAGGTTCTGAGAAGTTTCAATGCTGATGCTGCCCTGGGAGGCTCCCAGGACCCCAGGCAGGGCTGCTGGAGCCAGCACATGTGCTAGCCCCAGCCTACCCTACCCTTACCCCATCCCTCTACCTTACTTAGCTCACTTTGCCATGCACCAGAGTGCACGTTGCAAGGGAGTGCCCAGAGACAAATAACAGTGGCAAAAATGCATGCTGCTGCTATAAGTCCCATGGTAGCTATATGCCCCTGCACATGCATGCTTGTTGGGATGTGTTCAGAGAGTAAAGAAGCATTACTGACAATCTGCAAGCTTTTTACTGACAGCCATACCTTTTTTATTTATATGTGTTGTATACAATATAAAGGTAACACTTCTGCCAGGCCCTGCCCTGCAGTCAGGCCCAACTTAGAAAGGCTAGGTTCAAATTTAGAGATTTAACATCAACAATAGTAAAATAGTAAAATAGGTTGGTTGTCAGTGATAAGCTTATACTGTAGTTAAAAAAAATATCCTTGGGTTGGCAATCATGCTTGACTGTAGCAATGATTTTACACTATCCTGCCCCCCTCTGCCCTGCCAGGAGTCCCCTACTCCTTTCCATGCCCTGATGTCCCGTTACACCCTGAACCATACTGTCCCCCCCCAGCCCACCACACAGTCTTAACTCCACTAGTCCTCCTTCTCCTGTCCTGCCACAGGCCAGGCATAGCTGGTGAACTGTGAGGAAGGTGGGGCAGGTGGAGTGTCACACCAGGAGCAACCCACCACCTTGCTTCTCCCCCCACAACATGGTGCTGCAGAGAGTGGAGGAGCTGTAAGGAAAATTTCCTCCTCACTGCTTCTCACCCTCCTGTTGCTCCAGCAATGTGACCTTGCATGCAGGCTGCAGTGAGGGCAATGGAACAGGGCTGTGCTCCTCAAGGCAGCGACAGGCACAGGAGGCAGATCACGTGGGCAGCAAAGGAGCAAGAAGTGGCAAGGAATGTGGCCCTACTGTGCCCAGCCATGTCAGGTTATACCTGCTGGCTCTGGAGGCCCTGGGGGAGGGAAGCAGGATGGGAGCTTGAGCCTGCAGCCTGCATCTGCCTCGGGTACAGATCTGTGGGGTTCCAGTCCCTCCTGCCTCCCAGGAGTGCATGTGGCAGCAGGGAACCAGCCCTTCCCCTCCCCCAGATGAGCTGTTCTGCAGGCTGATTGGGGCTAGTGCATGTCTCTGCATGTAGAACCCCCTGTCTTTCTGCCTTCTTCCCAATAGCTTCTTACCTGGGCTGGGGGGGTCAATATAGGTGCCCCGCTGCCCACTTAAGTAGTTATTGCAATCCATTCAAACTGATCAAGTGTTTCCACTGCTCATGCACCACTGGGGTGATAAGGAGATTGCCCCGAAGTGCCTTACTGTGCATATACCTAGTGGACTGAACCAGCATAATCATGACAGCATTGATCATGTCATTTTGAAACTGATGGGGCAGCACCCTACCATCCCCTATTGACCATCCACCACTGCCACAGGCCCTCACAGAAGCCCACCTACAAGCCAGCAGTATTATAGGAAGCCTGAGACATAGCAACCACATCACATGGGTGAAAGGGTGGCCCTGCAAGATGCTGAGCTTCTGCTCAGATACCAGGTGGTGCTGCTGTGCTCTGCCTGTTGGAGCTTCAATCAAGCTGCAGCTGCTCAGTGTTTTTATAGACAGCTAATTGTTTTTTAACAGACATACTGGGCATGTCTATAAGTGATGTTTACTGTGGAGCTGTCTAATTAGCTCCACAGTACAGTCTCAGTATCTACACTGCAGTACAGGCTGCGTTAAACAAATAAAGACTCCGTAGGTTAGTACTTGTCGACACAAGTACTATTGTATGGTGATATTATTTAGTGTGCTGCAATGCATATGTAGATGCTGATGGGGCTGACTGAGGCATGAGGGAGAGTTTGACAGCTTTCTTTATTGGCAGTCACTAAATTTACTGGCAGAGCCAACTACTAACACTGGTGTTTTCTGATAAAATAAGTTATATTATATTTAAACTGTTTGTTATTGTCTTTAATAGGCTAATGTATTAGTCTAAATTGAATAAAAGATAGTTAAGAAAATCAATCGAGGAAATATATCCCTATTGTTTGTATGTATGATATATCCCTAACTAACTAAATATATTTCTATTTTCCTAAATAACTTTATTGACTTAAATTAAGTACTTCTGTCTGCACTTTTATGTCTAATAAACGAATTAATCCAACTAGTCATCTCAAATGAGCCAGTTAGGAAATGACTTTTGAAACTTTCTAGTATTGATTTGGGATGAAAAGTTAGAAGTTGATAATGTTTGTGAACTGAAAATCAGAAAAAAGCTCTTCAAATCAATTAAAATATTTTGTTTATATTTTTAGAATTTTTTTCCTATAATTCTCTTAGATTTCAAAACAGGAAAGTATTTTGAAACATAAAGTTGGAATTTTTTATTTCCAAAATGAAACATTTGAATGGTTAAAAACATATTTTAATTTTTTAATAATTATTACAAAAATAATTACAAAAGGTTATTTACAAATTATTTTAAATGTTTGTAAAATTATTTTCATAACATTTTTTATTCAAGTAATTCATCAAAGCCCATTCTTTTTGGCAAACAAATTCAGTTTAATCAGCATTAAACCAGATTTACTGCTGATTAATGATCTACTGCTGATCCACTGCTGATTTACTCATTAAACTACACTGAGAATCAGCATTTCTCAGTGAAAAAAGTTTATTGTGGAAATAGTGACTAACGGTAAAGAGAACTCTTTGACTGCTTAGATTGTAATTGGGAAGACATTTTTTTTTTCTGAAATGAGTAACTAGTGCCCGGTTCCTCCATTTTGAATAAGTTGGTTGCTGCATCTTCCATGTTTCAAAAAGGGCTAGGTCTGTAATTTTTCAGAAACTGTGAACAAATTACCTGCCTAATTTACTAAAACACTATAAAAAGATGGTAAAGCTCTAAACTTTTGGAGGAAGCTTTAAGCTTTGGTAATGTTATTGTTTACTATATGTAATGCAGTAGCTCCCTGTCATTGACAAAGGCCCCATTGTGTTAGGTAGTAGCTGAAAGGGGCCTCCCAGGCCATCAAGTTCAGTCCCCTGCATTGGTAGGCAATTGCGATGGACACCAAGTCTGCCCCGTCACAGAGCTTCGGGGGAGTGAAGGAAAGCGGAAAACTTACCTTAGCACCCAGTGCCAGGAGGAAAGGAGCGGGGCTACCCGGACAGTGGGGAGGGGGAGAGACCCAGATGAAAACAGAAACAAAGAGAGCAGCACCTGTGAAGAGGGGGGGGGGGTGTGGCTGTGAGAGACAGCAGATGGCTGGAAGGATTTAAAGGGGAAGTAACCCAGAAGAAACTGGGAAAGAAAAGGGAATGTAGAGAAGGGGAAGAAAGAGAAGAGGGAATGTAAGAAGGGTCCTGGAGAGAGACTTACCTGGGAAGATAAAGTGAGTTAACAAAGGGGGACTTTGAGTCAGTGAGTCTCATACTTGAAGACATCAAGTAACATCCCAGAGACTTAAAATTAAGAGAAAGGGATGAGAGTGGATGAAAACTAACAAAGAGAAGAGAACCCCACAGTGTTGATATCAGCAGTAACTACAAGGTGACCTAGGATTGCTTTTGCTTGGGACCCATGCGGAGGAGAACGGGGCAAGCAACAAAGAAATTGAGAGTTCTCCAAGAGAGAGGGAACTGAATACATATAAGATGTTATTTATCTAAGAGAGACATAATAGTTGTGCAGAAGAGTGATTTTTGTTGAACCACAGACGTGATAATCTTCCTCATCTCTCAGGACCGTGTTTATTTCTGTATCTTATTCCATCAAAGTCATGGCGGACGAGAAATAAAGGAAACTAACCAGTTCATATCAAAACAAGAGATGGTGATTTATTTTGTGAGCGTAGCTTAACTCTCACAGCAATTGTTTACCCTGGCTTTTAACAATCAGTTTTGCACCGTGATGAATGATGACAGCCACTAATCTTGCAGTTCCTCTAAATTGGTGCCTGGGACTGGTGTCTTGTTCACCCACTCCTGGTTACTTTACCAGTCCTTATTTCAAACTGTCACACACAAATGCAAGGCACAATACCCAAAACACAAAGAACACCTTATAACATGCTGTAGGTAAAAGCAGGGGAGGGTACTGCCAATACACTGCCACAGCAGCAGCAGGGAAGCAGTTGGTTAATATGTCCTCAGAAGGTCCTAGCAAAAGGACCAAAACTGAAACTACAGTGGGTGGCACCCCCTACATTCCTTGCCAATCTAGTCTGGGGGAAAATCCCTTTATGACCATACATTTTCTCAACAATATGGCTCTGAGCAAGACCCTCTAGTCAGGAACCTCTGGGTTGTCTAAGTACTAATCAAGAGCATCAGCACATTTCAGTCAAAAAGGCTCCAGCCACAGTTGTGGCCAACTGAAAGTGCTTCATGAGCCAGAGAACCCTAAACCAGAAGACTAGCATAATCATAAGGAGGGAAAAAAATCCTTCTTGGCCCCAAAAACTGGTGATCAGCAAAAACCCTGAGGCATGGGATTATCAGATGTTTTCCACATTACAAGAGCTACTCGTAGATCATAACCTGAGGACTGTGAATGCATGACTGTACATATCACAGTCAAAGACTGTTGAGCCAGAGTCTCTATTCTGCCATATCATCCCTTCCATAGACTTGTCAAATTCAATCTTACGGTGATTCACATTCTTTGCCTCTGCTAATTTGCTTGGTAAATTCTTCTAAAACTTCACTCCTCTGATAAAAATGTTCTTCTAATTTTAAAGTTAGATTAATCTGTAACTAGTTTGTAACCATTTGAACTTGCTCTGGTAGTGTAGTGAACTTAAAAAATGAGACAAAGGATAGAGTAATGCAGAGATGGTTACAATCTAAATGAAGCCACCTCATGTCAGCCAGTTCTTCATTGAGTGTGATTTATCTGATGTTAGGACTGAGAAAAATTACAAAACGGAAATTTATACTGTCTTAAAAAATTCTGTATTCAAATTTTGCATGTACATGGATTTACAGGCATTTTGAAGCACTGTTAGTCCGAGGGGCGGAGGGGAGGGGTGTGGTGGCGCAGAATTTAGCTAATTAAGCCGAAACCATTAAAATGCAAGATTTGCCAAGCATTATACATAGTTATTTTAGTTGCCTGTTATTCTAAGGTCTTGCTTATGCTTAATTATTAAAAACAGTTTAGTTAAATTCATGTAACCATTTGTGTCAATGACTTTATTTGCTAATTCAAACTATACTGAAATATACACATATTTGTTGCTAAAGCTTCATTTACTCTAGTGGAATCAACTGATCTAGTTAAATTAATTAGTTTAATATAGACAAATCAGTGCAAAAATAATATATAAACCTATCTTAAGCATTGGGAAGGATAGGTCATCAGTTTCTGCTGTGGAAACGATTTGCTTTTTAATAAGGATAATAGTTTCATGAGGGAAGTAAGCATTCATATAACACATTGACAAAATCCATTTTTTGGTTAATGATAGCACTATTGCATGCTAACCTTGGAGAAATCAATTCATCTTTTCTCTGCTATGAGAACCAGTTCAGACCTTGACATTCCTGCCTGTATAGAGCCTTGCATTTGTTAAGGACCATGCGGATCATCTTTGCAGAGTTGTTCTGAGTACAAGGATTCATCATTTAGATATACTTGAAGTGTACTGCAGTAATGATTTTTCCGTTAGAAACCAGGATCTCTCCAATTCTTCATATTCCATCTTTGGTAAAACACAATATTGTGTCTAAGCTCTGAAGAGATTACATTTTCTTCTCTTGGGATCTTCTAGAGGATGTGATCTGTAGCTGAAGAGAAATAAAAAGTATGCCATTAACTGAGTTTTCTTGTTTCCTTTCATGTTTCAACATCATAACTTTTGTTGCGGTATCTGAACTCTGAGCTAGTAGTGCTTCCTTTTACTCCTACCAGAGGATTACTTTATGGGTTCTTCATTTCTTCCCTAAAACTTCCTCTTTGTCTCCCTTATACATACCACTTTCCAGTAGACAGATGAAAAACATAATCTGGTTCTGTTATTCAGACCATAATTATCTAATGGCAGTAGTTGCTATGGTCTCTAGTTTTTACAATTTAGAAGCAGGGTTTGGTCTGACCACATATGAGGCATTCACAGCTTTCAGCTAAGTATTATGTAACAATCTAAAAGTGGGACGCTCACTTTACAGACATGTAGGAACACACATTTGCCCAAAATAATTTGAAAACTTAAGTGGACAACATACCTGTAAAGAATATACAAGGGAGAAGAATGCAATACAAGACTTGCTGTTCTGAGGTATGCAGTGTATTTTCTCAGGTAAGAAAATCTGGTTGCTGTTGCTTTTGATATCCAGGCTGTCTACTTGTTCTGGAAGGCTAATGCTAGCAAGCTGTTTTCCCAATTTGGAAGGCAACACAGAAAACAAAGCTTGGATATGTGTTTGGTGACAAAGCTCAGAAAGGTTTATTGTTTCCGAACAGTACACCAGGTGGTGTGATTAACAGTCAGTCCAACGTACTGAAGCTTGTCCTTCACAGGTAGAGACACCACACATTATTCACACTCTTCTAGGTCTCCATAATGGGTCTGTAACCCATGTACTTTCATACCTCCTGTCTTGTGCCAGTTCTTTCAAAGATTTCATAGGCATTAAGGCTGGAAGGGACCTTCTAAAATCATCGGGTCCAGACACCTGCCCAAGGGGCAGGAAGTCAGGCAGGATCCTAGCAAGATAAGCATCCGGAGTAGGTGCTTGCACCACCTCTGGGAGGAGTCTATTCCGGGCCTTGGGGGCTTGGATAGTAAAGAAATTTTTCCTTATGTCTAGCCTGAAATGGTCTTGGACGAGTTTGTGGCCATTGCACCTTGTCATCCCTTGGGGTGCTCTGGTGAACAGGCATTCCTCCAGATCCTGATGTACACCCCTTATGTATTTATAGGTTGCCACCAAGTCACCCCTGAGCCTGCATTTCTCCAGGATGACGAGTCCCATATCTCACAGCCTTTCTTCATAAGACCTGTTCTCTTGCCCTCTGATCATGTGCATGGCTCTGCTCTGGACTCTTTCAAGCTTTTCCATGTCCTCCCTGAATTGTGGAACCCAGAATTGGATGCAGTACTCCAGCTGCAGCCTCACCAAGGCTGCGTACAGTGGGAAGATGACAATCTGAGTCATGCTTAAGATGCATTGGTATATGCAAGCCAAAATATTGTTTACTTTGCTGGCTGCAGTATTGCATTGGTGGCTCATATTCATTTTGTGGTCAATCATGATCCTCACGTCTCTTTTGGCTGTGGTGCTAGCAAGTGCAGACCTGCTGAGCGTACAGGTCAGTCGCATCATACGCGCATTTAACTTGCGTGAATTCAACTATACATTGTGGGGACGGGCTTGAGTCTGCACAAGGTGCTGCTGCTTACCTGGAGGTCCGGCCACCACCACACTGCCAGCGGTGACTGCCTCTGCCTCCAAAACCTCCCACCCCCACCATGGAGCCATGCCTGGAGCAGTGTGGCCAGCTGCTGGGTGGCAGCAGCAGCATGGTGGTGGCTGGGTGGCACTCAGCTATCCCCACCACCACCATGCACTGTGCTTCTGCCACTGGCTGCAGAGCTCTAAGCATGGCTTCATGGTTGGGGGAGGTTTTGGAGGCAGAGGCAGTCACCGCTGGCAGCATGGTGGTGGCTGGGTGGCACGCAGACATCTCCACCACCACCCTGTGCTGCACCACTGCCGCCGGCCACACAGGTCTAAGCACGGCTCCGTGCCGGCTGTGGGAGGTTTTGGAGGAAGAGGCAGTCACTGCCAGTCAAATTGCTGGCACGGTAATACGCAATTTGACTATACACGATTTTCGCCTTACACGCTGCCTTTAGAATGTAACCCCCACGTAAGATGCGACTGACCTGTATAAGTGCTTTCTGTCTTTCTGTCAAGGTTCATCTCTACTTGTTTTGTTTGCCAAGTTTACTCACCTGCACTTTGGTTCTTGGTATCTTTGTCTCATTAGTGAGTTCTAATTTTTACATCTGTCCTTAAGTTTTTTAGCTGCTGTTTTCATACTCCCTTCCCTTTGGTTCATTAGTGTGCTTTTTGTGATTATTTTTCTTTCTTATCAGGTCATGAGGCCCTTTTCTCCTATGCTGCTTTTCAGCACCATAGCTTACTATATCTTAGCATTACTGTGGCCTGGAATCACCAGAAGTCCTACACTTATTATTTATTTATTTTTAAAATCTGTTTTGCCTACCTGCTCTTTCTGTGTATTTTAGCCTTTTCTGTTTCTCTCTCTCTCACTCACTGGTGTTCTGGCTCTCTGTGTGTCCATCCTGCCTCTTACCTCCCCTCTCATTTTCCCATTATAATCCAAGACAAAATGGCCCTACATATTCTAAACTATGTCTACATAAAGAGACAATCTACTGGCTGGGAATTGCTGGTTTTGTGCATTTTGCTCAGGAAGCACCATTGGCATGCCGTGACAGGGAGCCAGAGCCTCCTGTTAGTTTAACTAGAGAGTGCAGTAGCCAAGCCTGCAGTGTGGAGCTGCAGCACAAGAGCACAAGCTGGCCATTAGGCAAAGGGGAAAGTTCTACGTCTGGCTGGGGAGTCACCTGGCTGGAAAGGGTGGGGCTTAGAGCTATATAAACCCAGGGTCTAAGGCAAAAGGAGAAGTCTGGCCTTTCATACTGTGGGGGAAAGGAGTTTCTGGGAGAGAGGGACTACAGGAAACAAGCCCATGGATTCCCATGTTACCATGGAGAGTTAGATGGAGCAGCAAAAGGGGAAGTATGGCTAGTTGTGGGGTACTGACCCAGAGTGAGATAAAGTTTAGTTTTGGGTGTGGTTTTGGGATAAAGTTTAGTTTTGGGAGTGGTTTGCTTATATTTGTGTTGTGTTTAAGACTAAGACTAGAGGACTGGTTTGTGGCTATGGGAATGGTATGGAGGCCATGGGGACACCTGAGAGGTACCCAGAATAGAGCCCTGAGAAGATCAGAGACTTTAAAGGGACTGAGTGGCATGACAGCAGCTTGGTTTAGGTCAGGGACCCAGAGGTCAGAGCAGTCTGAGAAGGCTGAGATGGAGCTGGAGCCCAGAAGTCAAGATCTGAGGTAGCGGATCTAGGTTGAAGAGGCAGAGAAAAAGGGGCAAAGCCATGAAGGCTGAACCTCGCAACAGGGTTTGAGGCCTGACAGGGGACAGTGTTGTGTTGGGGCTAGGGGACCTCTCCAAAATGGTACCAAGTACCATCTACAGGGCATGGCCATAGCTAGAGGGGAGGATAGAGGTCTCTCTCCAGTTGGTCACATGGAGCACAACACAGTTGAGGGACTGTAGGTCATTCTGGGACCGTGGGGCAGCCTCCCACAATGCTATAAAATCCATCAAGGCATGGCAGCCAAGTAAGAAATGGAAGGGTGCCTTGAGGAACCAGAATGGGGCAGGAGTCACTGGGCTATCAGGGAGCATCATGGCTGCCCTTGTAGCCAGGACTTTGCTACACGTACCCTCCACAGAACTGTGCTCACCTTATACTATGTAAAAACTTACCAACACTAGGAAAATTTTCAACTGAGGAGGGTTTATGATTTCTTAACACCATTGGGATTGGAGTGGGGCACAGGAACGAGCAATCTGAATCTAAGATGGATGGGGAATACATTACCAGATGTCTTTATAACTAATAGTTTTTAGGCAGAACTGAGCAAGTAGCTCTCTGTAGGATTTAATGGACAATGAAGATAGAGATAGGTCCTAAATCAAAACTGTGTAGGTATTTAGACATGTGAAATTACACATGCAGTCTCATTGCTTTTATATTTCATGCTGTATTATATGCATGGGTTCCAGTCATGACTCGGGTTCCACAGAACTAAGACAGAAAGAAGGCAGGGTAGCACCTTAAAGATTTACTGTCTCATTTGGCTGACCATGATGCCATCCATGAGTAGAAAGAAGCAATTAGCCATCTTAGTCTGAAGTCAGGCAGAAGGCAGGGCAGGGTTGTCTTCTGCCTGACTTCAAATTTGATGTAACTCACTACTTTGCTACTCACTAATCTAAACATTTTACAAGCATCTATGCAGATATTGACTCATATCCTGAGTTTGTACAAAGCACTGAAATATACTTGCTGAGGGTCTGGATCTTATGGTTTATTTGATGCCTTATTTGTGGCATAAGTAAATTCAGATGCCAGTGACCACTGTTCACTACAAAGCTCACTGAGATTCAAGATGATATTCTAGAATAAAAAGGTTCTGTATCCCATTACCAGCTCTGAATAACGTTCAAGCTCCATTATGAACTCAGAAGACAGACGACAGGCTTTCATTTGATTTTTCCCATCCAAGTCAGAGATACCTGTAGGCTGGCTTTCAGTGCTATAGCTGGAAAAATTTAAGAATAAATTAATCTTCATAAACTGTGAGATTTAAAGTTTAAATTCAGAGAAAAATGTGATTGAAAAACTAGAAGAAGTCTGATTAATTTTTGCCAAAGCTTTTAACTTATAACATTTTGCAAACTTTTTATAGACTAACAGGGGAAAAAAAATAAAACATGGAAGAAAAGTATTCAGATAAAAAACAGGAGGAAAGAAAGGAAGCAACACATCACTTTTTAATATTTCAGTTAGATGTCTTTGGGGAAAACATTACAGAAGAGAAAATGATCATCTTTAAAGAAGAGAAAATGAAAAGCTATTTTAAAAATTCTTTCATTCTTGTTTGATTATAGAACTTTATAGAGCTTTACAGATGAAAAAGCAGCTGCTTCCACCCTTTCTGAGTGCTCTCTCCAAACACTACTGGGGTATACTTTTTTCTTTTTTATGTCACATTGATCTTTTCTTGTTCCTCCACATACCATTATATTCCAATGAGTGCCTACAGTGAACAAGAAGACAAGGTTCTCTTGGGTAAACCCTCATTAGGCTTTTAGTGATATGGCACACAATAGAATAGACAAGATCACGACTTCCTCTTAAAGGATATTTGAAAAGGTGAAATTATTGAATTGTTATTTTTAGTATTTGTACTAAAGTAGCATGTAGGAGCCCTGATATAGATGAGGGCCCCATTCTGACAGATGAACATTTATGAACATTTATGAACATTTGTTAAGCCACAATCCTCGCCTCTAAGAGGGATTCTAGAAGAATAAATGTATTATAGACAAGAGAGGAGGAGAGCAAAAGCAGCATTATCTCAGCTTTATATGTAGGGAACTGTGACTCAGAAGAGCTTAAGAACTTTGCCTAAAACCAGTTCTAAACCTCTGAAATTAGGAAGTTTAGATCAATCTCCTGTTTCAATGAACTCACCTTCTCTCATTCATTATTGAGACATTAATTCCTGCCTCCAGCTGACCCATGATGCTGCCTTCATTGCTAATACAGTTTTCTGATTGAGCAGTCTTTCTATTATATGTGGGAGGAGCTTCCCCTATGCAGCTACAAAGTTGATTTATTCTCTGTAAAATCTTTCCTTAAAAAGCTCTCTGTTGCCATACTGCCTACAAAACTCCTGACACCAGTCAAAGTGCTGGCATGCTGATACCACAGCTATGTGATCAGCAATTGTCTGTGGTATCAGTGGTCTCATTCGCTAGGTACACACATTCAAAAAGCCTGAGGTAGAATTGCTTAGGTTACACAGATTTCTGTTAGTGGCATAGTTTAGATCAGGGGCAGGCAATGGATAACCCCATCCCTTGATAGGTGCCCCACCGCACTGGTCACAGTCTTGAAGCCAGAAGTCCCACCCCTAACCTCTGACCTTTTCCACCGGAAGTCCCTCCCCTTGCTCCTGGAAATATTCCTTTGGGGAAGAGGGTTTGCCATTTTAGGGACCCCCCAAATTATATACTATAAATCAAATACCCATAATTAATTTAATTACAAATATATTTTTGTCCTAATTTGTTTGTGTTTGTGCTGTATGTGTAGAAGTGATTGCATAATAGCTGCAAAATACCTCCTGCTCCTTCCTGCCAGGGAGGCAGAGCAGCCCTTATGGTGCCACTCAGTGCAGAGGAGGAGGAGGAGGACAAGGGGGGCTTGGCTCCCACTGCCTTCTTGTTGCTGCATTAGTAGTGGTGCTCACAGTGCCACATACAGGAGTGGCCACTGCTGCCACAGTACTCCTGCCACGCCTGGCTGCTGCATGCCGCCTCCCCATGTGGCTGCTGCTGCCAACCCCACACCTGCCACTGTTCCTGGGTGCTATGTGCGCCTTGGCCTGGTGCGGGGATGGTGCTGAGTGGAAAGGCCTCAGGGCAAGTGGTGCTCAGGCTGGTGGCACAAGCCGACGCAAAGCTGAGTACTTAGTTCCACAGTTAACATCTCAGTGCCTACACATGCAGCCCTATTAGGCCACAGTAAACTAATAAATTCTGCCATAGGATCATACTTGTAAATACAGTATTATCCTATGGTGAACTTTTTTAGTGTGCAGCAATGCAAGTCTAGATGCTGATGGGGCTGGCTGGGGCGTGAGGGTGCTTAAGTGTGGGGGCTGCCTTCTGGCTAGCCCCACACTGAAGCACCCTCGTGCCTCAGCCAGCCCCTCAACAGCATGATGAACTGAGCTGGAGCAGCTCCAGGCTGGCAGGCTGACTCTGACATAGGTCAATGTGCTGTAGTCATAGATGCACATTCAAAAATGGTGCCCAGAAGCAATAAACTTAGTTGGGTGTATAGATATGCCCTTTTACTTACTTTTGTCAAGGGTTTTGAAATTCTGAGATAAAAGGCACTATATAAGTACTATGTCTTCTTAATTTCTAGTGAAAAAATACTAGTCTTATCATTTTTCTAACAATACATTTTTCTGTGAATTATTATCATTTACCCAGTTAATGTCTGACCAAGGTATATGGTATGAAATAAATAGCTAAGTGATGGCAGTGCTGTAGCAAGTGGGGGGAGGGGTGTGACTGTCCCAGGCACCGAAGTGAAGGGGTGCTAATAGACGCTGCCTAGCTAGGGCAGGGTATGGGATGGAGCCTTGAGCGGCTGTTTTGGGGGGGGTGCAGGGATGGGTGGCTCCTGCCACTGCCTGCACTCCCAGGGGAACATGGGGAGGGCATGTGTTCCCTGGATCTGTGAGTGGGGCAACAGTGGGCTGCCACTGTGGGCTTTGCCCCAAGTGCCAAACTTCCATGCCATGGCACTGAGTGGTGGTACAGATTTTTTGGTGCATTTTAATCTAGGAAATGTCCTCTGACTGGATAAAATATTTTTATAGTTATATTCAATTGATTGTTTCAAGAGGCTACATCCTGTGCTTAGTTATAAAAGTATAAACTGAAAGTCTCTCCAAGTCAGTCCTGTCATGCTTCTATCAGCTCTGCAATCTTACACCTTAGAGGGAAAAGGAGGGCCAATAGAGCTTTGTCTCTCTGTGGTCCCTGTTTGCAGAGAAACCTCTACCATTTGAGCTGCTACCTCACTACTACCATTTGAGCTGGAAATACTGTACATTTCTGACCCTTTTATTTGACTGAAAGGGCTAGCATGTTTTTTAACCATACGAGGGTTGGCAATCACTGTTGGAGAGCACAAAGGCTTATAAAACTTCAAAGTGTTACTTTGGGCTATATTGGATTCAGTTAAAAGAGAATTGCACAGGTGATTTTTTCTGGTTTGGGCTTGAGGATATATCTTTGATCATGATTTGGAGTTAGCTGGTTTTCCCAGAGATTTTTTTTTTGTTTTTATTGTATGCTGGGTGAGATAAATTTTTACCTTCATCTGATTTAATGAAAACTGCTGGGGTTAGTTTATTTATATTTTATGTTCTTAGGTGGTTTCTGTGAATTTAATCACTGTCAGGGTTCATGGAACTTTTGAATGGGTACAATTTGTCAAGTTTCATGTCAAATTTAAACAAGAGGAGAAGCAAATAATACACCCCCTTTCCACTATGCTTTGCAAATATATCTCTGAGCATATTTGGAGCTGGGGCAAGGATAACAAACAACCTTAAATATGCAAGATAGATTTAAAGCCAAGTCTGTGATATGTGTAAGTTAAACAGTGGTTAAGTAGATGATGAGCTCATAAGGGACCAAAACAGCAAAACATGGGATTGGGAGTACCATGTGAGTCATGCTTCCTTTCTCTTTCTTCACCCCCTATGTCAAATTCAAAAAAGGAGAGATGGTTTGGAGCTGCTACACTAAAACTCTTGATTCTGGGTAGCCTTTCCAGGGACAGCACTGAGTGTGTACAAAGGCTGTGGATGCTGGAATGGCTTTCAGATGAGGAGTTCCCATGGGCAGATCTAGGATTTTGGAAACAGGGTGCAGATGCTGTAGCACAACGTCAAATATTACATGACACACATTTTTGTAAAGAGAAACTAGAAGCTTTCCTAATATGCTAGGGGGCTAGCACTATATTATTCAGTTTAAGATCAAATCAAAATACAAATATAACTATTGGAATATGCATGAATTTGGTGGAGTTTACATAAAGATTAAAAAAATACAGTAAACCAGGCAAAACAGAGTCAAATAACGTTGTTTTATTAGTCCTGTAGGCATTATAGTTAAATGGACATCTCTTATTCAGGTACATAAAACAAAATCTAGCCTTCTTGAGTGTCTTGGCCTTCAATACTTCGCTGCCTGTCATTTCTACACCTGAGTCAACATTACTACACTGGATTTAAAGTTTTAAGGCTAAAACAGTCTGCAGGGCTCTGAAACAGGAGGGAGAGAGAAGAAGAAATGGCTAACAAACAGCAAAATTGAAGAAGAAAGGATAGATTGAATAGTGAAATATCAAGACCATTAAACAGGATAGTAGGTCCTTAACACCTTTGGTGTGGAGAGAGATTAGCAGGAATCAGAGAGATGACAATGAACAATGAAGTTAATTGGTTACTTTAATGCTGCCTGAATAAAAATGCTGCTGCCCTTCATAGGCAGTTGGTTTTAAAGTTCGGGTGCAGCAAGAGTTTGGGAGGGTAATGGGGAGGAGGGGTGCAACCATTGCAGCCCGCCCTACCCCCCAGATCTGCTTCCAGGAGTTTTTCAGGGAAAACTGCTGAATAAGCACCTGCAGCAGTGCTATGACATGGTAAAGCAGCAGTTGACTTTGCTGCCCAGAGTGCATGGTAAAAATGTCAGATAGTGTGACAAAAATGGTATGTGATATGGTGAATGCAGGCACCATTCATAAACTTGTTGCTGAATTGTTGCTGTCTTGTGAGGTCAGGGCCCAGGCTGAAAAAATGGTTGCATCTGAAGGCCTTTGTGTACTCTTAGCCCTGACGTTGTACTGTTACACTTCTATCTTGTATATCTCCGCTGTCAAGCATTCTTACTGAGCCTCAGCACAGACCTAAAGGACCAGAAGTGCGAGGCTGCTGTGTGTGGAAACCCATTTTATGGAGTACCATATTTACTCATGTGTCATGAGCTCCGGGTACTGCCTCAGCTATGCAGTGTCCCCAGCCCCAGCCTCAGCTGCCTAATCCCTCCCTCACTGTGTTTGCCTCAGTCTGCCTTTCCTCTGACATAGACTTATCTGCAGGCAGCTGAGGGAGCTGCTTTCCACTGCTGCCTGACTATTGCTGGCCACTTCTCTTTAAAGAGAAAATCTCCATCTTTCTTCAGCAAACAGAAAACCCATTTCCCTGGTTATTACTCTTTCACATCTGCTCACAGCTTGCTGGCTTAGAGAAGCTGGCATCCAGTTTGTAACACAAGCTTTCCATGACAAAACCAGCTTGAGACTATGACTTTGGAAAAATCTTTTTTTCTACATTCTGCCTTCAAAAACAAGGTGCGTGTCTTATTGGTACGTGAGAAAATATGGTGCCACATGGTCAGAGGAACAAATTTAACAGCTACAGAAATCACCAATAAAAAGAAAGATGCATTTGGCTCAGCATATTTTGAGACGTTCAACTGGTGCTGAATGTATGTATACATTGGAAGATACAGTGACGGCCAAAGAGAAAGACAGACAGAAAAGATCTTGAATGGATGAAGTGCCCAAACCTTAGGTAGATCAAAGGCAGAAGACAGGGCAGGAGGCTCTTTAGAAGCTAACTGGTTCAGAGAGGTATGAGCTTTTGTAAGTTACAGCCTACTTCATCAGATGCTGTAGCCCAATGGGAATACTAATTGAGAAAGAGATTAGCTGTGCTGTACAGTAGGGCTGTGCAAAACAGCATTGTTTTGTTGCAACTTAGGTTTCACCATTTTGACGGGGCAGTGTTTCATTTCAAGTTTCATTTTGTTTCAAAGCACTGTTCCGTTTCATCAAAACTTTCTCTGTTTTGACGCTTTGCTCATAGACTATAATGGAGAATCATGAAATTGCCTATAACTTTGTCATTGTTAGGCAGATTTAGATGAAAACAGTAGGGATGGTAGCCCCTTCTGAGGACGTGAAGCTTGCCAAGTTTCAAGGAGGTAGGTGCAGGGGTTTCTGGGAAACTGCACCTCAAGCTGTTGACAAGCAAAACTTGTGACGTGTCACTGTGTGTTTGTTAAGGCGCAGATGTTTTTTTCATCCCTCCCCAAGAGCACTGGGATTGGAAGGAAGCTCAGGGAAGGATCACTGTCACTGGCCAGCTACAGCTACACATGTCAATATCAGAGTGGTCCTTCCCCCCTCTCCCCCTTCCATCTCCTTACTTTCTGTTTCTCTGCAAGCAAGCCCAGCTTTGAAATTTGAAATGTTTTGAGTGCCCTCATTTTGTTTAGTTTCAAGGCTGTTTCAAAGCCTTTTGTTTCATTTCAATTTTGCTGTTTTGACATCAAAACAAAACACCCAGTGACATTTTGCACAGCACTACTGTACAGTATGGGCATATATAGGTGCAAATCTGGTAATGGAGATACGATATAAGAAAATGAAAATGCCAAATCTGTGACACTGGAGTACGATAGTTCTATAAGCTAGAGATGGACAGTGTAAACCACTTATCCCAAGCCCCAAAATCTGTTTTTACACACACACACACACACAAGTTAACAATTACATTTTTAGAAAACAGATGAGATTTAAAATAGGCCTAGATACCAGATTTTAAAAAATGAGTAAGGAATAAAATTTGAAAAATTCTTTGGAGAAAAGGTAAGGGTTAAAATATCAATAATAAAACAAGACAAGTGGCAGTGATTAAAGACAGAAAATAAAAATCAGGAACTATTATGCATGTGTCTAGTGTGCAATAAGGGGAAACATGCTGGGTGAAAAGAGACACAGTGAACCTACGTGCTAGCTTTTTTTTCAGCTGCTGGTGAGGAATATATTAGCCTACAGAGATCTATTGACTGTTTCTTTTGACTTGTTGTTTCTTTTGTCTTTTTCTTTATGAGATGATGATAATTCTTTTTTGTGGCTCTTTCTAACTGGATCGTTCCAGGAAAATTAGAGTAGGTGTCTGTCTGAAATGCAAGCTAATTGAACAATTGGTGAACAGTGGTTCATGCTCTCTAGGGTCAAATGCCAGCTATGCATTATACTAAGGTAAAGAAAAAGGTACAAGCGAGAGCTCTATTTGACTTTACATGCTCTAAGCTTGTTGGTGATGCAGTACAGGTAGGAAAACCAAAATGGGGACTCATTGTATTAAGAAGTGATATTGTAGTCTAGTATTTGAAGCATTGTAATTGCTTTCTATTTTAATCTTATGTACAGTTCCTTATTGCCCTGCATATATTAACATTTCTGTATCATGCAACTGAAATTTTAGGCCCTGATGCAACTGAAATTTCAGGCTGGCTTGTGCAGCTAGATCTATACACTAGGTATAGCCCATGTGCTTTGAACATATGGTGGTATGTGCTTACATTGTCCTTTTTGTGGGATGTAGAGCTGATGAGGGTTACTATATAATATTCTTATTTCTATGGGTGTGTGTGTGTGCGTATATACATAGAGCATTAGAGAATGTAATAGATCAAAAGGCAGTACAGGGTAGCACCTTCAAGACCTAATTAGGGTTTATAGATGTGTAAGCTTTGATAAGTGAGTCTACTTCATCAGCTGCTATGAACAAACTTGCAGAAAGACCCGATTTCAGCTGTGTCCCCCATCAACACAGCATAAACCACATCATCACTAGACCAAAAACATGCATTATAACATCCTGGGTTCATTCACCTGATCTTCTACCAATGTCATATATGCCATCATCTGTTTCCAATGCCCCTTGGTTGTGTACAGTAGACAGATAGGGTGATCCCCATGTGAAAGAATGAATGGATACTGATTTGACATCAGTTTCAGAAATACATGTAAGCCTGTAGCAGAACACTTTCACTTCCCTGGACATTTCAGTAGTTTCTAACTAATATGCAGGGGAAGACAACATGGATTGTAGCAGGCCTCTGTTAGAACTGCCCGTGCAGTTTTTTTCACCCTTTTAGAAAAGCAAATATTACAAATTAAAAAAAAATCCTCAAATAATTGGACTTTATTTAATCCTCAACGACTAGATTCAATGCAGGACTTAGCCATCTGCTGGTTAGGGGCTACAGCACCTAACTTTTTTGGGTGCCTAGTCCTTGGAGTGGAACCTACAATCCTGAGTAAAGCATTGACATTTCCTATACAGGACATGTTAGGCACCTTTGAATTCTGTATTTTAGTTAATGACTATTTAATAAAAATTGCAATCCTTGAAACAGGGATCAGAACTTGGGTCTGTCATATCATAACATTTGATGAAGCCGGCTATTATTTATGATAGCTTATGCCTTTCTGAAACAGTTAGTTTCTAAAGAGCTACCTCATCCTGCCTTCTCTCAGGCAAGTTCATACACATTTTATGTGAGACCCAATGTTGTGGATTTGTGTTCAGTGTGCTGTGAGGACACCTGGGAAACAAAGCCTCCCAGGGATCTTGGGGAGAAGAATGCTGAGTTCCTTGGTGCTAATCAGGCTGATGTGAATTGGATGCTAAGTACTGCAGGAGCAGAACTGTAGGCACCTACAGCAGGGGTTGGGAACCTGTCACCTGAGCACCATTGAATACAGGCCCTGGAGCTGGTACTCTGGTGGCAGTGGGGACCTTCACCCAAGCTGTGCTATAGCTGGGCTGGGTGCAGAAGCAGTGACAGCTGGGTTCTACTGTCAGCCTGACCTGGACCTGAGGTGGGCCATTCCAGTCTGCAGCCAGAAGATTTTGCCAATTGCTGACCCAGAGACCTTTGCTGTTGAACAGGGCAGCACCTGGTGAATGCAAAGAATTCCAGTGCATGTCATCGGCTTAGCATTGGCTTATTTTGGATTGCAGCTTTGCACCCAGGTGCCCCTATTCTGCCAAAATCCAGACACAGTTGCCCCTGTTCTGTCAGAATCCTGCTCTAGTTACCATAGCCCTGTATTGCATCTAGCCCTTAGTGCAACGTGCTGACTTATTTATTTTGGAGTAATTCAATCACAATATTGGTTGTGTAAATTTAGCTGTATCAAAAGCAAACAGTGCATGAATGATATGTCTTTGTTGGATTTATAGTGCCCTTGGGAGCTATCAGCAGCACCCAGATAGCAATTACATTCCCCCATTCCCAGTAATGAGGTAATATTAGGAAACAGAAAATCATTAAATAACACTCTGAGCAATGATACACGTTTAGGTTAAATTTACTGTTGTCATAGACCTCACCTATTCCATAACATTTTCATTTTCTCTTGAGAAAGAATCCTACAGTGCTGATTTGCTTCCATTGCACTCTATGCCCCGCTACTTGTGTGTTATGCTTCAAAAGACAATTGTCTGTTGTTTACAAGTATTATATTTTCTGAAAATCCAATAAAAGTTCTTCTAAAAAGAAACAGCCTCTGCAAGCAAGTAATCATCATAGGGTTTAGGTTACAGCTATTAAATACACAATTAATTCAATATTTTCATGATAACTAATTCTTGTATTGGTTTGCCAGATTATTTGCAGTGTACATTTTCTTAAATAAAATAAAATTTCATTTAAAATGAACCAATGCAGTCAGAGTACTGCTAAGGTCACCCCACATTAGTCAGTCAGCCAAATCCTTTCTGGAAAATTGTTTAAAGATTTATAGTGGAAATTTTCAAAAAGATGTTTTTATTTATATTTTTGCATACTGGTGGCTTTTTAAAAAAACATAAATAAATGTAGGAATCCTGTTTGAAACAAAAGATCTATCCACTCCAATCAAATTTATGTACCATCTGTTGTCCTCACTCGCCCAGTTAATCTGTTTGACCTATTGATTTGTGAAGTTTTTGCTTCAGTTGTTATCATACTGTGATGATGCCCTTTGAGTCAACCTCTCTTTTGCTTTGGGGTGACCAAAACAGGACTTGTTTAGGGAGCCAGTTGTCTAGCACTCTCAAAACATGGCAGACTGGAAATTGGGAAAGAAACTTCAGAATGTTGCCATTAGACTTCAACTGAGTGTAGAAGCAGAAATCTACCTTGTGAAACTGGGGAAAAAAAGGGAACTAGCATAAAATTATTCAAAAAGGGATACAAACAATTTACAAAGATTTACACAAAATTATCAGATGGGTGATAGGACATTTGGAAATATAAAAAAAGAGTTCAATTTGTGACCATTTAAGGATCTGTCTATGCATACTTCAAGGGTTTTTTTGAGATGATGATCACTCTGTATGTGTCTGAATCAGGCTACAAACTCTATTTTGATTTTGAGGCTAGTTTTTGCCACTTTGGACCTGAAAGGACATGAGGGTATGAATAGAGAATGACACTCAAGGGCTAAACCATTGAAATGTTATCACTCTAAATAAGCTACCTTATATTAAGCAGAGTTGATTTGCCAGGTGGTGAAGTCACTATGGCTATGAAGCCATCTAATAGGGATGTGTGAACATTTAATGCAGGCTGATCAGGGAGTCACATGACAAAGGGGCTGAAGGGCTACAAAAGGGTGGATAAATGCTTAGGGCAGGGGTGGGCAATTATTTTGGGTTGAGGGTCGCTTGCTGAGTTTTGGCAAGCTATCAGGGGCCACATAACAGCCAGCCCAGAGCAGATAAATATTAATTTTCTAAATTTTTTAGCGGCGCCATGATCTGGATAGAATGGCTTGGTGGGCTGCATCTGGCCCCCGGGCTGCATTTTGCTCACCCCTGGCCTAAGGCATTTTGCTCTTGGCCATGTTGAATTGTGGAATCTGAGAGGGAACTTGTTGCACCAGGAGCTTAAAAAAGCAAAGAGAAAACCTGCCTTCTTGACTAGAGATGGATTCAAGGTTCAGAATCTAGGGATCAGACTCTAGGGTCCAGAGGTGGGCAACAAAGATGATCAAGAGCTTGGAAGGAAAGTAATTTCAGGAGAGGCTGAAGGAGCTAGGCATTTTCAGCCTGTGGAAAAGGTGGTCAAGAGGGGCATGATAGCTGTCTTCAAATGCTTGAAGCAATGCCATGAAGAAGAGGGAAAGAACCTTTTCTGTCTTGCTGCAGAGAGGATGATATGGAATCAAGGGTTTGAAGCTGCAGCAAAGTAGGTTTAGATTGAATAGGTGTTCAAGAAGAGGTTGGACAGCTTCTGGCAATGGATGATCTAGGCATAGCTATGCCTATTTTCTACCATGGGTATTTCCCATGCTTCTGGGCTTTGCTGATTGCTTCCATGCCCCACCCTTTCCTTTTCTGTTATATACGTCAGGGTGTTTTTTAGCCCAGACTGGGGATGTTGATTGGGATGTGCCAGTGCTCCTTCTGGGACCAAAGCTGGATGTTTCTGAGTTAGAGTGCCCCTCCACTCAGGATCAGACCAACTGCCATATTTGGAGTCAGGAAAGAATTTTATCCCATGGTCAGACTGATATAGACTGTGGGGAATTTTATCTTCCTCTTTAGCAAGGGGCGTGGCTGTTGACCTAGAACCTTTTGAGCTTATTATATTGACAGCATTTTATATAAGCAGGACGTTAGCTGCCATATTTCCCCTGCTTTATCTGTAGCAGGTTAGTGCTAGGTCTGTGTTGTGTCAGGGTTTATGGTAGTCTTCTGTAGAGTTTAGATTATGGTTGTATGGAATGGTTTGTATAGAGATGACCCTGCCTCAGGCAGGGTGTTGGGCTAGACCTCTGGAGGACCTTTCCAATCCTACTTCTCTATGATTCTATGACTATTTCCAAGCAATGGGTGAACTGGTTTGAAGAACAGTGTGTTAAGGAAATTTGTGTTTAAAACCATTTGTAACCTCCCAGATTATATTGTTTAGGTAAAAGCAATGGTTTGATCATATACTCTGAAAAGCTTCTCCTTGTAAAAGCCCGTATCATCTACATGGCACGATGTAGTGTAGAGGTTTCTGA
The DNA here is from genome assembly GCA_030014935.1 of Caiman crocodilus. Lineage (NCBI taxonomy): Eukaryota > Metazoa > Chordata > Crocodylia > Alligatoridae > Caiman > Caiman crocodilus. Next base: position 59,037,496 of record JAGPOW010003642.1, on the reverse strand, counting down.
AAGAGATTTGAAGACATACCTTGAGTATTGGTAAGAAGCAGATAATGAACCCTAGTTGGGTGTGTCAGCATATGCAGAGTGCTGTGCTAATATGGCTTTCTTATTCTGGTACTTCACTTAACTGTAGAAGTGCCTTATGATGTATGGTTTCCCTCTGTGTATCTGTTTTGCTCATACGTATTATGCATCTGCAAAGGCCTAAATTATATACTAGACGACTCGGGCTTGCTGTGAGGTTTGGAAAAAGATTAAGTTCTGGTAATATCCTGAGGAGTCACGACTATATCCTAAGAGCAGGCTGATGGACTGTGATCTTTAGCTCTCAGGATTGGGGTTGTTAGGTAGAGTTTTTGGACCCCAGGAGTCTGGCTTTGCAATTGATAGGGAAAATCTAGGCTCAGATCCCAGAACTTTAACACACTGATGGATTCAGGGCATTTGTCTACTGTTAGCATTCGGGACAGAACCCAACAGGAAATGCTTGGCCAGGCTCATCACACCATTACATAAACTTGGAGACATATCCTAGAAAAAGTTAGCCCCTCCAACTTATAAGCAGTGTCTCTGGTTACATGGAGGTGTGTCTTTAGAAGGTGAGATTCAGATGAATGAGCTAATGAATAATGAATGCTAGCATGGCATTTCTGAAGAAGATCCATATCACTCCTAAGCCTTTAGAACGTTTTACCTGAGGCTAGGACTATGGGGAAACAGGTGAGGCTGGAATTTTCAACCTGAGGAAACAGATGAGTTCAATTTGCCTCTGCAGATTGTGTCCCATTACGTTCAGTTACAGTTTGAATTGAATAAGCATACTATTTTTATTCCTTTGGGGATGGTTTTATTCCTATTTCATATCAACCTTCTTTGTTTTAGATATGACTTTCTGGGTGTGACTACACATGCACTTGATCTGAGATCAGTTTACTTGTGAGTAAACTACTTATGAGTAAATGCTCTTGGACAGGTGTCTATGCATGCAGACCCATGGCTATGGCCTGGGTCCCAGGATGCGAGGATCTCTGTCAGCTGCTGTGAAAAGGGCACAGTCTTGCAGGTGCTCCCTGACTGACAGTTGTGGTCAGAGATGGAAACACTGTGCCCACAAGGCCTTGACTTTTATGTGCTGACTGGTTGTGCCCATGTTCCCACATCTGGCCTGACTGCCCCTTTTACTCGTGTTGGAATGCCCACCTCGCATGAACTCCTGCTGCACCTCTACCTTGCCCCAAAATGCCATGAGGTCAGTCTCCTTCATGGACCAGTTAGGGCACTGGGTAGTGAGTGCTGGTGTGGAGGATGATGAGGCCACTGGGGCTTCTGCACTGGCTATCCGGGACTCACCTCCACACAGCTGTTCTTGTGCTGCCAGGCCTGGGCAGCTGCCTGCAGCACCTACACAGGGGCATAGTGCAGGACTAGCAGCCACGCAGCAAGGCAATGCCTCACAGCCCCTGCAGGCAGGCTGCTGGGGGTGGGCTGTGGGCAGCTGGACCTGGACCAGGTGGCCAGGAGCTGCCTGAAGCTGGGCCTGGGTGCTAGCAGGACTGGCAGGAACCTGGAGCAGTCTGAAGGCCTGGATGGCACAGGTCTGGCAGCCATGCAGCACTGGGGTGCCAGGCAGCAGCACTGGGGTGCAGGCAGGTTAGTGCAGCTAGCTTGTGGGCTGCTCAAGGTGACACAGGGGCCTGGAGTGGCCTTGGGCTGCCTGTATGTGCCCCAGGGTTCAAAATGCCTGCAGGAATTTATGGTCCTGAGGCTGGGGCAGGCAGAGAGCTGGGCCAGCCCTGGGGCAGGAGAGGCTCCCAACCCACAGCCCTGAGGCTACTTGCATTTGAAGGTAGTAGATTTACTTGTGAGTAGTGTCATTTACTGTGTGGTAATCATGTGCACATGTAGATGCATGCCTTTACTACACAGTAAACTGTTCTATTACATAAAATGCTTTACTGCTCAGTAGAATAGTTTACTGTGTAGTAAAGGCATGCATCTACACGTGCACACGCTTACCGCACAGTAAATGACACTATTCACAGGTAAATCCACTGCCTGCAAATGCAAGTAGCAAAGTTACTCTCAAGTAGTTACTGCACAGTAATGCATGTGTAAACACCAAACAGGAGCAAATTTGCTCCTAGTCAGCCCTTGCCTTAGGCTGGCCCCCTAGTGGCAGGGCTGACTGGGAGCAAATTTGCTCCTGTTTGGTGTTATCCACAGTATATGTGAAGTAAGTAAAGTGATCCGATTTCATCGTTGGGACTTAAGGAAACCCTATTATATTACACATGGCAACACTGGCAAAATACATTGATCGTACATAGAACTCTTTTCAAAGTTGCACCCTGTTGGGGGAGGAATATGAAGTACAGGTAAGTTCCTGTAATTGTATAAATAGGTTTAATATATTTGTAGATTTTTTTTCAAAATCCTATTTCTATAAGAAATGAGTTAGATGCCAACCTACATACTGACAGACAAGCATTCACACCTCAGTGAGCTATGAACAAAAGTGTCTTTGGTACTTATTTTTTTTTAAGTTTCTTAATATTAATTCCAGTAGCCAGCATGGCATTGCTTTCATGAAAACCCATTGTGTGGAACTTGAAAGCCTGTCTCAATTGGCATGTAGCTGCATAGGATAGTCTGTGAAAAGCCTATGCAAATCAGCACATAACAAGGGAAGTTTACCAGATGGTTAAGAGTTCTGAATTTGAATGTTTTATATTTAAAACTTAAAACCTATCTTGTGGGCTTTCCACAAAAAGAGCAGTAGGTACTTTGGTAACCTTACAGTAGCTGCATGGGATCTTGGCTAGAATGGAATTAGTCAAGGCTGGTCTAAACTATGCACTTACAGAAAACTATGTAACTTAGATTGATTCTGCCTGGGGCTTTTTGAATATCTGTACCTAGCCTATGGGTGCCTTTACTATTTTGACAGTATGTCTTATACCAGAGGTCAGCATCCTATGGCTCATGAAAAGATTGGATCTGAGCTGTGACACAGTCATATTTTATTAAGGTGCTGATCCCACTGCATCCTAGCCATTGTATCTGGCCAGAATACTATATTCTATATTTTAGTAGTGGACATCTAATCCCCTTGCTGCTGGTTTCAGCAGAAGGCTGTTTCCTCCCACTTCCTCCTCACAGCAGCCTATGCTCACCAAATTAGCCACTCTAACTTGCCTCTCACCATGCCTTTCAGAGGGGGCTGTGTGTTTGTGGGGGGGTGGTAGGAGGGAATGGGCAGGAGGGGGCAATGTGAGAGATTGTGCCCTCTTCATGTAGCAGGAACAACTGGGGCACAGGGGACTGGTGACCCATGGTGCCACCCAGGTTGCAAGGGGTGGCCCTGGCTGGTAAAAAGTTGCCAACCCCTGTTTTGTACAATACACTATTTTAACCACACCTTCATGACTTCTTTTTTCTATGTTACCTTTTTTTATAACAAGATACAGCAACTAAAATATTAGAGAATTTTCTGTTATTTTAGTGTCCCAGTATTTTGGGCTTTTTTAAAGTCTACAGTTTAGACTCTGAAAATTATAAGCTTGTCTTCTTCCTATTGACCTTTCAAGCAGTGTTCTAAAATTGCTCTTTTCCTGCAGGTTTTGAGTGCAATTGAAACATTCATACTTCACAAAGGAAAAGTAGTCATGGGGTTGTATGAACTTAATGACCTTCTTGTGACTGAGATTTTCTTTCACATAAAACAGTGTTTAGGGTCCTCAGATAAGGAGGGTCTTCTCTGCTGCAGAACTTTACACTCCAAATGATCACTGTTCCTGGGATATGGAAAGCTCTCAAGTGGGGTAGTTCACTCTTTTCACAGGAAAAAAGCCAAGATTCAGAGAAGTATGAGGCTTTCCATCTTGATAACAAAAAAAAAGTTGACAACTTTAAAAATGTTCTGTATAGACTCTAGCTTATAATTTTTCAACCTCGTTAGAATCAAGACTTTCCTGGTTAGACCTAAGACACCCCTCAGGAAGCACCAGCTTTGAGCTTTCACTTGTGTTTTGACTACAGAAGAATAATAGAGAAACTTTTGTTGCAAACAGCTCAGAAAGACAACAACAGGCCAGAATGTTTTTAACACTATGGATTCCTAGTTGGAACCACTGGCTGTGTTCAGATGAGCATGGACATTTGGCTCCCTGGGAACAAGTAGAGGCAGCGCAAGGTGCGCTGCCACTGCTTCTCCCTGGGTAATGCCTGTGCCATGTGTGCTTTGGAGCGCAGCAAGTTACGCCGGGTGGGGTAGGGCAGCACTGGGCTGGCTCCATCAGCTTTACCTGGGGTCCTGGGGGCCTCCTGGGGCTGCAGCAGTAGTGATTCTGCCATGTGGAGCCTGTCTGGCAGCCAGAGCATGGCTCCAGGACACCCAGCTCTGCTTTTGAGTGGTGTGTGTGCTTGTGCTGCTCCAGTTTTTTTCCGTGGGTTTTTTTAACCCCTACATCCTCAAGGGTCAAAATAACCTGCAGAAAAAATAAGTGGGACAGTGTATGCATGGGCAGCGAGTCCTTGTAGCATGGAGAAGATCTAAATGTGTGGTATGTGGCACCACAGGCTTGTTTGCAGCGCCGCATACCTTATGGCCACACTTGTCTGGATGTGGCCACTGTGTTTATCTGGTGAACCAAGTGCAGATGCTTGTACATCTAACAGTGCTAACATTGTGTGGCACCCTTAAAAGAATCTTCAAGCACTCTAGGGTGCTGTGGCACCTTGGCTGAGAATCACTGTTCTAGTTACACTGATAATCAGCTACCCTATTGCTGGACACTGCTCCATGCACAACTGTGGTCTGATACGCTAGATTTATCAGTGGTAAAAGTCAGTTTGCTTCTGAGGGTCTCTTATAAAGCACTGCTAATAGCATTTCAAAACTATTAACCTTTTCGTATTGATCATGGAAAGAGCACAGTTACATTTCAATGGGATGTCTAGGATGTTTTAGTACATATTCAGGAATGAAAGCACTTTACCCCATACCATATTATACTTTAATTAATAAATTGTTGTTGAAAAGCATTGCATCATAGGCACCTATAATTAACAGGTATCACAGTTTGCCTTTTGATGTGGCAATCAAACTGAATTAAACTCTGCCTTGCACAAGCACACTACATACCTCAATGACTCCCCTCTTCCTGACTGCGAGTCAGTCTAGAACCATAAATGGCCCTACTACTGGCAAACATCCTCCACCCCCATCTGGGGCTTCAGATGTTTCCAAATCCTTTGGCAGGCATCCTACTTGCAGGCCCAAGCCTGGAGGCTTGGGATTTGGATGCCCCTGAGTTTTGCTTGCTCTCAGCCTATGGCTGCAGGAGCAAGTTAGGAAGAAGTTTCCCCTTTCCATAAAGTATGCATAAAACCAAGACCTTACCACTCCAGCAGCTAAGTGGGAGGTACATTACCTTGGCAGGTATTATCTTTGTGCCAGGAGAGCAGTCTTCCCTGGGTGCAACTAGGAAGACCACCTCAGTGGTCACAGAGTTTCCCTTGGCAGGTAAGTGTGGCAAAAGGCCACCTCTTTTTCTCCCCAAAAACTCTGCTCTGTGACAATTTGGTTAAGATGGGCCCAGCAGAAGATACACACCTTACCCTATGTCTTTAGGTAACCTGAGACGGATACATTCCTGAGGGAGGAGGGAAACCTGCTCCCTCTGCCTATGTGACTGGCATCACATACCTGGGTGAGGGGCTTGGGCTCCTTGGGGAGGTAGGAACTGCCAGTCTGCCCAGCAACTAGTGATGTATTTCAAATTGGTTGTCTGATAGCTAACACGTGCTGGCCTCCATTGGACCAGGTAAATGAGGTCACAAGGGCTGTATAAGTTAAGGACTGCCCAAGAGGAGGGGGTAACAGCCATGAGGAAGACTCAGAGAGAAGAGCTGGACCATCTGAAACTTGCTCTCTCTCTCAAAACTAATGATCAAGGAACTGCCTGCCTCCAGAGGGAATCTTCACCTGCCTATGGATGATACTTGTGAGTAAGCTACCTGAGATCTAACTAGATATATAGTTTGCAGTAACTCAGATGCGTGATCAAAGGCTACCCAGTCATGGGAGTTTGCTCTATGGGATTTCTCTGATATTGCTCTATCCTGTACCCTATTCCAGCCCTACCCTACCTTGTGACCAATAAAGTTCTCTTTTGTGCCTAGTGTGGGAGACTTATTGGGCGTGGGTCTAGATTATGCCTTGTGGTCCCCTTGTTTAGTTGACTAAGGGAGATCACTAAGTGTGCTTCTGACTGAGGGAAGCATCCCAAGTTCTTGAAGTGAATCAAGTACCCTTGAGGGTTACTAGGCCTGTGTTTCCTAGGGTGCACAGAGTGAGAATCAAGTTCAGCCCCAGGTGGTGGCAGTGGAACCCCCAGGCTAGTGGGTGTGCACCAGGAAGGGAGTCGGCCAGACATGAGGCATCCCCAGGGAGGCATTTGGAGCCTGGAAGGTGGTTGGGTGCAGTGAGGTGGGTGGCTCAATGCAGGAGCACCCCCTACTGGCCTGCCACAGTAAGCATCGGCATGTAAACCTTCATCTGGAGGGAAAGCTTACATATAGTTTCTTATCACCTACTGGATTTTCAGGGAGCCCTCACTATGCACCCCCAAAGGATGAATGTGTTTACCTGAGCAGAAATTTTTCCTGATCTAATTAAGATGAGAGAATATTTGCATCCTTTCAGACATGAAGATTGCTAATCCAATATCCTAATAATATTGTAGTTTTCCCACTCTGAGAAATATCTTTTCATAGATTTTTATAGACATTAGGGCTGGAAAGGACCTCAGATGATCATGAACTCCAGGCCCCTACCCCAGGGGCAGGAAGTCAGCTGGGGTCAAAGGATCCCAGCAGGATAAATGTCCAAACATTTAAAGGAGTCCAGAGTAGGTGCCTGCACCACCTCTGGAGTCAGTCTGTTCCAGGCCTTGGGGGTTTGGACAGTAAAGAAATTCTTCCTTATGTCCAGCCTGAAATGGTCTTGGAGGAATTTGTGACCATTTGATCTTGTCATCCTTTGGGGCACTCTGGTGAACAGGTATTCCCCCAGATCCTGATATACACTCCTTATATACTTATCGGCAGCCACCAGGTCTCCCTCTGAGCCTGCATCTTTCCAGGCTGAAGAGTTCCATAGCTCTCAGACTCTCATCATAAGGCCTGTTCTCCTGCCCTCTGATCATGCACATGACTCTCCTCTGCACTCGCTCAAGCTTCTCCACATCTTTTTAAAATTGTGGAGCCCAGAATTGGATGTAGTGCTCCAGCTGTGGCCTCACCAAGGCCAAGTACAGCAGGAGAAGGACATCCCAGAATTTGCTTGAGAAGCAACTCTGCATGCAAGACGGAGTTTTTCTCACTTTACCAGCTGTGACATTGCACTGGTGGCTCATATTCATCTTGTGGTCAATCATGACACCCAAGTCCCTTTCAGCTGTGTTGCTAGCAAGCATAGCACTGCCGAGCCTGTAAGTGTGCTGTGTGTGTTCTTCCACCAGGTGCAGTACCTCGCATTTTTCGGTGTTGAATGCCATCAGGTTTTTGTCTGCCTATTTGTGAGCCTGTTGAGGTCAGCCTGGATCAACATCCTATGCTCAGGTGTGGACACTTTTCCCCAGTTTGGTGTCATAGGCAAACTTGTCCAGTCCACTTCGGATACCAATGTCCACAGCATTAATAAAGATGTTAATGAGTTATATTTATGAAATGTTAACAGGGCTAAAAATGGAGCATTGGGGGACCCCACTGGTCACGGCACACCACAATGATATACGTCTGTCTATTACCATGCTCTCGATCTAACCTCAGAGCCAGTTCCCCAGTGATGTAGCCAAGGCTGCAGTTGGACATTTTTTTCATGAGATCATCCTGGGACACCAGGTCAAAAGCTTTTTTAAAATCAAGATATATGATGTCAATCTCTTTTCCCTTGTCCATCTGATAGGTCACCTGGTCATAGAAGGAGATGAAATTGGTCAGGCAAGACCTACCCACAGCAACTTAGGCTGGTTATCCCCCAGGATGTTGCCATCAGCCAGTTTGTCAAGAATGGTCTCTTTGATAATTTTTTTCCAAGATCTCCCCCAGGATAGAAGTCAGGCTGACATGCCTGTAGTTCCCTGGATGTACTTTCTTTCTTTGCTTGAAGATAGGCACCACATTGGTCCTCTTCCAATCATCGGGCACTTCACCTGAGTGCCATGAGTTCTCAAAGGTCCGTGCCAGTGGCAGAGCTATGATGCCTGCCAGCTCCTTAAGTACCCTGGGGTGTAACCTGTCTGGGCCAGCTGACGTGAATGTGTCCAGCCTCTCAAGGTGTTCCTTTGCACGGTCTACATTGATGAAATGTAACAATTCTCCCTCACCCTGGCCATTCTATACCATATTGAGCAGGGCTGTCCCTTGGGATTGGTGAAAAACTGACACAAAATACCCATTAAGCAGGTTGACTTTTTCCTGGGTGTTGGTTTTCCTCCAGCTCCCCACATATCTAAAAAAGGACATTTTATTGTCTTTGTATGTATAGCCAGTTGGAGTTCAGTCACAGCCTTGGTGCTCCTGGTTCACTTCCTACAGGTCTGGACCAGTGCTGAATACTTCTCCTTTGAGGTGGTTCCAGTCTTCCATCCTTTATAGGTCTTTCTTTTTAGGTGCAGGAGGTCCACAAGTTCCCTGTAGAGCCAAGGGGGCTGCTGTGCCCTTTTGCTGCCTTTCCTCCAAGATGGGATAGACACTGCTTGTGCTTTCAGAATTGCTCCCTTGAGGAGCAGCCATTCATCCTGAGCTCCCCTCCCCTTTGGGTAATGGTCCCTTAGGGCCTCACCAGTAAGTCTCCTGAGCTTGTTAAATTCAGCTTTCCTGAAGTTGAGGACTTCTGCATTGCTGATTGACTCACCAGCTTTATGGTGGATAGTGAAGGTGATCAGCTCATGGTCACTGTCTCCTAGCTTCCCTTCAATCATTGATCCATTCAATCATCTAATCATTGCTGATTAGATCATCCCCCACTGCCAGCACCAGGTCAAGCAGCGCTTTGCCTCTTGTCAGTCCATAGACTTCTTGAGTCAGATAAATCTCACACACACACGAGGAAGTTTTGTGACCATTCAGATTTGGCCAAGCGCTCTTTCCACAAGATATCTGGTAGTTGAAGTCTCCCATGACAACCATGCATCAGGAGCATGCAGCCTCAGCCAGTTCCTTGGTGAATTCCTGGTTGAGCTCTTGATCCTGATTAGGAAGTCTGTAGTAGACTCCTATCGTTGTGTCCTCTATGCCATGTTCACCATGGATTTTTATTCAGATAGTCTCCAGTTATCCACCCTAGATGCCAGTGTCAACTTGCAGGGGCGTGTAGCTTTCCACGATATAGAGAGTTACTCCCTCACCCCTTTTGTCTACATAATCTCTTGTGTACTAGGTATAGCTGTCTATACCTGTGGCCCAATCGTAAGTGGAGTCTCTTATCCCTAAGAGATCATAGTCATTCTTGTTTAGCAGGAGGACCAGTTCTACCTCTTTGTTTCCCAAGCTCCTGGCATTGGCATACAGGCACGTAAGTGTCCCATTGGAGGCCCTAGTCTTCTCTACACATTGTTCCAGGGCTGGGGTAGGGGTTGATTCCCTTGAGTGCCTTAGCCTGCTGGATTTACAAAAGTTGCCCAGCAGCCTTGCTGTGGTGATAGTTCCCACATTCCCTGGTGGGCTTAGTTTAAAGCCCAGTTGAGCAGGTCAGCCAGTCTGGCTGGGAAGATCTTTGCTGGAATTCTGCTGAACTGACTGATATCTCTTGCTGAGGAAATCCTTCCTCCAGAAATCTTTTCCCCACAATAGTGAGGTGTTATTCTTACAGCCCCTTCCTTTAAAATGTAAATTCATCATTGTCTGGAAAGGCCTGGTTCATTTGCCTCGAAGCAGGTCCACAAAGGAGAGGAGTAAACTACTCATGTGAAATTGTAATTCTTAGCAATTACTGTTCGTCAGGCATTTAAGCTTTGTGTTTCTCCTAGGTGCCAAAAAAATCATTGTTTATCACTTGAAAGTCACTATCATATTGTGCAATCCTGGCCCTTTATAATATACATGCAAACAGAAGGACATTAAGGCTAAATACAGCTTGATGTTACCTACATATTAGGAGCCTATGTATACCTATATTATATTTTATGTATTGGAGCCTCTGCATAAGATGGAGGCAGTCATCTAGTCATGAAGGATTTTTAGGATGGTGATGTATTTCCCTGGGCAGCTGAACTTTGATAAGAACTTCCATAGAGCCTCATTATTAATAGAGTAGAAAGCCTTGGTCAAATCAGTAAAGGCCTTATATAGTTCCTGATGTTCTCACATTTTTCCTGGATCTACCAGGCTGTAAAAATCATGTCTGTGATGCCTTTTAATGATCTGAAGCCACACTGAGACTTGAGAAGGATTTCCTCAGCAAGAAGGAGCAGTCAGTTCATCAGAGTTCCAGCAAGGATCTTCCCAGAGATGGAGCGGAGAGCAATACCTCTATAGTTTCCTGTCAGACTTATTTTCCTTTTAAAAAATGGTGGCAATATTTGCCATTCCAATTGGTGTCAATCAGGGCTGTGTGAGTGGACCATTTTTTTTTGTTTTTCATCTTTCTCGTGATCAACAAGATGCTTGTCTATGACATCTGCCACATGGCATTGGCATTGAGTACAGGATGTTTTGGAACCTCTTCAATCTCTCCCACCTCCATACCAATACCAAAGTTTGGTCTTGATTGTAGAACTTCAGTATGCTGATGACTGTGCTGTCATTGCACATACAGAGGAGGAACTACAAACGGCACTCAGCTGCTTCTCTCAAGTGTGCCAGTGCTTGAGACTGACCCTTAACATCAGAAAAACAAAGGTGTTTCACCAGCCTGTTTTGGGCCAATCAACTCCCTAGCAAAGATCTTTATTAATGGGCAGAAGCTGGAGTACATTGAACACTTTGTATACCTTGGTGGCCGTGTCTTAGAGAATACCAACATGAACAAGGATATCCATTAAGGAACCTGATGTGCCAGCTCTGCCTTTGGAAGCCTGAATCATTGTGTATTCAATGATCACAAACTCCTCTATGACCAGTCACAAACTCCTCCTTGACAGTTTCAGGATGGACATAAGGAAGAACTTCTTTACTGTCTGAGCCCCCAAGGTCTGGAATAGACTGCCACTGGAAGTAGTTCAAGCACCTACTTTGAACGCCATCAAGAGAAATGTAGATGTTTATCTTGCTGGCATCCTATGATCCCTGCTGACTTCTTGCCCCTGGGGCAGGGGGCTGGACTCAAAGATCTTCAGAGGTCCCTTCCAGCCCTAATGTCTATGAAATCTATGTAATGTCTATAAAATCACAACATCAAGGACTTGAACATAGCTCCTACTATATAAGGTTCTTATATAGTAATCCCATGTCTTCTCTGTGGGCATTTATACACATGCTTCAGGAGTGGGCTGGGGGTGCACCTTAATTAGAGTGAGAGCTCTGAGAGATGCTCTAATTAAAGCATCTGGAGCATCATGTGTATCAGCATCCCCATGCTGAAAAATGGTGCTGGGGGCACTTGCTGAACGAGCTTTAGTTAATGTGCACCGGCCACCATTTTCAGTGCATGGATGCTGATACATGTAACACTGGAGTCTGCTGGAGCACGGTAATTACCTCACTCCAGCAGACTTGATTAATCGAGTCTGCTCCAATGTGCTGTAATTATTATGTGTTGGAGTACTTCATTGCATGTATATAGGCTCCCAAAGGCTGTGAAGTTTGGGTGACCTACAGGATCTGAAAAATCTGGGATGCCATCACCAGCACTACCTCTGGAAGATCTTTGGCATAAAGTGGGAGGGTTGTCACACACATGCCAGTGTCCTCACTGATGCTAATACCACCAGTATGAGAGGATTGATTATTCAACACCAAGTGCAGTGGACAGGGTATTGTGTGTGCATGCCTAATGCACATTTGCAAAAACAACTGATATATTCCCAACTCAGCCAAGCACAAAGGACATGCAGGGGCCAAAGGAAATGCTTCAAGGACACCCTCAAAGTGAATATTAAGATGCATGGCATAGACACCACAAAATTGGAAAAGCTAACCTGGGACAGGGCTACAGGGCAATGCCTTGTGACTGAAGATATATCTTACATTGAGAAAAACATTCTCACCCTGCAGGCAAAAAAAAGACGGAAATGGAAGGAAAGAAAACAAGACTGAGAAATTCATGGTCAACCTTCCCTTTAACCATCATCTATGGAATTTGCCAGAGAGTCTGCAGCTCTAGGACTGGCCTCCTTAGCCATCAGTGGGCTCATTTACAGCCCTTTACTTGACTCATGGGAATTATAATTCTTGACTGTGGGAACTTGCTAATGACCTATATGCAGACATTATGCATGCCATATCAATAAAAAAAACCTCAAGAAAACATGCATGACAACCCACAAACCCTGCCCCCCCAGATAATAGTAGGGCTTGTGACAGAGTAGCATGTGCAATATTAGCAGTGACAGGTGTGCAAACACCTACATATGATTCCTGAGATAAAGCCAGGCATTCTGACTTGTGGTCTTTCTGAGTACTTTGCAACATAAAAATTGCTCTGCAGCTATCTGACATTTTCTGAGGCATGTCTTGAGTCTACTGAGAAATGCTTTCAGTCTACTGAGTTTGGGAACCACTGTTTAAGGCTTTCATCAGACATAAAAGCTACAAAGAATTGGTGGCCATTCTTTTTGTCTAAATCTGTACCTCCATTCCCAACCTATCAAGGTTCAACATACAACAAATAACCAAAAGTTGCAGTATTCATGGCTAAAAAGTCCTACATTCATGACATCATTGGCACACAACAGCTATCCTTGGAGATTTGATATCAGATCATTCGTGTTCTTTCTGCACTCAATAAAGAATATGAAACTGTTTTTGTTTTATTTCATACCTCATTTGTCATCTGACAAAACTTTGAGACCTTGAACATCTAAGAACAGTTTTGTTTTGAAATGCTTGAGTGTTCATTCTGTTGCATTTCATAGCTGTCGTGATTTTTTTAAGTTTTGTGATAGTTGATGTTTTACTTCAAGCACTTTGAAACAGGAGCTTACATGAAAACCTGGTTTCATTTTAAAGAAAAGTAATTTTCTAGTCATTGTTGGGAAGAAAGGGTAAAAAGTGAGACATGTAACCCTAAAGGTTCAAAAATCAAAAGACAGGCATCAACAGGCTAACATTTTTTAAGATAACGTCACGACTTTTGGGTGCCTATCTCATATTTTTACAGTGTTTGCTGTTGTCACTACTGATTATTTGGAGAGCTGTGCCACACATTTGGCCAAATTCCCTTTAAAATATGACCTTCATTTTTAATTCTTGTTTATCCTTCCTATCATGCAAAAGTAGAAAATTTGCTCAGACTTAGTGAAGGAATAGACCTACATTTGGCTCATCTGGTTCTGCTTTTCCCTGACAATCTCACTAGCTGCTTCTAATTTCTTTGAAATTTTATAAAAATACTGTTTTCTTTTCATGAAAAAGAGTGGCCAGCCTGTTGGTACATAATGCTGCAGAGTAATATGTGGATTCTCCAAAAGAGTTCTGTTAAGAAAAATGGAAAAATAACACTGTAGACTAGCAAGATCCAGTTGATGACATCTGTTTGATGACATCTGTGATGTGTAAATCATACTATGTGGCAATAGCAGTGACTGGTCCCTGAGCGGTATTGGTCTTCTTAGCATTATCCTTAGAAGAAAATATATGCTAAGGGGTCCTGAATAGCTGGGTCCAATTACAGATGGTTAAATATCCAAAAAGTAGATTAATCAAGTGCAATATCTTTACATGTTCATAGATTTATGGCTATTAAACCAATGAAGGGCTATTGGATTATCTAGTATGATCTTCTGGTAATCATTGCCCATTTCATTTCTTCCAGTTATCTTTTGATTTAGGGTGCTTGACCGGAGTGTTTTCCTGAAAAGCTTCCAGTTTTGATTTGAGGACATGAAAAGGTGAAGAACTGATCACTTTCATGGTAGTTTGTCTCATGATTAAACACCCCACAGTTGGTTAAAATTTTATGCTTAATTTATCATTTGAATTTATTTGGCTTCAACTTTCAGCCAATGGGTCTCTCTGCTAAATTAAAGAATCCTTTAGCATCTGGTGTTCTCTAGCTCAGGTTTTTCTGGATGATCTAAAGAGAATGAGTTCTTAAATCTTTCATCCTTTATAGCTTTCTTATCAATCCTTTAAAAATGTACAGTCTGGAACATGTAAAATAACCTCCCAATTTTTACATACGACTCTCCCATTTATAAATTAGACCTGATTAGCTCTTTTTGTAACAGCATCACATTGGGAGTTTGTCTATTAAAACCCCTAAATTACCCCTTTCTTGGATACAGTATTTCATTTTTATAGAAATGGTCTGCATTCTTTATTTTTACAGAGATGTCCTTGCATTTGGCTGTACTAAGCATATTCTGTTTGAATGAGCCCAATTTACCAAGCAATCCAGGTTTCCCTGTATGACTGCCCTGTCTTTACTGCTTACTCTTCTGCTAAACTTTGTGTCATTCATAACATTGATCAGTGAATTCATGTTGTTTCATTACCAACCTCCCAAATTTATAACTAGCTCCCATGAACCCCAAGTTGAAACAAGTTCATTTGATGTTTATTCTCCACTGATAACTGCTTTCTGGATATGCACTAAGAACCAGCCAACTGATTTTAACATTTATATAATATTAACTTTTTAATCAATGCCACACAGAACTAAGTTACCAAGTCATACAAATGCACTTGCCTCTACCAAATGTATAAACTAATCAAAAAGTGATATTGGGTCTGATAAACAAAGTCTTTTTTTAAATATTGTTCCTGGTATTATTAGCACTTATTTCTCCAACCTTAAATTATTTGTTAATTGAGTTCTGTATCAGCTTTTATTTCCCATTGGTGTCAGGTTAAGTGGCCTGGATTTAACCAGGTCTCCCTGTTACTCATTTTGGAATATGGGCGAAACATTGACACTCCTCTGTTTTAGACATTTCCCCAGTGTTCCAAGTTGCATTATGAATTGATAACAGCAGACCAAAGAACATCTTGGCCAACTCTTGATGCTCATGGGTGAGAGTTATTTAGGCCAGTTGACTTAAGGAATGTGTATCCTTAGTGAAGCTGTTTAACATGATGTGTGGTTATTAATGAACTGAAAATACGACTACATCATTGTCCTGTGGTCATTCTACTTCTTTTCAAATACAGAAGAAGAATGTTTTTGAATGTTTTGCCTGTTTGCATCATTAAGAACAAATTTTCATCTCCATTTAGTTGTACCTTTCTAAATATTTCTTTTGTTCCTAATATATTTTTAAACAAAACAAAACAAAATAAAACAAAACAAAACAACATCCTTCTTATTCCACTGTCTTCAAATTCTATTATGTATTTTCCACGACTCATGACTTCTGCTGAGGCTTTTTGTAATACATGAGCAATGTTTGTAACACCCAGACATCCATTTGTAGATATCAGATAGCTTCAAGCAGTGCCCAAATGTACACCCACTGACTAAATCCTACTCCACTTGCCCCTGTTGCAATCCCTGAAAAACAATAAAATTTTAAAAGCAGGATAGACCCTTTCCCTCCTTGCTGCTTTTTTGTAATTTAGATTCAAAATTAAGATGACAGCATTTTACAAAATTAGATTAATCAGGGACTAAAGCAAGGTAGAACAGGATTGTACATATAGGTTCTGAAGTTACTTTCAGTTGAACAAGTTTATCTGCCTGCAACACGAGGCTGAATAGATAGATAGATATGGAATACCACGTTCCAGAGAAATGTCTTGAATTCGGTACCACAGAATTCTAGACACATCATTGCAGTGAGAGCTACCATACCATACCGATCTAACAGAAAAGTTGGTTAAAATCCTGTATTTACTATTAGACTTACTTTGTATTTCAACATTAGTTAATCATCTGTTTAAAAAATGTCAAGGGAAGAGGCTTCTATTTTTTTCATTAAAATTATACTGGTTGTATTAAACTTGAAACTGCTTTAAAATTTATATGAGTTGCAAATACAAGAGAAATGAATGCATTTTTAAACATCAGTACAGCAGATGGACAATACTGGAATAACAGGGAACACATTTCTAGTAATTATTTTCATTAAAAACATATTTACCTTGCTGTTACATTCACCATCAAGTTTAACTGAATTACAAAAATGTAGCCGGTGGAAAACTTTCTACAAATATGTGCATTGAGATATATAGTCTTACATGCATAGACATCCACTGACAATAAAATAGCATGAAATTACAGGGAATGCTAATTCCTTTCTTTCTAAGGGTAAAGTTGCATTTAATGATGGAAAATAAATTTTTTTTTTTAAATTCTGGCCAAAGACTAAGAATTCTATTTCTGAATAAATAGCAGGATACCTTCATATCCAAATAGCTGTACAGCAAAAAGAAAAATTATATATTGGGATTTAAAACTGTAAATGTATACCAAGTTAAAGGAAGAGGTTAGCATTTCTCAGTATGGGATCTTGAGAGCCAGACATCTTTTTATAGCAAAATAAGTGGCTTAATTTTACAAGATACAGAGCACCCATTGCTTTTCAGAGAAAAGGGGCTGTACTTGCTCAGCCTCTGTGAGAAGTAAAGTGAAATGAACTGCTTACCTGTGGTGATCAAGCCAAACCAGGTGCAACATCATAAAGACATGGAGTAAAGATTGGCAAGTGAGTGGGATTTAAAAAGAACATCAGTGTAAATAAACTAGGGCATTAGCAGAGGTAAGGAATAGCATTTAAAATGCCAATTTTCTCTTAATGGTCCTGTTAAATGTTTGCAGGTGAAGATCCACTTTTCTAACTAGTCAGTGGGTATAAATGGGTGACAGGCACTGCATTAGATATCGATATCACAGAGAAAAGGTCATGTTACAGGTTATATTTAAAATGGGAGGATTCACTTGAGAAAGGGTGTTAACCCATCACAAGTACCCTCTCAATATGTTTTTAGAGTTAGACTACTCCTTGTGAGGCTTATCTTTGATCCATTTTAGCCCAGGTTGTTCCAGGGTATTGTTAGTCAGCTCCCACTCTCTGGAGATAAAATGATTCATTTGCAGTCCTCTGAATCCCAGGATGCACATCTCTCAGCCACTCTAGCCGTTTCTACTCTCCAAACCTAGTTGAGGAAAGCATGCTCCAGAGTCACCCCATGCTGCCCTGGAGAGTCACTGGGCTTATGTGCATCAAGACCCTGGAGCAGGGGAAACACGGTTTCCCTGGTTCCAGGGTTGCACCAATCTGATGCTTCATGATCTGGCCTGGCAGCCTGGAGGCCCCACTGACAGCCTCCCATGCCTACCACTGTCCACCTTCCATAGCCCCCCTCACCTGGGAACAGACTTGGTGAGGCTCATAAGAAAGCATCTCTCCACCTGGCAAGATGAGAATGGGGGAGAAAGGGCCACGCTGATATGCCAAATTTTCAATTACCCTCCGTTAAAATGAGGTTAATTGAAGGCTTCCCACACCTTGTGCTGGATTTGAAGGCTTGTAGTCCTGAGCAAGGCTTTGGGGGGTCTAGGATGGGGCTGGGATCTGAGATCCAGTTTGGCAGGGCTCTGTGTGTGCAGCTGCCATGGAGCCAGGCGCTTGAGCTTTGCATCAGCCCCTCCCTCTTTGGATTAATGGGAGTATGCAAGACTTGTGGGAGGAAAGCTGGGGTCTCCCTGAACCCCCCAACTGGGAAGGAACCCCTGGGGGCTCAACAGGGTTTGCTGCAGGTGGCTGGTGCTTGACACCTTCCCCTCCTCCCCCAATCAGGACGGGCATGTGCAGCTCCCCACACCCCAGCAGACCTCTCCCAGCATGCACAGTTCCCCTACCTCTGATCAGCCTTCCCCACAGAGGGCAGTGCCAGGGGACTTATTGGAGCTTCAATTCCCCTGGCCCAGACACCCTCTCATTCTCAGCTCTGCCCTGGTATGTGCTGTCACATGTAGTGAGCATGCTGGTTCTCAGCTCTTCCCTGGTGTATGTTCTGTGCTGGACAGTGAGCATTTTTGTTCTCAGCCTTTTGCCCTGGCTATTCCTCCACTCCTCCAGACCCTTGGGCCAGCACAGTGCCCCCATCCCAGCCAACCCAGCTCTCCTCCACCCTGACCTCCAAGAGCCAATTCAGTGAGATACACACAGGATTTTAGTTCATTAATTTTTTTAAATACTTTTTTTCATTCCTTTCTCTTTACTCCTCCTCCCTACCCCCCACACCTCGCTTCAAATAGTTTTTCAAGATTTCTGCCAGCCCATTGGCTGGGCTCTTGTTGGCTGTGGAGGGAGGGAAGACACAGACACCATGCTAGTTTCTCTACCTCCAAACTACATGCTACCCAGCCACCTCCTCTTTCCACCACAGGGGAGAAATAAGAGTCCTGGCTGCTCCCTTGCCAGGCCCTGTAATGGCAAGTCACAGTTGTGTAGGTCTGAGATGGCATTAAGCTTTAACCTGTGACTGTTCTGAAACTGTTCAAGTTTTATGGTGGCATAATATTCCACAGATATAAAAGACTTTTAAAGATAACCTATAACAGCACTCATATTCCTTCTATGGAAGCTGGTTGGGAGGAAGAGTTGAATTAAAAGGTGCTGAAATAACCGATGAGGAAAGGGTAGGAAACAGATAGCATAGTACTTCTGCCTGTGATCTGTATTTGCAAGTTAAAGATACAGCACTTTTGTTTGTCATATGAAATTGTTAGTAAAAGGGCTGCTACATGTATATATTCTACCTCTCATGTTTTTGCTTGTAACAGAGTTATGCCTAAGGCTATAGTTCAACCAGCTGCCTTCCTACGAAGTGGTAAATCAAATTTGGTTTTTTTGTAATAATATATATCAGGTCACAACTAACCTAGCTAATTTTGCTGTGTTCAATGTGAAAAAAAAAGCCTTGTTATGACGTGGGGCTTTTGTAAATTGGTTGGTTGTACACAGGTGTTTTTTTTACCATTATTTAGTGCTACAGCAGTTACAGCAACTGCAATAAAAGGCAATTCAATAGATATTCTATTTAAATTTAGGTTTGATTCAAGGCCTTATTTTCATATTTTACCAGAGGGAAACAGAAATCAACTAGAGCTATTAAAATACTTTATGTACAGAAGTGCATTTGATGTGACATCAGTTTATTCACAAATAAATTACTTGTGAGTAAAAGGTACTGGGCACGCATCTACATGTGGAGAGAAGTGGGAGCAGATTTGCTGCCAATCTGCTCCTGCTTCCCAGGGCCCTGCAATGGGCACCTGCAACTACTGGGGGAGTTCCAGGCTCTGACTACAGCTGCCAGCAGCCAGCAGCCCTCTCCAAAACCCAGCGCCACTGGCTGCTTTCTGGCCCGCCACGTCCCTAGCCAAGAGTAGTGTGCCCAGCACAGGGACACTACACGGCAACACTTTCCTTGCTGCCTGTGCCTCCTCATGCCATGGTTGCTCCAATCCCTGCCCGACACCCCATACTCCTGCTGGCTGCCACACTTGCCCTGCTGGCCCATGGCCATTTCACCCCTCTTGGCTCCCCAACATGCAGTGACCACCTACCTCCTTGCCGCTGCACCCGCTGCCTGGTCTCCATCTGCCTGGCTGGACCCCAGCAGGGACACCGACGATAGGCTCCAGGATGCCACCACTGGGGCTGCTGTCACCCTCCTGGGCTTTATGCCCTGTCATCTCTGGGCCCACCAGGTCAGACATTAGGGCTGGAAGGGACCTCGGAAGATCTTTGAGTCCAAGGGAGCCAGGAAACACCCGTGCTACCACAGCTATGTGAGCACAGGCCTCTCACATGCCAAGGAATTTGTCATGGGTGGCAGCAAAGTACAAGGCAGCTTGGGCTTGCCCCCTGCACTGTTGTAGGTCAGGATCCCATGCCAGGTGCGCAGATGTGTCTGGGGCACCACGGCCATCAGCAGCAAAGCATAGTGTCAGACATCCTTCAGTCTGTGCAACCAGCTCCTCATGCCCTGCCTGGGGCATGTGCAGGAGGTGCATGCTCAGGCTGCAGCAGCAGCACAAGGCAGGGCTGGCCTCAGGATGCTGTACAGATTGCATTGTAGGCGGTGACTCATGACACCACCTAAGAGGCCAAACCCTCATAGTGAAATCAAACCCCTTGTAGTAACGCCTGAGGCCAGCTTCAT
>JAGPOW010003642.1:59004358-59015121 GCA_030014935.1 Caiman crocodilus | reverse complement strand
GGACCGGCGGACTTGAACACGTCCAGCCTCTCCAGTAGTTCCCTAACTAGCTCCTCACTAACCCCTGGCCCAGACATGCCTCTCCCGGGGCCCGAGGGCGTATAAAGTAGTTTATACACAGGTCCAGAATGGGGCTGAAGCCTTCAGGTAGAGTCCAGAAGTTGTCCATTTTGTGCTGTGTATGGTTCCAGTCCATAGTGGATGGATCACTGTATAGCTCCTTGTCATGCCTTAGAAGATATAGGTTTGATGCTGAAGCAAAATTTTGACCAAAGCCACTGGAAATTTAGAAAAGTGTTTGGTTCATGCAGCATTAGAGATAGAAACTTTCCCAGAACATATAAAGACCCAAAGACCAGCAGATAGGTTCCACTCAGCACTGAAGTTCTGTTCTTACTGCAGTGCTACACAACCTCTTTTTATAATGGGACTCAAATTCCTACCTGAAAAATAAGACCAGTATCATTCTACCACCTCTACCACCTCTAAAAGGTGATATAAGGATAAATACATTAAGAGTATTCATTCTGTGACCCAAGTTTCATATAATGTCTGAAAAAAATAAATCAGCTATCAAATGTTTAATGTGGTTTTAAAAGTGACAAGCCTCCAGGTTGGAATTTGACTCTTTGATCTCTAAGAAGCTTGTAAGTGAAAGAAGTACAAATGTTTGTATTCACTCGGAACTAAGTCACAAAATTTAAGTGATTCACATTTCAAAGGACTCTAAATAAACACCAACTCAAAGGACTTAAAGATAACATGGAATGTGATTCTATTCCCCAATTAGGTAATATTATAATAACAGATGAGAATAATTTGATCCTTTTTATGTTTATTTCCAAATAAGAATAGAATGAAATAATTTGGAAGGAATTAACTTACCCTCATTTTTATATAATTAATAACTTTGTATGGCTCTTGAATCAAGCCATGACAATAACAATTCAAAACAAGCAATATTTAGCCAGGACTTCCATATAATTGAATTGAAAGAGTAACATTCCTTATTGTGTCTTCTGTCCTTCCCACCATGAATATCAGTCTTCAGACTGCATTAGTAGGAGCGTTGCCAGCAGATAGAGGGAAGTGATTCTTTTTCTCTGTTCAGCACTGGGGAGACCACATCTTGAGTACTGTTTCAAGCTTTGGGCTCCTCATTACAAAAAAGATGTAGACAAATTGGAGAGAGTCCAGTGAAGGGCAAGAAAAATGATAATGGGGCTGGGGGACATGACTTCTAAGAAAAGGCTGAGGGAACTGGGCTAATTTAGTCTGGAGCAGAGAAGACCAAGGGTGGATTTCATAGCAGTATGCCAACTGTAAGTGTTGTAGGGCTTGCTGTCACTGCCCTGAGCTCATTTTCCTACAGGCAATGACAGGTGGACCTTGGCTTTGGAACACTTGGTCTGCCAGAAAGTTGGTCTTATGTTTCTCACCTGCCACAACTTTGATGATATTTTGTTGCTAGGAAGCAATGCCCAAGGTGATCCTGCCCAGTCTTAATCCCTGTTTTCTTCTGTGGGGCTCCAAACTTCCTCTTTACCCCACCCTAGCCTCTCCAGGTGGCACTCGTAGTTCTCTGTAGCCAGATATTAATGCTGCCTGTTGGTCTGTTGTTCTTCCCTCAGCCACCAGGGTGACCGTTGGCTTTAGTTAGCTGCATACCCTTCCAGGACTGGCCTTGGCCTGCACTCAAATGTCCCCCCACAAAAAAAGTATCACCTGACTGCTCTCAGTCTGTTTGTCAGCCTCAGTCCATGTTCCCTTTGCCTGGGGTTGGGCTCTCATGTCCAAATCACAACAAAAAAAATCAGTTAATCCAGTCACTGCCCTGCACAGGCCTGCCCCAGCTTACTCGTAGCATTCACAGTCCCAATGGGATTTCTCGCATGTGCAGTGAGGCTCTAACCTGAAACCAGCAATTTTTCTGGCCTCTCCCCTGGCTCCTCAGCTGTCACACCACTCCAGGGATTATCACAGGGTTGGGCAATATACAGCCCATGGGCTGGATCTGACCCACAAGGCCATTCCATCTGGCCCACAGGGCCCCTAAACAAATTTAGAAAATTAAAATTTATCTGCCCTTGGTTCCTGTCAAAGATGATGGGAACCAGGGGCAGTAGGACTCAGGAGAAGCCCCAGCAGGCTGCTGCAAGAGCAGGCCCTGTCTGGCCCTGTCCCCCATGGCTGGAAGCCCCAACAGGGGCCTCTGTTCTGGGAACACCTAGCTGCCCCAGCACAGGATGCTCAGGTAAGGGGGAGAAAGGCCAGGGGATGTGTTGGTGCTGAGTGTGGGTGGAAAATTGGCTCCTCCCTAACCCCGTGGCTGGCCCTCCTTGCTGCAGCTGCTTGCAGCCTGTGTGGGGCTGTCTTGACCAGGCACAGGCAGCCCCATGTGGACTGTGAGCGGCTGCAGTGTGGGGTGCTGGCCATGGCATAGGGGAGGAGCTGCTTTTCCCCACACTCAGCACTAGCTTGTAACCCACCTCTGTTGCTAGCCTGGGCCTCGTGCAGCTCCAGGCTCGCCTGTTAAGGCTGCGCTGCGATGGCAGCAGCTGCAGCCCCACCACATGCCGCACCGGGCAGTGTTTGCTGCTGCTGCCTGCTCAGAGCTCACGCCATGATAGGCTGTGGTGAGGCTGCCACCGCCACCTCTGTGGTGCTCAGCATATGAGGTCCAGGCAGGCAGCAACAGCAAACACTGCCTCCACTTGCCTCCTTCTCTGGGTCATACCCTCAGAGTTTCCCTGGCTGGTTTCGCAACACTTGTCTGCCAGGACGCTCAGTTGCTCCTTTCTCTGTGGCTTACAGGGAATCGACCCCACTCTGCCCCACTCTGGGGCCAGAAATACCTCTGAGCAGCCTCCCTCCTCCCATCTGAAGTGAGGTGCTGCTCCAGAAGTACGGTGTTTGCTTCTCTTCCCTTCTGGTCTCAGGCTGCAGCCCTGCCGGCCATCCATACTGCAAGTGTTGCTTGCTTTCACTTTCCCTGTCTGTTGCTGCCGGTGCTTTTCTTCTTCTAACCTCCCCTGCCCAGCATATAAGGCACCTCAGGGCTTTTCCACTCTCTCTCGCTCCTTAACAAGTAGCCTTTAACTACCTGAACGGTTGTTCCAAAGAAGATGGAGCTAGACTGCTCTCAATGGTGGCAGATAACAGAAAAAGGAGTTTGGACTAGATATTAGGAAAAAGCATGAATGCCTTGTGCCTCCCAAGCTGTGGGGGGCACAGCGACTGCCTGCAGGCAGCAGCTGTGGTGGCAGCGGTGGGGGTATGGCAGTGGTGAGCAGGGACTGCATGCAGGCAGCCACAGAAATGTCAGTGTTGAGGGCGGGCCTAGCAGGGACCATTCGTAGGTGGCCATGGTTGTGTCGGTGGTGATGGGTTGTGGGTAGTGAGCACCGAGTGGTGATCGGTGACTGCCCACAGATGACACCAGCAGCGTTGGCAGGGGGTGGGACGGGGAAGGAAGAGGTGGTAAGCAGTAACCACCCACAGATGTCACCAGCACCGTTGGTGGTGGCCAGTCTCAGGTGGTACACAGCCAATCTTAGGGGGTGCATGTGTGTTGCCAATGGGAAAAAGTTTCTAATGAGGAGGGTAGGAAAGCAATGAGACACATTACACAGAGAGGTTGTAGAGCCTGGAGGTTTTTAAAACCCAGGTAGACTAAGCATTGACTGGGATGATGTAGTTAGGGATGGTCCCGTTTTAAGCAAGGGGTTGGACTAGATGACCTTCTGAGGTCTCCTCCAAACCTTATTTTCCGTGATTCCATTTTCATGATTTCAAATCAGTGCATATACCATGTTTCAGAAAGAGTGCCTGCAAGTAAACAGAAGGAAATAATTTAGAGTCTTATTCAAAGTTTCCACTCTTAACAACCTTAAATGAATATTGTCAGGTTAAATTTGATTTAAAATGCAGCTGTTGCAAAACTGAAGCTTTTACAAAACAATAAATATATTTCCCTAAAAAAATACAATAAAAATGACAGGAACATTTGGAATATTGTGCCACTATGTTAATAATTTAAAACCAAAAAGAGGGTGTAAGTAGAAATAAAGAGAAACCAGTAGTAAAACTAAGAAATTCTCTGTCCAAGTTGAATTTCAGAAAATTTCAGAATTTCAGAAAAGCAAGAAAGAATTCCCCTCACATGGTCTTCTGCTGCCTTCTTTTATCTGAAATATTTCTACTTTGGATAGCCAAAGTATCTAGTCTTAAAAATAGTCTATCTTGATTTCTGCATCTTCTGAGCAACAGACTGTCATACTATGAGTAATACTGTGGTTGTGAGTACTCAGGGCAAAGAGAAGGCAAGCCACAATCCTAGTCCTCATGTTCTGTGAGATCAATGACTTTTACTTTGCCATGATGACCAGATGGGGCTATCTATGACCATACTCCTTTGTATACTGGCTCATGAAGCTGAATCTGACAAGGGAAGCACTCTTTTCTCTGTTGTGAAGTTGCTGCATCAGCACATGGTTTCCTGAGCCTGGGGAGGAATCACAATACTAGTTATCAAATATTCCACCAGGGACTGCATGGCAGTTATCTCCTCACTCCTAGATATGTGGGTTGTGGCACAAAACCCATTCATTATTTTTCCCCTTCTTGTGACACACGATGTAATGGTTGACAGGACCAGACTCCATCAACTTCCAACTTTAACTTCCCTGCTACATCCAAGCCAACTTTCAAGCCCATAGCAACAGGTCTAATCATTCCTTGTGCCATTCTCACTGCTGTGCTGCCAAATGTGGTTAATTTAGACTAAGCCATTAAATCTCTTGGCAAGCTTGTTTGTAGCTGCTCATTTTCAACCTTGCGTTTCAAATACTATCATTATGTTTTGACAGTGCATAGTTACTGAGAATGTTACCCTGTATCTTTATCTTCACCAGGATTATCTGATAGTCCTGAAATGGTACTTGTAGAATTTAGACTAAGGCTACATTTGCGTAGTTATGCTTCTACCTCTGAGTAGGGAGCAAGGCCTTGGAGCAGCTGCAAACTGAAGGTAATATCCAACATTTGAAAAGGAGAGAGAAGGCATGCATGCCAGGCTTTTCATTAAAGCATTTCAGCTTGATTGAATTCCAGCAAGTGTGTTACTGTGGTCTGCTAGTCTGTCTTTCTGATTACTTGGACAGTGTATCATATGCATTCATGTGTGTCTGTGCCAGTGTTCCAGCCAGCCTACATGTGAGGAGAGCAAGTTTTAGACTTTCTGCTTTCAGGTAGCGTGGATGATGGATGATGGCTATAGCTCATAGTCTTGGCCCAAGGTGATAGTTTGACTTATTTATAACTGGCCTTCAGCTACTGAATGTCAAAAACAACTGCTGGTCTATTTGGTCTATATGAAAACATAGTATACTAAGCAGCATATTTATGAACTTAAATTCAGTGTCAGCACTGATGTCAAGTTTGTAACTGGAAAAAAAGATGCTCTCTGGCTTAACAAATAAGTATTTTAAATAATTACTGTCACACTGCCAAATCAGTTTCAAAACAACAAAGTCAAGGTTTGCATTGCAGAACTTAGTTCCTGGTTCTGCAGTCACTTCCAAATACAACAAAGAATGTAGTGATTGTAAAGCTGTGCCTACCAGCATGTGAAATTACTGGAATATATTTTACATTCTTTCAAGGCTGATCCTATATTATCCTGTCCTATTGCAATAAATAAGGAGGGAGAATAACTATCCTAAGTGGACACGCAGTATTATTGAGATGGTGTCCCAGAATGCAAATTGCTAGTGGTTATTTTCAGTGAGCTTATATATAGGATATAATGTACATCTCTGATTTGCTGGTTTGACTAGCTGAGGCTTGATTTTCCCCACATACCTGTTCTAGGAGGGCATAACTAGAGTACAGATGTTTCTAAGAGCATAAAGACAGTTTGGGCTTCAGCAAATCTATCTAATGAGACATAACATTTCCTGTGATGTGCCATATCTACCAAAACATTTAGAAGAGCATCTATACCTCAGAACTTTTAAATGTTCCCAAATGTGAAAGAGAATATATATTGAAGATGAGAGTCTAAAAGCTTTTAAACAGTGTTTAAATAGGGGTTTTTTTGTACCCTGTGTCTATATTTACCACATATTTAGAATAGTTAATAACTGATGTTCTTTCAGAATCATTATGAAAACTGTTACATCAGTGTTTTTACACTGGTATAATTATATTTTCTCTACTCTAGTTACTCACAGTTGTATGTGAAATCAGTCTCTTGCTATTTATTCTAAACTTCAATAATGATACATTCAGAACAAATTTTCTAAAATAGGCTGTATCAGGTTCTTAGGTCTCAAGTGGTTTACTTTATTTGTAGTGACTTGCTCCTTAATAGATCAGAATGAAAGGTGGGCCAATTTTACTGTGAAGGATTACTACCCTCTTAGGGAGTGCTCTTGGCTAGTACAGATGTTACGCATATCATGCATTAAGCAGGCAGAAAGCACTCTGAAGCTGTAACTGAACAGATGTGCATGGCCCTTCGAGTACTTTAAAATGGCAGATTGTGGCTTCAGTTAACCCTTGATGGAGGTGTACTAACCTAAACTGCTGTAGGGGAAGGGCTCCAGAGTCTCTCCTCCCCAGAGTAACCCAGGCTAGGCAGTGGCACACCACTGCTTAGTGGAGGGGGGGCTGAGGGCCTTTCTTTCTGCAGATCCCCCTTCTGGGCCATGTCATGATGCAGCCCAGGCAGGGAGCTGCAGGGAGAGAGATTCAGGGTATCTCTCCCCACAGCAGCCTGGACCAGGCAACAGCGAGCCACTGCTTGAGGGGTGTGTGTGTGTGTGTGTTGGGGGGGGGGGGGGAGTCTGTGGGAGAGAGGCTCTGGGGTCTCTCTCTAGAAAGCTGCCTCTGCCAGGCCAAGGCACAGTGCAGCTTGGGCAACAGGGCTATGAGGAGAGGGGATTGGGGTCTCTTTCCCTGCAGCTGCCCCTCCTGGACCACTTTGTGGCACAGCCCAAGGTGGGGTGGGGGTGGGGGCTGACAGTCACCAGCTGGTGTGTGGCAGGGGGAGTGGCATAGGGGAGAGGGTCTACTGGGGCAGACTCCTGGGAGACGTGTGGGAGCACCCCTAGTGACTAGTGTGGGAAGGCTCTGAGCTCCTCCCCATCAAACTGCAGATGTTTGTTCAGTTCCCTCACACTCCAATAGTACTTTAAGTAAAGCACATTAGTTAGAGCACTTCTGCCAGGGGATTTTTCAACATCTGTTCTTAGCCCTTGAGCCCATGTGGAAAATAGTGAGATACATCCACTGCCTCTGAGTTACAATGGACAGGATGAAGAAAGGCGAGAGTGGGTTAGAAGCTCGGCAACAGTCACTCTTGGGGTCCAGGTGACAAGCTGAAATGGATACCAAAGACTTTTGTGGCTGAGCTGAAGCCCTCAGGGAAGAGCTTTATGATGTGTTTTGAGACTTATTCTTCCTTTGAAGCCCTTTTAAATGGGATGTACTCTTTTGGTTTGGTCTCCCCTTGGCTTATGCTTGCCCTTGTTTCCTTTGGAAATGCAAAGTTTGCTGAAATGTGCTGCATCCCAGAATCTCAACAAATTCCCCCAACATTGCTAAGGTTTTGCAAACAGTATAATAAATAACATAAACCAATTGGATACATAGAGTCAGTTTGCCTCATAGTCATTAGGCGTTGCAATGCCATTTAGGCATTGAAGTGTCTGACAAATAGGTGCTGGCCACAGGAGGACCATTGGAATCAAAAGGGTTAGGTGTATAGGAAGTATCATAACAAGGGGTGGATAAGCAGGGCACCAGTCCTAGGTGCCAGAATGGCAGCTGTCTGGCTGCTGGGGGACTCCTTCCTCCTCGACTGGCTGCCAGGGCTACACTGACCCAAAAAGGTTTAAAACCCCTGGTCTACAGGTTAGAGCACTTGACTAGGAAGTTTCTGGTCTTCCTCATCCTGAGGTGTCACTCTCCATCTCTCCTGTTGAAGCTGGCCCACTTGGGCAAATGTTAAGATGCCCAAAGGAGAGCATAGTAAAGTAAGTATGACTCTGTGGCCCTCACTTGGGATGGGGGGTGGGGCTGGGTTCTGGACCCAGTTCCTGGAACCATTTATGTATTTTACATTAGACAGTCATTGGCTAAAAAAAGCTGGGAAGCCAATAACAGCTTGTATAAAGATGATCTATAGTCTCCAGGGAAATGAAAAAAGATTTCACCCACTTGATATCTTCTAATCACACAACATCTGTAATATTGTTTAGAAGTGAAAGACAGATGACAGCTCCTGTCCTGTGGTACTGCTGCTAGTATAGTGGAGATGGCATTGAATAGCAGTAGTAATCTGATAGGCAGGTTTCCCAGAAATAAGAGGCTAGGAAGCCAAACTAAAAGTTTCTCAATTATAAAGGGATTAAGGAATGGCTGTGAGCACTTTGTGTCATCTTTGCTGGATATTCAGTGGGTGAGAAGAGTTATCTAGGGGTCAATTATTCCAGTGTCTGAGGAGTCAGTCTTGTGCCATTCACAATGGTTTGTAAATCCAAATGAAGTGGCCCATTGCTATTGCTAAATAGAATTTGGTAATTAATTTGTTTCTAACAGTATATTCCATGTTTGCCCCCTTCTTTTTACAAAGGGCCTGTGAATGTATTGTTCTAATCCAATTACCCTTTTATCACACCTTTAAATGGCAGTTTTACAGCCATGTAAGTGCTTCCACATCCACACTGCATGGATAATAGAATCACAAACCTTGTGTAAGTGCCAGAGGTACCACTTAAGCATGGAAAGGGTAGTAAAATTCCACCTCTGTGAATTTCTCCAGTGGATTCATTTTTCAGAGTTATGTGGGAATTTTTTTCAGCAAGCCATAGTTGGGCTGCAGACTGTTTGTAGCAAATATTTAAAATGCCACATTTGTGCTGTTTTGCTTAGTTAAAGTTGCGGGACATATTTCTGTTCTGTGATTGAAAGACTTGTATAACTAACCAGACCAGTAACAATAGCAAGAATTTTGAACAGCAAAGGTGGGTGAAAAAGCTGTTTTTCCTAGGTCAAGTATACTGGGTCTTAAGGTCTCCTTTTTGTGTATAGTTTTTCTAACAAATTTTGTTTGCTAGAATAGTCAGGGGAATCCAACATAAAAGATATACATATCAAATCAATATTAATTAATTTAAAAAGTAAATGAATATTTATGGGGAGGGAC
Source organism: Caiman crocodilus (assembly GCA_030014935.1). NCBI lineage: Eukaryota > Metazoa > Chordata > Crocodylia > Alligatoridae > Caiman > Caiman crocodilus. The sequence continues at coordinate 59,005,910 of JAGPOW010003642.1, read as the reverse complement.
TGCATTTTCTCAGCCCCAGTCGTAGTGACATTGATATGGAATAGCATGGAGGCCATCATGAAGCCTTAGCTTATGACAAATTTCATAAAACTGTTTAAAGTTGTGAGTGTCACCCAAACTTGTAAAATCCAGGTTTCTCTTCCATGCAATTTCTGTACACTGATTGCTGCCACTCCAGGGTTATTTCTCAGAGATGTGAAGTGTAAACTGAGAAAACAGCATGCTAGTTAACTCAGAGGTGGGCAACATGCAACACTTTCATCTGGCTGCGGCACCCACCAAGGAACTGTACCCCACCCAGCCTTTCTGCCCCTGAGGGTGGGAGCGAAGCACCCTGTCAATATACACCATTGCACCTCACTCCCACCCTCATGGGTAGAAGCCAGCAGCAGCTTCTGGGTTGGGCTGCTGCTGCCACTGCTGCAGCCACTGGGGGACTTACTTGGCTTTCCCTGTATCTAGCTCACTCTGGGCACCAGTTAGGGAAGTGGCAAGGGTGGGGGTGTGGGGAGGAGCTGCAGCTGGATGGGGTTGGCACTGGTGGCATTGCAGAGCCTGTGTCCAGGGAGTAGCAGCAGTGCAGAGCTCAAGTGGGCAGGGTGTGGGTGTAAGGGAGTGTAGGGGAGTGTGGGAGAGTGTGAGGACCCCCCATATGCCCCCATGGTGTGTAGCCCCTGCTGGCACCAACAGCAGCAGCAGTGCCAGCAGCAGCAGCAGCAGCAGTAGCACATGGAGGCACTCAGGGTGCTTGTTTCCAGCACAGGTGCTGGCACCCTGCAGCATGAGGCTCCAGTCAGCACTGCACATTGTGGCAAGGAGCACAGCTTTGCCAGGGCACCTCTGTTGCTGAGGCTCCATGCCTTGCATGCGCATTTCTGCACTTGTGTACTACTGGAGGGAAGTTCTGCACTCTGGAGCCAGCTGCCTTCCCCACCACTTGCCATGCAGGTCCTGGGACTCTGCTGGAAGTGGAGGGGAGCCCCAGCCTTTGCTTGCCTGTGAAGTCCTGAGACCTGCGTGGCAGGGGTTGGGGAAATCAGTCTGCTTCAGTACCTCCAGTGGTGTGCGAGTGAGGGAACTGTGTGTGTGTGGCTTGGAACCCAGGTGATAAAGGTGGGCCAGAAGGGCTGCACTCCTCACTGTGATGTGCATGCCGCAGGGTGTCAGTGCCTGTTCAGGGCACGAGTGCCCCATGCACCCCTGCCTGTTGCTGCTGTTGCTGTTCCTGCTGGTGGGGGCTATGCATCATGGAGGGGTATATGAGGGGGTCCTCACACCCCTCCGCCCTCTCACATACCCCACAGACACTAGATACCCAAACCCTGCTTCCATAACCTCCCCACATGTACCTAACTTATCTTATTGCCCCCACACACAACCACATCCCCCCCACAAACCCCTCTCACATCACATCACACACACACACACACACACACACACACACACACACACACACACACACACACACACACACACAATAAACAAGACTAATACTTTATTTTATAGTTATTATGAAAACAAATCAATAACATCAGTATTTTGGGGAATGTTT
>JAGPOW010003642.1:58957518-58994853 GCA_030014935.1 Caiman crocodilus | reverse complement strand
GGTATGAAACTGGCCTCAGGCGTTACTACAAGGGGTTTGATTTCACTACGGGGGTTTGGCTTCTTAGGTGGTGTCATGAGTCACTGCCTACAATGCAGTTTGCACACAGTTAAGCCTGCAATCCTCCAATTTTCCTGTGAGAACATCATGGGATTCCAGATCAAAGGCCTTTTGGAAGACTAGTTATACAATGTTGATCTCCTCTCTCTTATCCAGGCAGTGAGTTACCTGGTTGTAGAAGGAGATGAGATTGGTAAAACAAGACATGCCCAGAATGAAGCCATGCTGGCTGTTATTCAGAATCCTACCTTCTGCAAGCATATTGCACATAGAGTCCTTGATGAATTTTTCCAGGATTTTCCCTAGGATAGAAGTTAGGCTAACTAGCCTATAGGTTCTACGGTCCTCTATTCTCCCTTTTTTGAAGATTGTGGGGGCCAAGAAACGCTGGCGGAATGGGGCTGCTGATGGAGTGGAATTGAGGCGCTAGACACGCAGGTTGTTGGAAGCCAAAAAACCCTTTACTTACAGTCCTTAGGCTGTAGGCACATTCCTTGAAGTTACAAACTTAAACAGGAACTCAGGCACACAGAAGCTCACACGCAGGGTATGGGGCATCGGATGAATCCGGCGGGGAGTCGTTGTCGGTTGATCAGGCCTCCTTCATGGCTTGGAAATGCACGCGGGATCTCTCCTCATGCATGTCCCAGCTGTCCTCTGGTTTGGGCGGGCATTGCCCAAGCCTCTTATTCGGTCAGCGGGCCAATTGCCGACCGACACATATGCATAATTTAACGTAAGCCAGTCGCAAGCATGCACTCACTGGTGGAGCTGCAAGGTTTTGGCGGGCTCTGACCGTGCACTGAAACTTTTCCTGCACTACAGGGGAAAATCCCTGCTTCCGTGCTCGCAATGTGCTCAACACAGCTGTACCGAGGCATCTCTTAACTGTTTTGCACAGACAAAGATAAGCACAACGTTGGCCCTCTTCCAGTCTTCAGGGACCTCCCTGAAGTGCCACAAGTTTGTTTGGGTTTTTTGCCCCTTCCATGAGGTAAGGGTGGAGGCAGAAAGAAAAGCAGGTTTGCTTTATCTTTCCTGGGAAGAAATAGTTCACAGGTCATTGGCACCATGCAGAAAACCCAGTGTAAAAACTGTGTACATGGTGATGGTGTCCTCCTGGAGCTCCTCTGGGATTCTCACGATGCCGAATACTATGCAAGTGGGCTTTTCAATCCCAACTCAGGTGTCCGTATGTGAAAGCATGGAGCCTGGGAAACAAGCAGGAAGAATGGGAAGTCATCGCACAGAAATGGAACTATGACATGATTGGAATAACAAAGACTTGGTGGGATAGCTCACATGACTGGAGTACTGCCATGGATGGGTATAAACTGCTCAGGAAGGACAGGCAGCAGAGAAGGAGTTGCTTTTCAAGTAAATGAGCTGTTTGATTGCTCAGAGCTCCAGTATGAAACTGGAGATAAGCCTGTTGAAAATCTTTCGGATAGGGTCAGAGGGGAGAGCAACAAGTCTGATATCATGGTGAGTGTCTACTATAGCCCACCGTACTAGGAGGATGAGCTGGATGTGGTTTTCTTGAAATAGCTAGCAGAAGTTTCCTGATGACAGACTCTGGTTTTCAATCACCAGGGGGAACTTCAATCACCATGACATCTGCTGGGAGGGTAATACGGCAGTGCACAGGCAATCTAGGATGTTTTTGGAGAGTGTTGGAGACAACTTCATGGTACAAGTGTTAAAGAGCCCAGGTAGGGGCTGTGCTTTTCTTGACATGTGCTCACAAACAGGGAAGCACTGGTGAGGGAATGTAGAAGTGGGTGACAACTTGGGCAGCAGTGACCACAAGATGATCAAGTTTAGGATGCTAAGGAAAGCACTTGGAGGAGAAGAAGGTGATTAGGGACAGTCAGCATGGATTCACCAAGGGCAAATTATATCTGACAAACCTGATTGCCTTCTATGATGAGATAACTGGCTCTGTGGAGGAGGGGTGAGCAGTGGACATGATATACCTTGATTTTAGCAAGGCTTTTGATATGGTCTCCCACAACATTCTCACAAGCAAGCTATGGAAGTATGGGTTAGATAATGGACCATAAGGTGCATAGAACACTGGCTGTATCTTTGGGCTTAAAGGGTAGTCTTTGTCAATCCTTAACAGTTGAGAATGATTGTCTTCCATGATTGTCTTATCTGTGTACTTGAAGAGGGCTGATGAGGCCAATCCAGGATCAACAGACTCTACTGCAGCTTGGACATGTGTTTCTGTGTGTTGTGGGTGGTACTGGTTTCTTGATTTAGTGTGTGACATGCTGTTTCTGTCACTCCCACTTTTCAATCTGCTGTTGTTCTTTTGAAGTTTCAAAGCGCTGAGATCCCTGCAGCAGACTTTTCCTTCTTTTGAGGCCATCTTGGGCAATAGTCTCCCATGAGTTGACAGCAATTTCATATTTTATAAGTTGGTCTCGAGAATGTCCCTGAAGCATTTTCTCTACCCTCCTCTTGAGTGTATGTCTTGACTGAGCTGGGAGAATAAAACTTGCTTTGGAAGTCTGGAGTCAGACATCTGAATGACATGGCTGGCCCAATGAAGTTGATGTCAAATGATTATTGCCTCAATTCTCATGGTGTTTGTTGCAGAAGGATGCTAACATTGGTGCATGTGTCTTTCCACTGGCTTTGGAGGATTGTCCTCAGGAAGCATTGATGGTACTTCTCCAACAACTTTATGTGACTCCTATATGTTATCTATGTCTCAGCATTTTATAGCAAGGTGTGGAGGATGGTTGCCTGATAAACCATGAGCTTGGTTTTGGATCTAATCTCACAATCTTTGAACACCCATTTCTTTAGGCATTCAAAGGCTGTACTTGCACATTTGAGGCAATGTTGGAGAAATGGCTTCTGAGGTATGGGAAAAAACATTCTTCAGAGTCTTACCATGAATCTTGATTATTGGATCTGGGGACTGTTCATTAGGAGCTTGTTGGTGGAGGACCTTAGGCTTTTGTATCAGTCCCATTTTCTTGTATGCTTTGGCAAAGACATCAACAATTGCCTGAACGTCTGCTTCTGAGTGAGCACATGTTACTGCATCATCGAAGTACTGGAACTCAATGTTCAAAGTCAGGGTGGTATTGTTTTAAAGCACTGGAGCAGGATATCTAGAGAGGTTGTGGATTCTCCATCCTTGGGTGTTTTTAAGACCTGGATAAACAAAGCCTTGGCTGAATTGATCTAGTTGGGGATGGTCCTGCTTTGAACAGGGGCTTGGACTAGATGACCTCCTGAGGTCCCTTCCAGCCCTAATTTTTTATGATTCTATGATTCTATTAAATGATATCCCCCTTCCCCAATATCTCACTCCATGTCCCCTTTTATCAGTACCATGGACTCAGTTGTTGGTCGAAGGAAGGTTGGGGTGGAAGCAGCTGATTATGGAACTTGGTGCACTGCATCAGCATCCCTGAGCACTGCATTAAACTGGTATGTGTCAGAGCCATTATGAGGCCTGTTGCTGCTGGTTCGGGTGCAAGCATATGCTTGTTTTATACTTTTCAAATGCTGCCTTCTCCACTGGCTTTTCTAGTAAGTGCTCACTGCCACATACCTCTGTGAGGTCCACCTGCTTTCTGAGCTGTGTCCAAAATCATGCTCACTGGCATATTCTTTTCATTGACTGATGGGAATTCAGTTGGGTTCTGCTAGCTGTCAGAGGGCACTGGTTCAGAAGCAGGCCCCTGGGATCTCCTGTGAGGAGAATGAGGGAGCAAATCGTGCATAGGACATTAACTATGATAGCCTAGTCAGGGCAAAGAGGGGTTTTGTGAGGCAGCCCTGACAGGAAATAGTGGGACTGATATTGACAGACATATGTAATCATGTCCTGCAGTGTGCAAGTCCATTCATTATATACTGTGGGAGATGGGACCTCTCATGCACAAGCTAGGGCACATAATTGCTCAGACTCTGACCCCAAAACATGCTTCTGGCATTTGCTAAATGTGTGTGAGGGGACAATGGTATAGATGGTTGACATGTTTAAATTTAAAAGCATACGCAGGTTCACTAACAAATACTGTCATTTAGATATGCTCTAAATGTCTTGAGGGGTTTATCACATTGTTAGAGCTTAAATAAAAAGTGCACGTGCAAGTGTTTGAACACTTATATACAACATTCTTTGTATATGTAATGACCATTTAATTTTGTGGTTCAGGAACACAACATTTACTTGGTCAAAGAGTAGCATTTTGTTAACTTGTGGCAGATCAGGCCCTAGAAACAGACAAAAACACTTTGCCACTGTGACATGCACACACAGTTGTGTGTGGTAATCCACAAGTGCAATTTATGAAGCTCAATACTATAAATGTTTTAATGAGACACAAGCAGTATTTGTTGTTCAGCATTCTTTAGAACTGCAAATACTTTGCTATTGAACATCTGAACAATCAATTGTTCGTTCTGTGTTCGGGAAATGTCTTTTCTGTATCTGGATACTTGTGCTCACATGGAAAGGGAGCCAGACATGAACAAGACTGCTTGGTGTTCTTAGTCACTTATTATTTTAAATCAGGGGTTTTCAACCTTTTTTGGTCGGTGTATCCCTGGTGGCTGGTCGAGAAGTGAGGAGTCTCCTGGTGGCCAGTCAACAAGTAGGGGGAGCGGTTGATGAGTGGCAGGGGATAGTGGCTGATTGATGATGGGGGGGGATCCCCTTGGAACTGCCAGCCGCATGTGGCAGCAGAACCAGAGGTGCTGGTAGCACAAGTGGTGCAAAGTGCTTACGGCTCCACCCCCCGCTTCTCCATGCTACTGTCACATTCCCTCTGGGGCCTTCCCAAGTACCCCTGTTTTAAACATATTTCTGTCAAAACTTGTTAGAAAAGAATCAACAACTGTCCACTCAGGGAGAAGAAATGATACAAAGCGCTACATGTGTCTAGTCACAGACCAAATAGTGTATTAAATTACCAGGTCACAAATTTCTGTTGTCTGACATTTCTTTGCTTAAGAAGCAGTGGTTCCTAAACTTTTTGGATCACTGTCAACCCTCAGAATTTCTCATGGGTTTACTTCCTTTACCTCCTCTCCTTTCTGCAGACCACTTATCATAGCCTCACAGGTCACCAGTGGCATGTGGACCAGCACTATATTAAACTATTCCACAACTACTTCAGGATAGTGAGTACCTTCTAGAAACCAGGATTGCATGAAAACAGATTAAAGGACTAAATTTAATGGATTTATTCACAATGAATAATTCAAGTAGTCCTACTCAAGATTGATTATTTGTTTTTCCTTGAAGAGAAAGACTGTTAATGGACAGAAAGGAAGGCTTAGGAGCTTAAGCATTAAGCCTGGAATGCCAGTTTCAAATGCAGGTGTTGTCAATTTTTCTTTTTTTCAGATGAAAGTTTCTGTGGTAATATAAAACAGTTTAACAGGTGTCAGAGTCTTTCATATGAAACTTGGAAAGCTGAAGGCTATATCCTCAGAGGTACATAACATGGGCATTGCAATCCATTTTAGTGAGCTGGTGGAGAATGCTTAATTTGAGAATAACACCATCAGGGTTCGAGTTTTTGCTAAGGGTCTGAGCAGCTCATTATTTATGGGTTGGCATCTTCACTTTAGGGATTGGTGATACTTATCAAAATCTGGGGCAGCAGCTTTGTTTTTGGTTTTGAGGATGTTAGTGATACCAAAATAGTGTGGTGCTGTTTCTGAACAGCTGCACTGTGTGCTCACGTGCACATTTCCCTCTTCCTCTGACTTGGTGTTCACCTCCCACTTCATGCATTATGCCACTCTGCACTGCACTGCTCTGCCCCTTGTGACAAGGGGAGGACAGGAAAGCCTTGAGACTCCATCTGCTGTTTCATCTAAAGTGATGTGGGGAGCAACAGCCTGCTAGGAGCCGAGGGGCCACAACTTAACTCTGGGAAGGCATCATGTGACCCATGGGCCACCAATTGGACAGCCCTGATGTAAGGTAAAATTTATGGTTGTAGACAAATAATTTGACTATAAGCAAATCACTCCAATGAATAATTAACATAAAACACCACACACTGAACTATGTAGAACTTGACAGGTCTGGAGTTGTGAATGCTCAGCACTTGAAAAGCTGAGTTTTACAATACCACATTTTCTTGTATAACATGTATCTCTGAATAAGACACACGTTTTATTTTGGAAGGCAGAAACAAAAAACATTTTTTCCCCCCTAGCATTATGGCCAACTGTATGATAGAGTAAGTCCTTCTGGAAACAGTGTCTCCATTGAAGTGTGGAATACAAGGAAACATGCTGGATGAGGCAGCAGGTACTTCCTGGTGTGGTTAGATAGCCACAAGACTAGGCCCAGACTTTTGCATGGTACCAAGGCTGATATGATATATGGCATATAGTTTGGTATATAGTTATCTTTACGGTATATAGTTCTTGATATAAGTTCTTGAAAAGCTTCAACACTGCATGCAGCAGCTCACTTGTTCCTAAAGTTCTCAGGCTGTAAAAGGGTTAACACTGGGTCCTGCTTCTGTTTTCCAGGTCACAGAGAAAGGGCAGATATCTTGGGAGCTGTGTGTTGCAGTATCTGTTTGTTCCTAGCTCAGCAAATAAAATCAGCGTCCCAACTTTAGACACCCATTGCAATTCTGGAGGCCTGATTTGGGGGAAAACAGGGAGATGTATGTAGTATGTGAGTAAATATGGTATTACTAGTGCAGTGGTATATTAAAAAAAATCTGTGCAGTGACTCCTACTTTTAAATATGGAACTAAGAAACACAGTGGCAAAATATCCACAGGGTATAGGCTCTGACACTGAGTTTGAATTAATGCAACCATAAAAAAGCAAATGCGATTTTGGAGGTGTATCCGGGGAAGTATCACCAATAAGGATAGGGCTGTATTCTATCCTTGTAGTTTCATAGTAGCTAGGGTCAGGAGGGACCTGAACAGATCATGTAGCCTGACCCCCTGCCACAGGCAGGAATGAATGCTGGGTTCACAAGACCCCATACAGGTGATCGTCCAACCTCCTCTTGAATTTGCCCAAGGTAGGGGCGAGGACCACTTCCCTGGGAAGTTGGTTCCAGATTTTAGCCACCTTAACTGGAAAATATTGCCTTCTGATCTCTAATTCTCCATCAGCTTATTACCATAGTTCCTCGTCACCCCAGGTGGTGCTGGGGAGAAAAGGGCTCTACCTATTTGCTGTTGATCTCCCCTGATGAGTTTGTAGGTGGCCACCAGGTACCCCCTCAGCCTCTTCTTGCTGAGGCAGAACAGGTTCAGGTCCTTCAGCCTCTCCTCATAGGGCCCTCTCACCAAACAGGTGGCCCTCCTCTGAACCCTCTCTAGGCTGGCCATATGCTTTTTGAAGTGTGCTGCACCCAGTACTGGATGCAGTACTCCAACTGTGGCCTGACAAAAGTTGCATAGAGGGGGAGTATCACCTCTCTGGACCGGCTTGAGATGTATCTTTGGATACATGACAAGGTATGGCTGGCCTTGCTGGCTGTGGTCTGGCATTGGTGGCTCATGTTCATCTTGGAGTCAATAATGACTCCAAGATCCTTTTCCACCTCTGTGCTTTCAAGAGGGGATTTCCCCAGCCTGTATGTGTATTGTGGATTCCTTCTCCCAAGGTGCAGCACCCTGCATTTATTTATGTTGAACCTCATCCTATTCTCATCTGCCCACTTTTGTAGTCTGTCTAAATCTATTTGCAGCCTCTTTCTCCTTTCAAGTGTGTCCACCACACCACCCATCTTAGTGTCATCAGCAAACTTGGACAGCGTGCTTTCCACCCCCTCATCCAAGTTGCTGATGAAGATGTTAAACAGTGCGGGCCTGAGCACCGAGCCCTGGAGTACCCCACTGCTCACATCTCGCCAGGTTGAGTACAACCAATCCACCACGCCTCTCTGGGTGAGCCCCATCAGCCAATTTTTTACCCATCCAACTGTGTAGGCGTCAGTGCCACAGTTGCTTAATTTATTGATGAGGATGGGGTGAGAGACAGTGTCAAAGGCCTTCTTAAAGTCTAAAAAGACTACGTCCACAGTGACACCATCATCTAAGGATTTAGTTACTTGGTCATAAAAGCCAATCAGGTTGGTCAGGCAGGACCTGCCCATGATGAATCCATGCTGATTGCCCCTAAGTATGATCTGCCATGCAGGCCCCCCACAGATGTGCTCCTTGATGATTCTCTCCAAGATCTTCCCAAGCACTGAGGTAAGGCTTATGGGCCTATAGTTACTTGGGTTCTCCTTCCTCCCTTTCTTGAAAATTGGAACCACATTAGCCAGTTTCCAATTCCCCTCACAGTGTGCAAGGCATTAGCTGAGACTTTCTCTAGAATACTGTTTACAGTTTTTGTTCCCTATGTGCAAGAAACATGAATTCATAAGAAAAGATGAAAAAATGGAGAATTTGTTGTATGGGGGAAGAATAAAAGTATGTGGCTTGTTTAGTCCAGCAAAACAAAGGAAAGAAGTAGATTTGAATGCTGCCCATTAACATATCATTGGAGGAAACATCAGGGAGGGAATAGGCCTATATATGCGGAAAGACAATGCTGATATAAGAAGAAATGGGTCTAAACTGCCCATGAAAACTTTTGGGCTGGAAATTGCAAGGTTTCTAACAATCAAAAGACTAGGGTCCAAGAGAGCCTTCCAGAAGTGCTTTTGGCATGGAGCTTGATAGGAGGGGGTTGTCCTTGATAATGTATGAGGTTACTTATAGTCCTATTTCACTGTGTTCTGAATTATCAGTAAATAGCACCATCTGGAGACCCTAACTTATAACATATTTTCCAGAAGTGTGGGTGAATACCTCCGGAGGAAGATCCTTTTTCTGAAATAGATTTTAATAAAATATGATAAGCATTCTGCAGCAAAAAGTGAGATATTAACTTAACAGGTGACAACACTTTGCTAATCACTTGACTTCCTTTTCTTTTAATCTTTCCTTTTCTTTTAATGATTCCTGCTTTAAACAATGAGTAACAGCAGGAGCTGGTTTATGCTAGAAGCAACAAGATACTTTTACTATTGGTGAGTCTGCTGATAGTCATATGGTAAGCGGTGTCTCTACATCTGTGGAGGGGAAAATCCTTTTGCCGACATCTGAATAATTTGACTGGATACTGCAGTCTCTTGGAAGGTGGAAGCAATACTTCCTACATAATGTACACAATGGAAATCAAGCTTACTGAATGTGGCAGCCTCCAGAGCTTTCACCCACCCAGAAAAATCAAGGTTGAGGAGATCATGGAATCTGTTGTGGCCCATTCCTCCTGTTAGGAGCCCCTCCATGCCATGCAGGAGTGCATGGACCCTGTGGAGAAGCCCCACATTTTCCACACCTCTGCCCTTGGGCAGCAGAATTGAATTAGTGCCGCACAGGAAGGGACAGGATTTGCTGTTAGGTACAACTAAAAAATACAAGTAGCTTCTACTCATTTCTTCTTTGCTCATGAGAGTGTTTAAAACTATTAGCTGAAATACCCAGTCCACAAATCAAAAAAAAATCAATGGAGTCTTTATGCTTCTAGATTGCTGAGGACTTTTTTCTTGTGTAGCTTCTTCTAAAGAAGAACAAGAGGCCTGTATCCAAGTCATTGACATCGATTAACTTAGACACCTCTATCTTTCTCTGCAACTGCAACACTGCTCATTTTATTACTTTGCTCCTTGACTAGCTAAATATGAACTTTTGGCACCAGAAGCATTGAGAGTTCCTAAAGTACAATTATTCCACTCAGAGGCTGAGGTGGCTGCTGTATCTTCAAAGCAACAAATGCTGGAAGTCTGGATAGCCTGGGGGATTGATAATGGGAGAGGGAGTCTTTTACTTCTAGATCATGGACATGAATGTTGCAGGGCACTAAGCTGCTCTGCTCCTAGAAGAGCGGGAGCTGCCTGGGGAGAGCCTGAAGAGCCAGGCAGGAGCCCAGGTGCAGGTTGCCATGGCAACCAGCTAAGGAGGAAATTAGTCTGTATCTGCACCTGGTCAGCTGGCTGGTAGGGGCAGGGCCCTGGGCCAATATATACCCTAGGGCAGGGACTAGGCTGTCCAGTTCTCTGCCAGTGGCCAAGGGGGAAGGAGCCTGACTAAGTTCTGCTCCCAGTAACAGAAAGGGGCAGAGCACACCTTATGCACTTGGTGTTATGTTATAGACCAGAGGCTTATGTTTGGTTATAGTTTTATAACACAAGTGGTTTGGGTGAGCCTATTTGCAGAAGGAGGAGGCCTCACTGGGGGCCTGCTGCAGTCTGGGGACCCTGGTGCCAGAAAGGGCATAGCATTTGGGTACACTGATCCTGGTGCCAGTGAGGGCATGACACTAGGGCTGCAGAGATCTCATGTGCCAGTGAGGTGCAGGGACAGGGCTGCAGAGAGCCCAGAAAATACAAGAGGGACCAATTCATAGCAAGGCCAAGACCAGACAATGTCAATGCCATCTGCAAGGCTTGGGGCATGGTAAAGGGATGGTTGAAGCCATGTATATAGTCCACAAGGCTAGGGTGCCCCTGAAACACCCATTGTGAAATGGGACCTACAATGGGTTTGGGAACCCATGGGGTTCAGAGAGTCCATCAAACCATGTCCAAGAGGACTTAAAGGTAGCGTCCCTATTTTTATATTTCCATCAAAGACATGGCAAGTGAGAACTGAGGGTGCCCATTGGGCCAAACTGGTACAGTCGAGAGGTCTTGGGAGATCATGGCTATCCTTGAGGACCCCACCTTGTGACAATGGGTTTGGGCCACAGTGACAGAAAGTTATTTTAAAAGCAATCAATCTCTTGCTTCAGGTAAAACCATCATGGGCTTGTAGCTGGTAGATCATGTTTGACTAATCTAGTCTCTTTTTATGACCAGGTTACAAAACACCTGGATGCAGGAGTAGGGGTAGACATAATTTACTTAGAATTGAGGAAGGTCCTTCTATACGGTATCCCACCCCATGCTGGTGAACAAATTAAAAGGCTGTGACTTGGATGATTACACAGTCCAGTGGGTGGCAAATTGGCTAGAAGGTCATACTCAGAAAGTGGTGGTGGAAGGGTTGGTATTGACCTGGAAGGATGTGGGCAGTGGGGTCTGGCAGGGCTCAGTCCTTAGACCAATACTCTTCAATGTCATTATCAGAGATTTGGACAAGGGAGTGAAGTGTACTCTGTCCAAGTTTGTGGATGACACAAAACTGTGGGAAGAACTGGACACACTGGAGGGCAGGGAACAACTACAGGCAGACCTGGACAGGTTGGACAAATGGGCAGGGAACAATAGAATGCAATTTAACAAGGAGAAATGGAAAGTGCTGCACCTAGGGAGGAAAAATGTCCAGCATACCTACTGCCTAGGAAATGACCTGCTCAGCAGCATGGAAGCAGAAAGGGATCTTGGAGTCCTAGTGGAGTCCTAGTGGACTCCAAGATGAACATGAGTTGGCAGTGTGATGAAGCCATCAGAAAAGCTAATGGCACTTTATCGTGCATCAGCAGATGCATGAAAAACAGAACCAAGGAGGTGATAATTCCCCTCTATCGGGTCAGATCACAGTTGGAATACTGTGTGCAGTTTTGGGTGCCGCATTTCAAGAAGGATGTGGATAACCTGGAGAGGGTCCAGAGAAGGGCCACTCATATGGTTAAGGGATTGCAGGCCAAGCCCTACGAGGAGAGACTAGGGCACCTGGACCTCTTCAGACTTTGCAAGAAAAGGCTGAGAGTCAACCTTGTGGCTGCCTATAAATTCACCATGGGGGTGCAGAAAGCAATTGGTGAGGCTCTACTCACCAAGGCACTCCTGGGGGTCACAAGAAATAATGGCTGACAGAGAGCATCTAATATAAACAGAGAATAATGTGTACTGGTTTTTTTTGTTAATTTAAAAGTACATGGAGTTACACCAAGGGTGAATTTGGCCTGAAATATTTCTTAATTGCCCAATCTTGATCAAAATGTTGTTTGTCTATTTGAGCATCCAAACAATTTGAGAAGAAAATTGTTAGCCACAATTTATTACTAGGCAAATTTCCATTGATTTTAATAAATGTTTTAGATTTAGCTGTCTCAGTATAAATATACAGGGGCTTAACCATTTAATAAGTTCACTCAGAAAATTCTTCCACTCAACACAAGGTAACTTGAATACATGAGATCTTTCCTGGATTCCCATAGGATACTGAGTCAAGTTCAATGTCTTGGTCATTTCTTCATAATGCTCTATTGTTTGAGACCCATCTATCTTAAGAACTGCTTGAAACTCCTAAGTGAGGATCATTTTTGACAGAACTACTCCTTAGGCAAAATGGAACTTTGCAATAGATGGGTAAAACAGAGTCATCCAGAAAATCATTTGTTTTTTAGCCTCCACTGCCATTTAGAGAACATCAAAGACCATCACAAACTTTACCATTTTCACCCTAAGTGCAAGGCATATTTTTGACTTGGCCGCCTTTAATATAAAAATATGTCAGTGTATAATTAGCCCTTTTTCCTTCCCCCTCCTAAAACCCAAACCAAAACAAAACAAAACACTCTATTGCATGCATAATTTTTTTCTCTGGAGAGAGGATGAGTAAAAGAACAAATATCATGTGACAATGTTAGTTTTGTTGCTTAATGGGCTTGTAGGAAGGGGTTGGGCACTACAATGATGTGGAAGATTGAACTACAGAGAATAGAACAGATGGCCACTCTGCTGTCAAAACCTTGTGTGCCCATTCACAATAGGGAGAGGGAAAAGGTTGCCTGTAATAGGTAGCCAATCCACAAATGGATTTATCAGTGATGTTTAACTAACAGGGAGCCTTTGCAATTACTGTAGCCTAAGAGGCATTACTGATTTTTAATTAAAGTAAGGTGACTAAGTGCAATATTTTCAATTGTAAATAGGACACATAATAGCAGTACAGAGAGCATTAACTGTCCTCTTACAATCAGTTTCAGCCAAACAAACAACTTACCTTGCTATATTCTTTGAATGTAAAATGATCAAACTAGCAGTGGCAGCACTCCATCTGGATTACAGTCCAAATGCCCCTAAAATTGATCACTGAAGCAGCAGCCAAGAGATCTGCCCTATTTTTAAAGTGCTAGCTCCCTCCCACACTGCTGCCTTTTATTACTCTTTCACATTCAGACTTGACTGGTTTCATACAGAGAGTTTATTGCAAACAGAGATGGACAGAGCTTTTAGTTTTTGTTCTGTAAATTTCACATGGTTCCCATTTGATTTGTTGCAATTTTGTACAAATTTTGTACAGACGCATTTTGATTTATTTGCAATTTTGTGGCAATGCCTGTGTTCATATTTAGAACTTGCAAAAATGTAAAATTTCACACAAGACCACAGGTGATCCACCAGCTGCTCCTTTAGTAACAGCAGTCATAAGATTGACTCATTGGTGTTGAGTTCCCTCTGTTTGAAGCATTCTGATGCCAGCCAGAGCAAGCTGACTGTTTCTGTACACAGACACAACATGAAGCAGTTTTCAGTCATAATTAAATACTTGAGCCTGACATTCACTTCAGATAGGAATAGGGTAAGACCATCTCATACCTCTGTTCCCTTTCCATGAGTGGAGAGACTATGAAAGTATCCTGAACCCCTCCAAGAAAAACACTGGAAAAGCATGTGGCGTGTATAACATAGGAAGGGGAAAGATGTTGTAGCCGCCGGGCGTCGAACATCTTACCTCAGGCTTCTTTGCCCTGAGGGCTTGTGGATATCTGGCTGGCCATTGCAGGTAGTCTTGGGGCGGGTCTCTCTCTGCGCCGGGGGTCCGCCCCTTTCTCTCCTGCCACAACTTTGATCTTCCAGTGGGTGGGGCTTCCGTCTCGGCGGATGCCCTCTTCGGCTACCTGCAGTCGAGGTCTTCTGTGAGGCTCCTCCACCCCTTCCAACTTGCCCTTACCCTGCCCGGTGGTTCTTGGCATTCCCGTCGCTATTCTCTCTGGCCCGCCACCGATGGATGAGCTTTCTTCCCTCTATCTACCCCCGTGCCACAGCCCCTTCTAACCCGGGGTAACACAAACAAAACAAAAGAATTCCACTAAACTTAAACACCGCTAGTCACCTAACGGGGTGTTGGCCCCTCGATCAAGCCGCTACCCATGACTCCACCTGCAAGTCCTCACTCTCTGGGCTGGCTACCCACCACTCCTTGTCTTGCTCCCCTGGAAGCGACACCCTCTCTGGGTTCTCCCTGCAGTAGAGCTCTCTCTCTGGGTCCACCCAGTCCGGACGTCCCCTCTCCGGGTTGCCCCAGGGCGTCCCTCTTCCACCTGGGCCTGCCTCTGGCCACAGACCTCTTTCCGGGTCTTCTCAGGGCCGCGGGTCCCTCCGTGCATCCGTGGCTCACTCCCCGCTTTTCCCCGGCTCACTGGTTAAAGCTGTGCCATCCTCTGGCACCTGTCTCTCTCAGGGCTCTTCTTCTTTTCCATAGGGCACACCGGCCGTTGGTTCCTGCGTTCCGCATCCTCTGGGCTCTCTCCCACCACCCGGGGCACGTGCTGGCAGCCGGCTCCAGCGTTTCGCACCTTCCAGGCTCTCTCTCCTGTCCAAGGCATGCGCCGGCAGTTGGCTCCGGCGTTCTGCGCCTCCAGCCACCTCTCGCACAGCCTACTCTTGGCAGCCACGTGTGCTCCCTGCTCCTGGTCGTGGCCGGCCCTTTTATCTCTCCCAGCCGCTGGTCTCCACTGATGTCACCTGCTGTCCACAGGTGATTTAACTCTTTGTCCTGGCTGCGCACAGGCTTCTTTGGTGATCCTGCGACTCCTGCAGTAAGTAACTGAAATTTTTTCTTTTCTTTTCACTTTGTTGCCCGCTTCTGCCTCCGTAGCTCCTTCTGGGAGCTCCGGAGTTCCCTCGGGACTTCTCCCCCTGTGACAGATGTCCTTTTCCCACTCTGGTCCAAGGTTTGTCTAGTCCTTTTCCTCTCCCCTTTCCAGTTTGGGAGGGAGAAACAAAGTGCAAATATGATTAAGGCCAGACAATGGCAGAAGCAAGGTCAAAACTCTTCATATAAAGATCAGTAGAACATCCAGAAACTTTTTCAAAATGAATGCACAATAATCTTTTGTATGAATTAGTTGGTTTAATATTCACTTAAGCTAAAGGTTCTGACTCTCACCTGAGGGGCATGAAAATGGATGCTTGGATTCCAGTTTCTACTCCTGTTTACAGAGGAGACTGAGAAAGAGACAACTCAGACCACCCTCTAGGTCGGTGGCAATAATACTCTCTTGAGAAGTGGGAGACCAAGATGGGGATTGCTTGATTGGCCAGCAGAGAGTCACTGAAGAATACAAATGCATTTCCCATGGGTATTTGCTATAATTCTGGGCTTTGTTTATAGCCACACAGGGCCAGGAGGGATTTTTTTTCCACTTCCTGCTGCTACATGTTGGGTTTTTTTTTTAAAAGCCTGCCTTGGAAGCATTGGGTGTTGGCTGCAGGCAAAGCTGCAGGCAAAATTAGCTGCAGGAGCACTGGGGTGTGTCAGTGCTCCTGCTGGGACTTAAACTTGGAGGTTTATGGCTAGAAGGTCTTGTCTTACTGCTTAAGGTCAGGCTGTCATGGGAGAAAACTCCCTGAAGTTCATTGTCTAGCTGCATAGGAACTAGACAACATGGGTAAAAGCTTACTGCAGTTTATTTGCTCAAGCAAAGACCATAAGTCAACAAGGAGGCAAAATGGCCCTAACTAAAAGGTGGGATGTTCTTTTATACTGTTTACAAAGAGGAAAGGCATCAGCGGTAAACAACATTTCCATATAAGGTAACACCAAACCCACATTTGCGCATCTTCCACCAAAACTGGTACTTTTCCACAAACAGCAGTTACAGAAAGTAGGTCATAAAAAAATGCACAGCAACAAACCCTTTGAACTTTTGAACTCTTGAACTCCCTGGGTACATGACTGCTCCACTTTAGGGTGATGGCTTCCTTGCCCATCACAAGGCCAACCACCATATTTGGTGTTAGGAGGGATTTTATCCCAAGGTAATATTGGTATGGACTGTGGGGTTTTTTGCCTTCTTTTTAGTAAGGGGTGGGGAGAGAGCATGACCCTCTTCCTTGGATCTCTTGAGAGTACTTTAACAAGCTTTGCAGCAGCAGGATGTTGGTCCCCATGGCAACTCTGCTTTACCTGTGTCAGATTAGGGTGTGATGTCTTGCGGTTATGTCAGGCTTCATTGTATAGTTTTACTAATAGTTTGGTGTGGGATGATTTGGATGAGGATGATACTATCTCAGGAAGGGGGTTGGAGCAGTTAAACTCTGGAGGTCCTTTCCAGCCCTAATTCTCAATGATCGATTCCATGAATCCATGGTGTGAAGTCACACCAGTAATTCCTTTCAGCCTCAAATCCCAGAGAGGGGAGAGGCCTGAGGGTGGGGCATAGATGGAACATGCCAACAATGCTGGAATGGTCACTCAACAGCAGGAGAAAGCAGGACAGCTCTGAGGCCAAATGGATCAACCTAAGAATCCAGCATAAGGCTGGGGAGGTGGGAAATATGGCTTGCTTACCTATTCAGCTCCTTACTGAGCTATGATGATGCTGAGGCAGATCTGAATTTAAATGCCTACAACAAAACCATAAAGACATTTATGATACTTACAGAAGGTCACTAGCATCAATTTACAGTTATTTATTACTTCCAGACATCAGTCTTCAATTAAAACAGGGCTGTCCAACTGATGGCTCTGAAAGGGTTAGGATGCAGCTCACAGATTCCTGCTTGGCTTAGATCCCCACAAGGATGACACAGATCTGTTCATGAGAACTCTCTGGGTCCTACCATGCAGCCAGTTTTCCATTCACTGAACTGTTGAGCAGTGAAGCCCACAATCTTCCAAGTTTTCCACAAGGATATCGTGGGATACTAGATCAAAAGCCTTTTGAAGTCTAGGTATATAATGTCGACCTTCTCTCCCATGTCCAAGTGGCAAGAGAACTGTTTGTAGAAGGAGATGAGATTGGTAAGACAAGACCTACCTGTTATGAAGCCATGCTGGCTATCTTTCAGAATCTTACCCTCAATGAATGTATCACACATAGATTCTTTTAATGAGTTTTTCCAGGATTTTCCCTGGGAGAGGTTAGGCTGATTGTCCTATAGTTGCCCAGGTCCTCCCTCTTCCCCTTCTTGAAGATGGGCACAATGGTGGCCCTCTTCCAATCTTCAGGGATTGCTCCTGTGTGCCACAATTTCTGAAAAGTTTTGTCAGGGGTTCCACAATGACCTTAGCCAGCTCCATCACCACTCTTGGGTGAAGTCCATCTTGTCCTGCTGACATATAAAAGTCTAGGTTTTCTAGTTGGTTTTGCACAAGCTCAGCACCCACAGTGGGAAGGCTGTCATCCCCACCATGCCCCCTGTGATCCTTATCTCACTTGTCTTTCCCCTTGGTCCAGTGAAATACTGAAGCAAAGTGGGCATTCAGGAGTTCAGTCTTTTCCTGAGTGTCAGTTACCAGCTGTCCTGAGGTGTTAAGCAGGGGCTCCATGCTTCCATTTGTTTTCCTTCTGCTCCCTGCATACCTATAGAAGGACTTTTTATTGTCCGTGACTCCCTTGGCTAACTTAAACTCTGTCGCTGCCTTAGCTTTCCTAACCATTTCCCTACAAATGAGGACCACTGTTGCATACTTCTCCTTGAGGGCTTTCCCTAACTTCTACTGTGCATATGCCTCTTTTTTCTTTTTACAGAGGACTGCAATGTCCCTATTGAGCCAGGAGGGCTTGCCAGCCCTTCTGCTACCTTTCCTGTTCATGGGAACATTTTTCTGTTGTGTTTCAAGGATCATGTCCTTGAGGAACAACCACTCTTTGTTGACCCCATTCGCCTTCTGTGCCTGGTCCTGCATTACCTCCTCTACTAATGCCCTGACCCTGTTGAAGTCAGCATTTTTGAAGTCCAGGACTTCAATCCTGCTAGTTGATTTGTCAGCCATGGTCACTGTTACCCAGGCTACCCTCAATGTTCAAGCCACACATCAGATCACCTCCTTTGGCCAAGAACAAGTCTAGGAGAGTGGTACCTCTGGTTGGCCCTTGTACTTCCTGGGTCAGAAAGAGCTCCGTGATTACAGTTAAGACTACATGACCAATCCAACCTAGCTGAGCGTTCCTTCCAATCTATGTCCAGGTAACTGAAGTCGCCCATGACAACCAAGTCCCTTGCACATGTATCAGTTCTTGAGAAAACTCCAGATCAACTCCCCATGGTTTGTTGGCCTGTAGTAAATACCCACAGTTAGGTCTCTCTTACCTCACCCCCTGTTGCTCCTGTTCTTGTGGTTGGGAGGAGACTGGAGTGCAGGGTGCATTTGTGGCAAAGATGGGAGCCATAGCATGGGAGAACAGGGCTGTCTGTGCTGGGGTGGAGGGTGCCAGTGTGGTGTGCATGGTTTGGGGGGTGGAGGGACTGCACATGAAGTGTGGAGGAGTTGCACTGACTATGCTGCAGGAGAGAGGTGGAGGGGAAGAGGTGTCCATGTGGCCAGGAAAGGTGGCAATCTGGTCTGCCCACACTGTGCATGCAATGGTGGGGTGGAGGGAGAGGGGTGCTGGGCAGCCAGTGCAGTCATGGGGTGCCAAGGAGGATCCCTGGATTTGCAGACCCTGCAGCAGCCCTCTTGACTTGTGTCCTGTTTGTCCAGAAGTTGGACAGTCCTGTATTAAAGCACAAATTCTTACTGTCAGACTAGAGAACATGAGTTGTCCAATAGTCAGAGTTCAGAGTTCATATCTGATGTAGTCAGCCAATTGTAACTCAGTTAAAACCACCACAACAGAGACAAACTTCCCTTTGGACCTAGGGGATGTCATTTTTAAAAAGTTTCAGAATTCTTCTCATCATGAGGGCTGTGGCTTCTCTCACTCCACAGCCAGTAGGAAGCAGCTGGAGCAATTTATGGGAGGGGGAAAATCTTGAAAAAAAAACCTGTTTAAAGCAAATTGAGGGGAGAAGAGTGTGGGGAGGAGAAGTAAAGAGAAAGGAATGAAAAAAGAGAACAATTATAAAAAAAAAAATAAAGGACCAAAATCTTGCCTGTGTTTCACTGATGTGGGATTGGGGGAGAGGGTTGGGTTAGCACTCACGCCACAGCAGAGCTGAGACCCAGCAGGCTGGCTGCATGCAGGCCACACCTGGGCAGAACTGAGACCCAATGAGCTTGCTGAATGTGACACTGAGGTAGAGCTGAAATTCATCAGGATTGCTTGCCTGCATGCTACACTGGGGCAGAGCTGTGACCTAGCAGGCTCACTGCGTGCATGCCACACCAGGGCAGAGCTAAGACCCAGCTGAGACTGGTTTCCACCCTCTGCCTCATTCCCTTCATAGAGGCAGGTAGTAGGATTGCTCTTGGTATTTGCATGGGGGTGCCAGAGCAAGCAGCAACCTAGTGAGCTGTACTGGGATGCTCAGAGTGGTCAGAGTGTGCTGGGGTTGCACCCCCAGTGGGTGGGAGGGAGTGTTGGTTTGGTGCCACCACCACCACCCTGGGCAGTAGAGTTCAAGAGGGTTGCAAGTTTGCCAATGGAGCAAAGGAGTGGGAAGGACTGGGAATGGTACATTCTGTCATGCTGGAGGAATGAAAAGAGAGTATTTTATCTCCCTGGAGCAGGTTAACAGTACCCTGGAGAGATCTGGGTGAAACAGATTATAGATAACCCTCAGATGGATTGGCATAACCTTAAAATGTTCAGAGGATACTTAGCACAGCCTAACACCTTTCAGTAGGTGAATGCTCATATTTTATGTGCCCTCATGATTGTTTAAAGGTAACCTGTAACACTAACCTTTGGAAAAGGTATGGAGTTGTTTCCAAGATGTCAAACATGATTTCACCATACAGGACAGTCATTTCTCAGACAGAATTATACAGCTAATTATGTGGATTACCATAAATGACATCTGTAAACAATTACTAACCACTATAAACTCATTGCTGCTTGGTTTGCCAAGGTTTTATATTGCACAAGAAAAAGAGTGTCAGGCAGAGCTTCCTCATCTAGATGGTACAGAAAGATCATTGAAAGCTGTCTCATTATATAATGTCACTCTGACACTTTAAGACATTTACTTCATGCTCCAGGATGCTGCTCTCCTTGTCATTTAGGTGGCATCACTTCCAGACTAATATACTGTAAAGATAATTGAGATAATACCATCCTTACAGCTGATATGACTTCAGAGCACTGGTGCCTTTTCTATGACAGATGCTGTTTCAGTAGCACTCCAATCTTGTGGGAAAAAAATTCCAAAATTAAAAATCATCCCCACTCCATTTTTTAAAACAATTAGGATTGATTTTCTTCATTGCAGAATGGCAATATAGACTGTTTACCACAAGTTGTGCCCCAAATATCTTTTAGGTAATAATACTTTCATTTCACTGATGACAATATTGTATAAATGCTTGAGTCACGTCATCACCTCTATTTGGTTTCTAGTAGATAAACAGTACCTTAACTCAGAAAACAGTATATTAAAAAAACAAGAAACTTCTTGGCTGCCATTTAAAATGAAACCTACTCTAGGTGATCTAAATTGGAAAACAGACGAATTACAGCAAGAAAGCCAAGATAGTTTTTGTCAAGGTCTGTGTATTTTAGCCTACACACTCAGTTTTAGAGGACATACAGTCTGGCTGTCCACTGACACCTGGGGAAGGCTAATGAAGGCAAGAAGAAATAACTAGGAAGCTAAAATAACAGTAGTAAGGAGCCAAAGACATTTTAGGTTTAACTAACTCTTTTGAAATAAAAATCTATTGCACATAGGAAAATGTTTTGAGGGTTAGTGCACAGTGTGTGGAGTGAAAATGATTCCCCTTTGATGCTACCACCTACCAAACTGATAAGTTTTGGCATAAACAGGTCTATGATTCAGGCAGGAAGTAGATTCTATGCTGTACGTTCACACACATGCCCATCCCTAACAGCGTATGGTACTCACTTCTGAGATGCTTGTCCAGAGGCTAATTTTTTGTTCTGAGGTCTGTATAGTTTCTTCTCTTCCTTGACATATTTTATCAAAGCATCAGGTCTCTGAGACCAATACAAGTATTGTTCAGTCAGTGGCTTGTTTAGGAAAACAGTTCAGGGGGAAGGTGCTATTAATTCCCTGATATCACAAAGTCACCTTTATAATGCACTGGAGTTTGATCCACATGGTAGACAAGGCAGCTATGCTTGTTTATGAATTCTAGTTTGCCACAGTAGAATATGAAGTTCTGCTACCTCTCTAGGGCAACTTTTTCAAATAAAAGTCATATTTGGAAGAATTTTTTTTTGCCCAGAAGCATAAGAAACATAGGACTGGGTCTTCAGATGGTGTATACTAGCATACTTCTACGGAGGCCTTTGGAGCTAGGCTGAGGTAAGCTATCTAAGGATCTGCCCACATGTATTTTAAAGACAGCTTCAGAATGTTAATCTGCCAAAGGGGGTAGATTAATCTATCAAATATATTTAATCCAGGCTGTGAGCCTATATTTTGACATTCATGGCTTAGTAAGAAATGGTGGAGAGAGAACCTATATTCTGAGTCTTTCTGATGATCATGTAATAGAGGACCTACATTATGTAGGAGGAAAAGGAAAGCAGATATAGAATGGTTATAAACCGGCTGAGAACCAATCAGTCACTGATAAGGCCACCTTAGATCTAAAATGTTTTGGGGGACACCGACCCCAGGGAGTGTAAATAGCTTCTCTGTGATTCACATAATTCAGAACAACCCCTCTTCTCCAAAGCCACTGTGAAAGTAAGCCCTGATCCTTCAGCATACTTAAGGTGCCAGTTATGATTTAGAAAATGAGATTTCAAGCCTTATTTTCTTTTATTACTGAGTGAAAGTTTTTCAAATGCTTATTAAGATAACCTGGGAATCAGGGAGGAAAACAATGAATCACTCATGAAGAAGAAATGAATCTTCGAGAGAATCCTAGTAAAGAAGCATTTATCATTCTTTCTTCTTTATTTATCTTCTCAGCCTGAGTTTCAGTCCCCTCACCTGTGTGACTGATGCTGCCTTTGAACAGCTTCCACCTCCACTTTTTCTTTTTCAGGTTCATCATGCTACTAGCCCAGTGAAGGGGATAAAATAAAGCTCTTTAGAGGTGAAATGAAACACTTACAGTTTCCCTCTCTCTTCTTGTTATCATTTATACTGCAGCCAGTTCAGAGACTGCACCCAAATCAATATTTTGACCTGCTGAGAATTTCAGCATTTTCTTTCAGTAAGGGTTTTTTTTCAATTATTGCTTATTAAGCTGATTTTAAAATAAAAAAAAGCAATTTGCCCCAGTGAGAAGCACAGACAAACTAGTAGCCCATATCAATGCATCAGTTTGTTCTTGTAATTTAGTTAGCAGCACATTTAGTTAATAGTTGTAAGCTGCAGAATGTTAAAATGGCTTTATTTGGTATGGGTTATTACACCCAAGTTTGGTTTTTGCAAGGTAAGTTGTTCATTAAACACCATCCTGATGCTGCTAGGTGAGTGGTTGTTTAACTAGCCTGTTAACCTCTATTCCAGTACTTTTCTGTAAAATTTTCCTCCTCTCAGCATAGACACTCTGTAGAAGAATAGATTGGTTGGTATGCTTATCTGTTAACCATAGGTAGCAGAAGGCTGGGACTAATGGGGTTTAGCCCCCTCAAAACTAATTTTGCAGCAGCCAGCAACAGCATCACTGCCATGCCGCAGCACCACACCCAGCGCCCCTGCTGCGTGCTCCTTCATGCGTACGGCACCAGTGCACATCAGCCCCTGCAAAGGCCCTGAAGGATGGAGGAACAGGGGCCAGATGAGTGCACCCCACACTGTCCAGCACCCGCAATAAAATTTTCTTCCATTGCTTATGCTGTTAGCTTACAAACTGTTTTTTCAGCTCACAGCTACTGCCAAAGCAGGCTGTCGTTGAGCAACAAACTGGAAGTATTTCTGAACTAGATATTTATGGTCAGATTTTTCATCAGTTTAACCAACAGTCAGATTTTGTTTTTCACTACACTGCTGTGAAATTAGAATACCTCTATCAGCAGTTGGTCCAAATTCACACTTACATAGCCAAGAGCAGAATTTGGCCTTTAGTTAGGGTAGTGTTACAGGTTACCTTTGAACCTTTAAGACACTCTAAAAGGGAGAATTCACCCATTAAAGATATTGCCTCATGCTAAGTTCACTCTAAATGGTTTAAGGTTATGCTGCTTCAGCTGAGGGTTATTTTTGATTTGTTTTACCCAGGTCATTCCAGGTTATTATTAGTCTGCTCCAGGGAGATAAAACACTATATTTTCATTCCTCCAGCCTCACAGAATGCACCATACCCAGTCCTTCCCACTCCTATGTTTCACGAGCAAACTTGCACCTCTCTTGAACTCTAATGCCCAGGGTAGTGGCACTAGCCCCAAACCAACACTCCGTCCCACTCTTCGGGGGTGTGATCCCAGCACACTCTGAACATCCAGGTGCAGCTTACCAGTTCTGTGCTTCCTCTAGCATCCCTGTGCAAACAGTAACAGCAATCCTACTACCTGCTTCTATGAAGAAAACGAGGCAGGTAGCAACCTGTTTCAGTTGGGTCTAAGCTGTCCTGGTGTGGCGTACAGTGAGATTGCTAGGCCTCATCTCTGCCCCCAGATTGCATACAGTGAGCTCTCTGGGTGTCAGACCTGCCCATGTGTGCCATGAAGTAAGCCTGTTGGGTTTCAGTTCTGCCCTGGTGTGAGTACTAACTAGGTTGATCATATTATTTTTAAGGAAATCTGGGATGGGGACAGAGACATGCATGTGCATGTGCACGCATACACACACAGTCACACACACAACACACATGCCCATTTCCACCTACAACCCAGCATACAGCAGGTTTCGGGGAAGTTGCTGTGTTGCTGGGCTGTCAGACTGCTGCCTGGTCCCTGTGCCCAGTGCCACCAAGTTCAGTGTCTGTTTTCCTTTGCCCCTCAGTGGTTGCTATTCCCTGGCACCCTGCCACACCCACTCCCAGGCTAGGAACCCCTGGCTGCTGCAGTGGCATCTGTCCCCTGCAGCTAGCAACTTGCTTGGCTCATAGTTTCATAGCTGGTAGGGTTGGAAGGGACCTGAGCAGATCATCAAGTCCGACCCCCTGCCATGGGCAGGAAAGAGTACTGGGGTCAAATGACCCCAGCAACGTGTCTATCTAGCTTCCTTTTGAAGACCCCTAGGGTAGGAATGAGCACCACTTCCTTTGGAAATTGGTTCCAGATCCTAGCCACCCTGACTGTGAAGTAGGGCCTCCTGATGGCTCACCAGCTCCCACCCATTTACAAGGGATGGTACAGCTGGCTGGCACCCCGTTGGGGAGGTGGGGGGGAGGCACGCACGCGCACACGCGCGCGCGCACACACACACACACCCTCCTCTGTTTGTTGAGGGAGGCTGTGTTTGTTGGGGAGGGAGGGGAAAGGGGTGGTCTGTTTGAGGGAAATAAAAACTTGTTCTTCTGAGATGTGTCTGTAGTAAGCATGGTGCTGAAGGTGGGAGGGTAGATGAAGGTTGGGAGGAGGCTATCGGCAGTTGTCCAGGTGGGCTACAATGAGAAGTGCAGGAGGAGATGGTTGGCCAGCACTTCTTACTCTCAGTGCCCTGGCCCCCGGGGGTGGATATGTGGTTTGACTGGGGCCTTGATGTGCGGGGGAGGGAGATCACTGCTGACACAGCTGCTGTAGGTAGTGCTTCCACTGCCAGGTGTCCTTCATCTACCTTATCTCCTCCATCCAGGCCTCATAGATGTTATGCAGCATGCAGGTTGTGAAAATGACCCAGGGGAAGTTGTTCTTTCTGAAACTGAGGCAGGTGGTAAGGGTGCACTAGCATTCCTTGGGCTTGCCAAAGGTGCACTTCACCAGGGTATGGGTCTGGCCCAGGCACCAGTTGAAGTAGGCCTGGTGGGTCCAGCTGGCTGGTGTAGGGCTGGATGAGCCAGGACAAGAGTGGGTAGATGGGGTCCCCAATGAGAAGGAGGCAGGACCACCACAGTGCCCAACTGCAGTTCCAGCACCACTGATGCAAACCAGCTGGTCTCCACCAGAGCAGGATGGAGTTTTGGAACACATGGGCACCATGGGCACTGCCTGCTCAGCAAGCACTCATGTTCATGAAGGTGTCATGGTGGTTCATGACAGCCTGGAGCGCAAATGAGTGAAAGTATCTCTGGCTGTAGTAGGAGTGGTCATAGTGGGGCAGGCAGGTGATAGGGACGTGGGTCCCAACCAGGGCCCTGATGCACTGAGGGAAATCTATGACACTGAACCCTGTCACCACTGCCAGGGAGTCATACACATGGAGCACTTTGTGCCCCAGCACATCCTGGAGGGTGCCACACACCTCTAGGACGACCTCCGTGGAAGTGGCCATGCCCACCCCAAAGAGATGTCCCATGTAGTGAAGGCTGGCAGGTATGGCCAGCTTGAGCAGAGTGAAGGCCAGCTGGGTGTCTATAGGGAGGGATGCCCTCATGTTGGTGTCCTGCCACTCCAAGTATGGCCAGAGCTGCTCCAGGAGGTGGTTTGGATAATTCGGAATGCCTCCAGCCACTGCTTGTCATCCTAGGTGTGCTGGTCAATGTGCAGCCACCAATCTTGGCTGGCCTGGAGGTTGGGGCCCAGAAGGGCAATGGTGGCTCCAGCAGTGGTATCCAGCAGCTTGTCATTTGTGTCCCTGCTGGGGTCTGTCCAGCTGGATGGGGTCCAGGTGACAGGTGCCTGGCAGCAGCAGCCCTAGAATGGCACACTGCAGCTGGGCAGGTGGTCTCTGTAGATTAGAGCTGTGAAAAAATTTGCTGGCTGTTCCCTTCCTCAGCCTGATCAAAATGTTGAAACAGTAAAACAGTTTTGACGAAATGGAATGCAACAGTGTTTTTGAAATTAAACAAAACTTGAAACCAAACACCGTTCCATCAAAACAGATGTCAAAGTGGAATGCTGCTGTTTTGCATAGTCCTACTGAACACTGGGGAGTCAGGAGGGCCCAGATGCCAGCCAGTGGTCAGCAGAAGCCTGGGGTGCTGGTCATCACTGCCAGGGGCAAGGGCAGGGGCAGGGGCTGGTGCAGCCACAGCACAGGGAGGCAGAGGCAGTGAGGAAAGGGCTGCTGTCTGCAGCTCCCACACTGAATGCTGCTTCTGGCCAGGGAACAGGGAGCAGGGCTACCTTTTCAAGGTGGCTGCCAGCTGCTGGCAGCTGTGGGCAGAGCCTTGAGCACACCCTCATTGTAGCAGGGACCCATTGCAGAGCCAGAGGAAGTGGCAGCAGCTTGGTGCTAAGAGCAGCAAATCTGCTGCCATGTCCCTACACATGCAGACGCCTGCCTGGGAGCGTTTACTTGCCAGTAATTTACTTGCAAGTAAACTGATCCTGGCTCAAATGCTCATGTAGGCATGCCCACAGGGACCAACCCCTTTGATTCTTAAGGATGGAGAAGACCTGATCAAGGAAAAAGGAGCCATCAGTGCCTGTTGGAAGGAGCATTTTGAAAACCTCATTCAAGACTGTTGTTGATGAATGTTCTCAACTCCATCCTGCAACATACAGTCAGAAATGATCTCAGAATCCCTCCAACCCTTTCTGAGGTGAGGAAAACCATTGAACAGGTAGAGAACAACAAAGCCCCTGGAAGGAATCCCCAATTAAATCTTCAAACAGGGAGGAGAGGAGCTCACATCACAACTTCATGTCCTTACCTTAGGAATCTGGAATGATGAGGAAATCCCAGATAACCTTAGGAATGCCATTTTTGTGACCATCTCCTTTCATAGATTCATAGATGCTAAGGGTCAGAAGGGACTTCAACAGATCATTGAGTTTGACACCCTGTTTAGGCAAGAAAGCGTGCTGGGGTCAGATGACCCCAGCCAGATGCCTATCCAGTCTTCTCTTGAAGACTCCCAAGGTAGAAGAGAGCATCACCTCCCTTGGAAGTCCATTCCAAATTTTGGCCACCCTTACCATGAAGAAGTTTTTCCTGATATCTAGCCTAAATCTACTCTCTGTCAGTTTGTGACCATTGTTCCTTGTTACCCCAAGAGGTGCCCTGGTGAATAGAGCATCTCTGATCTCTTGCTGCGTTCCCTTAATGAATTTGTAGTGCAGAGTGATGAACCTAGAGTGCAAAAATATCACCTCTCAGATGGACACAAGATCACCTCTCCGTCTTCTCTTGATGAGGCTGAAGAGGTCCAGGTCCCTCAATCTTTCCTCATAGGGCTTGGCCTGTAAGCCCCTAACCAAGAGTGGCCCTCCTCTAGACCCTCTTGAGTCTATCAACATCCTTCTTGAAGTATGGCACCCAAAACTGGACACAGTACTCCAACTGTGGTCTGACCAATGCCGCATGGAGGAGAAGTATCGCCCCTTTGGTTTTATTTGTTATGCATGTGCTGATGAATGATAAAGTGGGATTAGGTTTTATCACGTTGACGACTCGTTTGACACGAGTCCATTATCTTGGAGTCCATTATGACTCTGAGATCCCTTTGCGCTTCTGTGCTGCTGAGAGGGTCACTTCCAAGACAGTAGGTGTGCTGGATATTTTTGCATCCCAGGTGCAGCACTCTGCACTTGTCCCTGTTGTACTGCTTCCTATTGTGTACTGTCCACTTTTCTAACCTGTTCAGGCCTGCCTGCAATCATTCCCTACCCTCTGGAATGTGCACTTCACCCCAGAATTTAGTATTGTCCGCAAACTTTGACAGAGTACACTTCACACCCACATCTAAGTCACTGTTGAATGTATTGAAGAGCACTGGTCCAAGGATCAAACCCTGCAGGACTCTACTACTCACATCCTTCCAGGTTGATACCAACCTGTCTACTATCACTCTCTGGGTGTGACTGCTAAGCCAATTTGCCACCCACTGCACTGTGTAATCATCTAAGTCACAGCCTCTTATTTTATTTATGAAACTGGGATGAGATACTGTATCAAAGGCCTTGCTGAAATCCAAGAAAACAACATCCCCCTGTACTCCTGCATCTAAGCATTTTGTGACTCTGTCATAGAATGAAACCAAATTGCCTGCTACAAATCCATGCTGGTTGCCCTGCTGCATTACTTTTTCCACTGGACTCCCACAGATATGATCCTTCATAATCTTTTCAAAGATCTTTCCAAGGATGGAAGTGAGACTGACTGGCCTATAATTACTTGGATCCTTCTTCCTCCCATTCTTGGAAATAGGGACCACATTGGCCCTTTTACAGTCCTCCGAGACCTGACCCAGGTGCCATAAGCACTCAAACAGCCATGCCAGTGGTTCTGCTATGACACCGACCAATTCCTTCAGTGCTCTCGAATGCAGATCATCTGAGCCCGCTGACTTGAACACATCCAGTCCATCCAAGTGACTGCACCAAGTCAGTGTCGAGAGTTGCTGGGCTGGTGTCCCTCTGATACTCATCTAAGAACCCATTAGGAGACTTATCTTGATCCCTGTTCAAGAACACTGAGGCAGAATACTCATTGAATAGCCTTGTTCCCTGTCTGTCACCAATTGCTCTTTTTTGTTCAGTAGGGGTCCTATGCTGCCTGCGCCTTCCTTTTACTCCCTACATACTGAAAAAAAGACTTTTTATTGTCTTTAATTTGTATTGCCAGTCTCAGCTCTGTAGTTGTTTTGGCTTTTCTAACTACCTTCCTGCAAGTACGGGCCAAGTAGATATACTCCTCCTTGGTAACTTCCCATTGCTTCCACCCCCTATATGACTTCTTTTTTGCCCTTAGGCTCCCCTGGATTTCCCAGTCTAGCCAAGGAAGTTTTTTGGCTCCTTTCCCCCTTTTCCCTTATATTGGGATCATCTCCCTCTGTGCCTGAAGGATTGCTTCCTTTAGGAATGACCATCTTTCCTGGACTCTCATCTCGCCAATATCTCTATCCTGCAGTGCATCATTGACTAGACTCCTAAGCACACTAGAGTTAGCCTTCCTAAAGTCAAGCACTTCCACCCTACTAGTTATTTTACCAACCCTACGCTCTACAGTGAATTCGATTGATTAGTGTTCATTATCCCCAAGGTGACCATGAATCTGTAACTCCCCTATCAGGTTGTCCCCCATAGCCAACACCAAATTCAGGCATTCTCCCTAGTAGGAATGTATACCTCCTGCATTAGATAAAGGTCCCACATGAAGGTTAAGAACCTATGTGAACAGCTGGATTTGGCTGACTGCTCCTCCCAGCAGATGTCAGGGTATTTTAGGAACCCTATGACAACCACATCCCTAGACTGTATGGCCTCTGAGAGCTGCCTCAAGAATTCCAAGTCTAGCTTTTCCTCTTGGTGTGGTGGTCTCTAGCAGACCCCCTCTCCCACAAGTCCCTTTTCCCTTGACCTCCATGTATCCTAAACCACAATGCTTCAACTTTCTCCTCCTTTAAAAATTACCTCAGAGAAGCATGGATAAGAGTCAACAGCAGAGGAGTGTGATTCCAAATATGAACACCATGACAGCTTCAACACAGGAGATCAGGAAATATCTAGGCAACATGATACCTGACATGAACACAGTTCGGTACTGCCTCTTAAACCTACCAAGTATATCTTTATTGTATGATACCTACACAAACTCCATGAACACCAGCACACACCACCATGGCACTGCCAAGCAGCACATTAAGTGGGTGCAGAAATCCCATGATAGAGACAACGGTGGCTGCCAGTACTACGTAGTTGGTCTGGTAGTAGAGCAGGTTGCTGACCACATGGTGGCTCCACTTGGGCACTTCCCCCAGTTTGAGCTGCATGAATCTGTCGTGCCTGGGGAAGAAGTTGTCCTAGGGCCACAGTGGTGACTCCTGCACCTTCATGGCTGCACCACGCCTGCCCGCACCGTGCTTTTATGCATCAATCTCTTCCTCTTCTTGTCAAGCACCTTTTCCCTGTTTCTTTCATTCCAGCTAAATAGTCCATGACCAAAATATCCAAAGTGTTTCCTAGGCATATTTTGGGAATTAATACCCACAGCTTCAGTGGACACTCTCTGAAAGGTGTCTCAAATTGTGCTCCAAGAATTGCAAGCATCTGAAATCATGGGTAGCTTCTAACAATTTGTGTCTGCTTCTTTATAATGAATATACCTATGATATTTTAGAAAACATTGAAGCTCATGTTATTGTCACTTTGAACCCCTTTCTTGTATTTTCTTCCATATTTTGTCTGTTTTAATCTCACCGTAAAGTGTAAGGGTAAATTAATAGATTGTAAGGCCGGAAGGGACCTCAGAAGGCCATCAGGTCCAGACCTCTGCACCAAGCAGGAAAGATAACTGGGGGTCAGGTGACCAAAGCAAAGTGACTGTCTAGTCTCCTCTTGATGATTTCCAGGGTAGGTGACTGCACCACTTCTGGAGGGAGCTTATTCCACAGTCTGGACACCCCGACTGTGAAGATGTTTTTCCTAATGTTAAGCCTGACTCAATCTTCCAGGACTTTGTGGCCATTATTCCTGGTTTTCCCCTTGGGTGCCCTGAACAGTTGCTCACTGAGTCCTTAATGTACTCCCTTAGTGAAATGGAAAACTGCTACCAGGTCCCCTCTCAGCCTTCTTTTCCTCAGACTGAAGAATCCCAGATCCCTCAGCCTTTCCTCATACGGCTTACCTTTTAATGCTCTGATCCTATGGGTGCCTCTTCTTTGAACTCTCTCAAGCTTGTCCACATCTTTGTTAAAGTGTGGTGCCCAGAACTGAATGCAGTACTCCAGCAGCTATGGTCTCACCAGTATTGAGTAGAGCAGAATCACTTTCTTGGCTTTGCTGGAGATGAATCAATTGATTCATGCCAGAGGATTATTTGCCGTACTGGATACAGCATCGCATTGCTGGCTTATATTCATACTGTGGCCTATTATTACCCCTACATCCCTTTCATTCATGGTGCTAATCAGCTTGGTGCCATCAAGCCTGTAGATATGTTGTGGGTTGCTTGTCCAGAAGTGGAGCACTTTACATTTCTCAACGTTGACCTTTGTCAGGTTCCAATTCGCCCAACTTGCTAGCCTGTCTAGGCTGCAGATACAGGCGGACCTACTTTCAAACGTGACCATGCTCCCCCATAATTTGATGTTGTTTGCAAATTATCCAATGATTTCTTTACCCCCACATTCAGATTGTTAATAAAGATGTTGAAAAGCACTAGACCAAGCACTGATCCTTGCGGGACACCACTACCCATTTTTTTCCAGGATGACACAGATCCATTCACTACAACTATCTGGGTCCTATCCTGCAGCCAGTTTCTCACCCACCTGACTATCTCAGAGTTCAGCCCACAATCCTCCAATTTTCTCACGAGGACATTGTAGGACACTAGATCGAAGGCCTTTTGTACATCTATGTATACAATGTTAACCTGCTCTTTCATGTCCAGGTGGTGAGTCACCTGGTCACAGAAGGAGTTTAGGTTGGTAAGGCAAGATCTGCCCACAAAGAAGCCATGCTGGCTGTCATTCAGAATTTTACCTTCTGCAAGCTTATTGCAGATAGACTCCTTAATGAACTTTTCTAGGATTTTCCCTAGGATGGAAGTTAGGCTGATTGGCCTATAGTTACCCAGGTCCTCCCTCTTACCCTTCTTGTGGATGGGCACAACACTGGCCCTCTTCCAGTACTCAGGGACTTCTCCAGAGTGCCATGAGTTGTGGAAGAGTTTCACCAGGGGTTCTGTAATGACTTTGGCTAGCTCCTTCAGCACTCCCAATGAAGATCATCCAGTCTCACTGACTTGTATATGTCCAATTTTATTAATTGGTCATACACCAACTCTACGGCAGTAGTAGGACTGTGATTATTTCTGCTGTACTTATCCTCTACTCTACCAGACATATAGCCCACCAAACACTCAGCAAAAAACAAAGGTACAGGCTGCTGGATCACTTACTTTTCCCATGCAGGATCTGGTGCCTGGCTTCTCTCCTCCTCCCTCCTCTTGCCTCCAGCAGCTGATTGCAAATTGCTTCCCCTATGTGCAGTCCTGTTCATTGGCTCCCTGGTCTGTCCAATTTGGTAAGCACTGAAGGGGAAAACCAAGCTAGCAATGATAGTTGGTCATTTCTTTTTGAAGAGTTAAAGAAGAGATTTTAAGTTGGGGCATGGGCCAAATTGGCAGTAATTTGAACTTTCATAGCAGAAACGGAAGAATACAATATATTATCTGTGTTCTAAGATTTGGTATCCCAGTGTGTTGTTTTTTTTCTGTTAGTCTAAGCTACAAATGTACCATCATCTGAACAAACTTTATAATTTAAATACATAACTTGAGGTTAAGTTAAACCATAAAACGAGATGAAAACAATGCTTCTAAAAGTTTCACACTGAAGAAGAAGAGATACGAATGCAGGTGGTGACAACAGCATGTTGCTGAATTTTTGCACACAAATGAGTATCGACTAATCACTGATGGCTCTAAAAACTGTATTCACACAAAAATTACTAAAATTATTGAACAGCTTATTGTTATTGTAGGAAGACACTGAAAATGAAAATATCAGGCTAGATTGTATTTCTCTTGATGACAAAATAAAGATAAATCTTTCCATTTGTAGCAAGGCTCTTTTTGCAATGTTCTGAACTTTGTTTTACCTGCTGGGCATGTTTGATGTTGTGCTTATTCCCTTCTTTTATATGGGCTATTGGTACTGCAGATTTTTATCTCTTCCAGATATCATTGCTCCTGTATGCCCTTATTTTAAGGATTAAAATTAAAGCAATCAGGACTCATAGTAGAGATGATATCTTTTATTAGCTCAAGAAGATCTTTGCAAAACAAAATTTTAATTGCAAGGGTACAAGAACCCTTCACCAGGCATTGGAGAAAAGATTGTAAAAGTTCTCCTAGGTAGAACATTTCCTTTTGAGAGATATCACACAGAAGGGTGACTAGGCAATAACCAAGTTTCTGTGTAGCCCCTCTGATAACATAAAGAAAAAAGATCTCAGATTGTATCACAGTAGGATAGTTCTTGTAAGCTGAAGGAATGACATGCTTTATTGTTATTTATTTCTGTGCTTAAAACAAAACCAATTTTTAATGGCCCTAAATTCTATTTAAATTGCATTTAAAAATAATCACAGAGCATGTCAGTGCAAAGCATGTCAATACAGAGCTCTGGTACCCTTGTATTTAAAAAATACAGCATAAAAGCAGCTGCAGGTCTTTTTCCTGCTGCCCTACCACATATTTAATAGACTATCGTATAACCAACATGGTTTAAAACCTCATCAGAACCCTCAGCTGTTTCAGACCTACAACAGTATCTACTCAGTGTGTTGTTAGTTGTTACTTGTTTGGGGATAGTGAGTTAGAAGGTCCAAAGCAATAACTAAATCGTTCTAAATATAGTTGAAAAGCCAAGTTAATCAGCATGTGGTTAATTGAATATAAAATCAGATTTCAGTAAAAAACTTGCATCATATTGGATAATGATGGGAAAATATTCATGTCTGCAAGTGCAAGAAAATCAAATAAAGATCATTTTCATTGTGTGGCTTGCAAACGCACTGCTACACTTGCAAGTAACTAATAGGGCTGTGAGAGTCTTTGGATCCCGCTTTGGATCCAGACCTGCTTCAGATGCTTTGGCGCCTGAACTGTCACTTCCAGGTCAAAGCAGGATACCAGCAATGGTGTCTGGAGTGGGTCAGGGGCATCCAAAGTGCTTCAGACACACTTCAGCCATTTTGAGGCAATTAGAAGATGGAGGGGGAGCGGGGAAAGGAGGGGGAGTGAGGTGCGGGGAAGACTGACGTCTGTAGGTAGTCAGTGAGAAGGATTTGTCCCTGGCTACTTTTCCAATGGCAGTGTCTTTGGGGTGGGACAAAAAAACCATAAAAGGCCCTGTTTCCAGCCCTTCTTTGCCTTTTGCAGCTCATTCTCTGTCAGCAGCTGTGTGAGAGAGGAACACTGTGACTGAGACCTGCCTGCTGCTTTTTCACGTTATAAAGGAGTGGCTAGGATTTACCTTAATTTAGCTTAGTTTAGTTTAGCTATTCAATTGAATTATTAGTAGTATTAAATTCAATTTATTTCTCTGAATTTTTGGGGGGGGAACTTGTTTTGGAAACTTTGCAAAAAGACAGTTGTGTTTTCCCATCAAGTGTTATCTATCATTGTGCAGGAAGGCACAGATTGTTTGCTTGCATGCATGCACACATGCACATACACAGAGACCCAGAATATAGAAAAAAAATCACAGAAGAAGACAGACAGATATTTACAGAAGAGCAAGACACAGATAATATATTGAGACACAGGAACAGATTCAAATAATTTCATTACACCACAAGATAGACAATATCGTGACAGCCAGAAAGAAGACACAAAAGAAGACACAAAAATAATTTTATTCACAGCACAAGATAGACATAGATATTCACAGGAGAACAAGACAGACAGATATACAAAAGGATTCACACACACACACACACACACACACACACACACACACACACACACACACACAGACCATTTGCAGCACAGGAAAGATCAGTATGAAGCATGCTGGAACGGCAGGCGCCAGGTCTTCTGGCAGGGGAGGGAAAGTGGTTAAGAAGAGAGCTAGAGCTGCAAGTGCTCCCTCATCCCAAACATTGATGCCTTCCATTCCCAAGCAGCCATGACATCAGTGCTGCCAGTAGAAACCAGGCGGTGGGAGCAGTGTCTGCACCTAACATCCTTGTACCTGCACCCCCCCCCCCCTCAGTTGAGAAGTGGGCACCTGAAGTGAAATCACTGTCTCTTCCACTGAGGCTCTCAGTGTGAGCCTCCCACTGCCACAGGAGGAGCTGGAGCTGGAACCAGGGATGCTGAGCGCACTGCCATGGCAATTCTGGGGACTGAGAGGGAATCAGAGTTTGTGCTCCACACCCCTCAAGTTTCCCCTAGACATAGGTCTTCTCTGGAAAGCAGCACTACAGAGGAAGCTGAAGTTGTGGAGGCAAGTGGATCAGGTGAGGCAGCTCCTCCTGCTGTTCAGCCTCAGCCTGCTGAGGAGGGGGAAAGGCAGGATCCTTGCCCTCAACCCAGAAGCAGAAGAGTAGTGTAGTTTGGGAGCATTTTGAGGTGGCAGATGAGTCCACGTTTGCCATCTGCTAGCACTGCTGAAGGCACATGAGCTGTGGCAAGGACGTGAGACACTTCTTCACCACGGCCATGCTGCTGCATCTGAGGAGGCACTACCCCCTTGCACTTCTTCCTGCTGCTCAGCCTGGCACCAATGTGAGCGTGCTGAAAGGGAAGTCCCCCACTCGCTCCAAAGTCCCCTTGCCCCCAAAGCAGAGGCAGGCTACCCTGGACAAGTGGGGGAAAGGTGGAAAGAAAGGGGCCATGTTCCCAAGGCTTGCAAGATCACCCAGAGCATTGGGGAGATGCTTGCTCTGGATAGCCAGCCCTTCTCCCTAGTTGAGCAGCCAGGGTTCAGGCAGTCCATAGCACTTCTGGCCCCATTTTACAAAGCGCCCACATGCACTACCTTTAGCAGGACGGTGGTGCCCTCCCTGTATCAGACATGCAGGGAGTACTTGAGGGAGGAGCTGCACAAGGCAGGGCCACAGGTAGCCTTGCACTGCACCTCCAACATCTGGAGCAGACAGGGTGGTAATCATGCCAACCTCTCCCTCATGGGGCACTGGTGTGATCAGTCAGGCCATCGGTGGGCTCTGCTGCAAGCTGAGGAGCTGGATGAGTCCCACATGGCAAAAGAGATCATGGGGGCCATGAACCGCATGGTGCAGGGGTGGCTTGTTGGGTAGGCCGAGTTCACCTGTGGGTTCATGGTCACTGAGAACAG
Source organism: Caiman crocodilus (assembly GCA_030014935.1). Classification (NCBI taxonomy): domain Eukaryota; kingdom Metazoa; phylum Chordata; order Crocodylia; family Alligatoridae; genus Caiman; species Caiman crocodilus. The sequence goes on along the minus strand of JAGPOW010003642.1, from coordinate 58,958,947 downwards.
GGCCAATATGATGAAGGCTATTTGTGATGCCAGCTTCGTTGGCATCTGCTGTGTGGCACACAGGCTGCACCTAATAGGGAGGGATGCCTTGGAGGGGGACAGGGCTGCTGGTGACAGCGTCGCCACCAGTACTGCTACAAGCCAGCTGATTTCAAAATGCAGGAAAGTGATGGGCTACTTCCACTACAGCATCAAGGGGGCCAAGATGCTGTGGGAGAAACAGTCAGAGCTCAGCATCCCACAGCACAGAATCATGCAGGATGTGGCGACTCGGTGGAACTCCACATACCTGATACTCGAGAGGCTGCTGGAGCAACAGAAGGACATCCATGAGATGGCTTTGCTTGGGGAAATAGGGATCAGTGCCCTCCTGGACAGAGCTGAGTGGGTTACCCTCTCCCAGATGTTGGAGGTCCTCAAGCCCTTCCTGGAGGCTACCAAGAGCCTTAGCACTGGTGATGCCTTCCTCAGCCCGGTGATCCCTCTAGTGAGAGAACTGGAGAACCAAATGGAGAAGTTCCAGGGGAACAATGTTCCTGGCTGGGGCAGGCCACCGTTACCAGATGTACAGGCATTGGTGAGGTGACTGAGGAAGGGCATCAGGAGATGGCTGCATTCCTTGCAGTCCACTATGGTACACATGATGGTGGGCATGTGCAGCTTGAGGGTGAAGGGGAGCATGTGCACTGGCAGCCCCAAAACCCTTGATTGCCAGACACAGGTGCTAGTGAACAAAGTCAGGGAGGCCCCAATGCAGAGGAGAGGGGAAGTGGAAGAGGCGGATCCACTTTCCTGTGCCAGCACTCCCAGCACCAGCACCAGCACTAGCACTGGTGCCAGTACCAGCACCAGCCAGTCTCCTCCATGCCAGCCACTGCCAATGTGGGCAATGGGCATGGCTTCAATGCTGGGGTCCAAATGCACCAGACCTCAGCCTTGGGCAGGTAGCATTGAGGCTTCAGTGGCTACCAATCTCGCTGAGGATGTGAAGCCACTGGAATGTGACCCTTTGGCCTACTGGACAAGTCGCATCCAGATGTGGCAGAATCTGGCCATGGTTGCCCTGTATCACCTGTGCTGTCTACTGACCAGTGTTCCAAGCGAGACGGTGTTCAGCATTGCTGGGGATGTTGCCACACCCCACCGCACCTGCTTGGATCCTACGCTGGTGGAGCAGCTGGTGTTCCTAAAGGTGAACCTCCCGCCGCTGGGTTCCACCTGCAAGCTCCACCTGCAGATGGATTGAATGCCACCCTCCCATGTCCTTTTTGGAGGTTTTGAAAAGCCAAGTAATGCCCCACTCTCAGCTGGAGAGGGCACTAACTGTGTTATCAGCCAGCAGGGGAAGAACATGTCCCTGCTGAGCTCATTCCCCTGCCAGGATGAACTTGGAGGTATGGGATTGGGGCTATGGGGAAGGAGGAGTCCT
>JAGPOW010003642.1:58925990-58957418 GCA_030014935.1 Caiman crocodilus | reverse complement strand
CCAGGATGAACTTGGAGGTATGGGATTGGGGCTATGGGGAAGGAGGAGTCCTCAGGTCCTGGGTATGACCACTAAAACTGCACCCTGCCAGGGTAGGGAGGCCTGGTGGGACTGTTGGCAGTGCGGCAGCTCCGTAAATGCCAGGACCAATGATCACCTGGTGAAAGGCTGGTAGGAGGTGCTATAACCCCCAGGTAACACTTGCATGCACAAAGGCCTGGTTGAGGAATGCCCAGACCTGTCACGTGTTTGACAGGACTGATGCTTGCTGGTTGCAGTGCAGTTGTGAGGCTCCTGGTGAGCTCAGCTTAGTTGCCCGGGATGCCAGCTCTAAGGCTGAAAACCCCTTTGTTAGGCTGAGGAAGTACCTGCAGTTGGTCCTGGATGGAAGGAATAGTAAAGAAGCCAGAGGCTGCCTTGGCCCACAGTGCAGGCAAGAAAGCCAGTCAGTGAAAATGGAAATGTAGGCATCAGGCAGGGAGGGACAGGCTGGGGTGGGAGGTGGTGGGGGGAAAGGGGATGTAGCAGCTCAGATGAAAGTGCAGAGGTACCTGGGGAGTCAGATGTCTGGCAGGCTGCGGTGTGCCAGACTTCCACTGTCTATACTGAGTCCATGACTTTCTGTACCTACTATCTAGGAGGCTGATGAACTGCAGTTCATACACCCAGGTCTGAAAAGTGGTTTGCATTGTACTTTGTTCCCTCTCAGGATCAGGTCTGAGAGACTGGAGGCAGAGTGTTTTTTTGGTGAGGAATGTGCCCCCACAGGTAGGTTTTGTTGTCTTTGATAGATTCTGGTGTGCAGTTTGTGGGTACTGGAGATAGTTGGCAGGTTTTGTGTTTTGAGCTGTAGGAAGTTGGCTTCAGTTCTGGTTATGAAGTTAGGTGCTTCTTTGAATGTACAAGCCACTTTTCAGATCTGGGCCTATGAACTGCACTCCATCAGCCTCCTAGGTAGTAGGTACAGAAACTCATGGACTCAATATACACCGTGGAGTTCTGGCACACTGCAGACTGCTGGAGATCTGACACCCCAGGCGCCTCTGCACTTTTGCTTGCACAGCTACATCCCCCTTCTCCCCCTACTGCCCACCCCTGCCTGTCCCTCCCTCACAACACCTCCATTTCCATTTTCACTGACTGGCTTTCTTGCCTGCACTGTGGGTCAGGCCCGCCTCTGGCTTCTCTACTATTCCTTCCATCCAGGACCAACTGCAGGTGCTTCCTCTGCCTGACAAAGGGGTTTTCAACCCTAGAGCTTCCAAAGATGCATTTTTTTTAGTACTCCTTTTTTTTTCATAATATACATATAGACATAAAAACACAAGATAAGCCATCACACACCATAAATAACATCATATGTCTAACACAACACAACTTCTTTACTTCTTGCTGTCAATTGCTTTATAAAATGACAGGCTCAACCAGTGTTGAGCCAGCTAAGTTATTGTACCTGTTGTCATGTAAAGTGATGGACTGGGCATGAGGCTGTAGGAGAGGAGGCCTCAGTGGGGCAAGCTGTTGTGTTGTGCAGAGGCCCCAGCACCAGGAGGGGCTCACCTTAACATACACACACAGTGTCATCCACCCACATCATGAGTTTTGCATGTCTTTAGCTTGAAGTGCAGGGCCACAAACAACAGACTCCCCCAGTGAGATGCACACAGCTGACAGGAAGGCTTTGTGGCCTGGCAGGGCCTAGCACTCACTCAGGGCTGCTCTAGGACTCACACAGCTGGCAGGCTTTGTGGACTTAGTAAGAGCCACCAGCCCTGAAGTTTTCAGCCCGTTGCACCTTAACATACACAGGGTCATTTGTGTCATGAGTTTTGCCTGTCAGCAGCTTGGGGTGCAGTTTTCCCCAAACCCCTGCACTGATCTTCTTGAAACTTGGCAGACTTCATGCGCCTAGCAGAGGCTACCATCCCTGCAAGTTTCATCCAAAGAATACAAAAAATAAGAAAGTTATAGATCTTCCGTCGATTCCCCATTACACCCTATTGTTGGATCTATTCAGAGCTGCTATGGCCAGATCGAGGCAGAAACCCGGTCTGGAGCTCCAGATCAGATCGCGGCCATCCAAAGCGGCTGGATCTGAAGCCGGATCAGATTGCTGCCAAATTGCACAGCCCCACTAACTAGACCTCTGGTTCTTCACACTTTCTAACACTGTTTTGGGTATAGGCTTTTTTGTTTTCATTTCAAGTCACCTATTCTTCCACATGATGACCGGCCAGTTTTTAATCCAGTACTGTACCCAAATGCCACCAGATAAAAATAGCGAAGGTTTCTTTCTACAGCTTCGCTGTTTTCCAATGGAATGAGAAGAGAGAAACAATTATCTTTCTTCATCAAGCAAAGCAGTCTGCTATACATGACTAGCAGTATCCATAAGGATTTGTGTGCTGGGGAGGTGGGGGAGGCAGAAATATAATTTGAAAAGACCTGTCAGAATGCAAGATTTGCTGGAGTAAAGCACAGGGATTTCAGGAATGTTATATCATGTTAGATGTAGCAGTTATCCCATTAAGACAAGATGTAAGCTTTAAATGGAATAGTGATACTTTGGAGCGTGACATTTGATTTCCCTGTGTACTTTCTACATCTATAATCTACTCATAAACAATGAATAGTGTTCCTCTGAAGCTAGGATTTTTTAAAAGTACACAATGCTGCCAAAACATCAATTGGATTTTATGATTTGTCAGGCATACCAGTCTTTCAGTGCACTGGTGAAATTCTCAAAAATGAGATGGAACAGTGTTTATGAATATTACATGAGAGAGGATATATAAACAAAAAAAAAATTCTGCTGTTACAGTCAACTTGCTTCCTAAATTAAAGCAGCCCTTACTCATACATAAAGAGCCACATTAAAAATATTAAAGATTTTGGTCTAAACTGGTAACATTCAAACTAAATGTTTGAATTAAAACTAAATTTAGTGTGTCCTAAATACCCTTGCTTCCCTTTCACTCATTATTGCATAGTTCATGTAATGCATGAAGTAAATGTAATTGTCCCTATTGATGGAGCCCACAGGATTGCAGAAATACAATACCTTACATTACCTGAAATCTTTCCACATACTTGCCCATTCAAAATGCCTGTATGCAGTGAATTAACAAAATAAAGGCCTGAGGTTACCATCCTGGCAGGTGGATGGGATTTTTGGGAATCTAAAGTTTGGATTTAAGACACATAAAGTGATACAGTTAGGCATCCATATCCGTTTGTGTTTCTAGCTGTTAGTCAGTTCCAAGCCCTCTATGTTACATTCCATATAGCTCTGAAGCATGAGTACCTATGATGAAGTGTGTCAGTAGTATGGATTTATGACGTGCATCTACAATGCCCAAGCATAATACATGGGCTATATGATCCCATCATTTAATCCGATTATTTATAAGGGGGTCTTGTGTGCTTTGTATGCATAAGAAACATTTCTTAATTTGTAAACTTTTCAGATCAAATCTGCTTTCAATTACACCATTGCAAATCCACTAATTGGATTGGGTTAGCACAATTGTTAGTCAAATTTATCTTCTGAAATCCTGCCTGAACTTCTCACGGGTCAATCAGTGAATACTTCCTTTAGGCTCTACAGTGGGAAAAAGAATAGTATGGAGTTGATCCTTTTCACCAGGATCACTTTTTTCTGACCGGCTTAGACATTACATACAACACAGTTATTCCACCTGAGAAAAGGAATTAAAAAGCCTTCAGGTAACTTATTCAATCAATTAGGGAACTGGAGCGCAATAGCATGTAATTAATGAATCAGAACCAGACAACTCTTTCAAAACTCACAAGATTAACAAGGGCATGTCATATTTTAATTCACCCATACTAACTGGAGGAAACAATTTAATGACTAGATTTTAATAAGAATATTGTGTTTTTATGTTATTGTCTTATATTTCATGCATATTTTGTGAATGAGAATCTAGGAAAATTTCAAAGAAAAAATAAAATTTTCATTACAAATATTTTGTCTAGCTCGAGCTTCCAGAATATCAAGAAAACACTAAAGCAGTTATTTCTACATTCCCAGAATAAGATGTTGGCTGTCTGCAGTTGCTGGTTAATACTTCTTTTTCCCAGCTTACTCCACTGAGACCTTAAAGAGGTAGCAGTTCTAGCAATACAATATGAATGGAAAAGAAGACAAATCACTCATACCTGTGCTAAATTCCTGATGGTAAGGATTCTTCTTAATTTATGTTCCAATGGTGCCTGGTTGTTAAATGACTTTATTCAGGCTGTGAATAAGTATTTGTCAGAGAGCGATTTTTTTATGACTAATAATGGATTTTCACTAACAAACAAAACACAAATGAGCTACAGAGTCTGAAATTATTACACAAGATAATTATAATAGTTCCACTAGTGCCAAATTATATTTATTGCCATTTTTAATAATACAGTTATTCATTTACTTTAATAATTTACAATCTGACTATTGTTGTGGCACCAGAATGCCTCACACTTAGCAATAGATATTATTGTAAACAGAAAAATGAAGGAATCAAAGATGGTGCTTAAAATTAGCTGTAGGCTTGGCTGAAAAAAACAGCCTTGCGTTATGTGAAGGAGAAACACAAACTCAAGCTCTGGCAGACTAGATAGCCAGAGAGACCAAGTGATAGATTTGAGGGTCTTCCACCGACAGTGTCCTGCCTCCAGTTCCCAAGGCAGCTTAGCTGGTAGTTGTCAAGAAAATTATCTCAGCCATCTCAGTGCTATATAAAGAAAATGTTCATTGTCATTGTAATACTGTTTAGTCTTTCAAAATACATCATGCATTTTAGAAAAATAACTCACAAGCAATAGGTGCTTCTTTTTTTGTATTTTAAAGAAAGTTGGTGTTATTTAGGCAAATATCTTCAGAGGGGAAGATTTCCAGAACTCTTGTTAATTATACTTTCTATCCCCTTTCTTTTCACTTCACCCCTTAACTTATTGATGTGGGTAGGCATTTTGTCTTTTGTTTTTTTTCTAAATTAAACACATATTACTAGAAATGAAATGTATCAGAACTTTTCGGTAGCAGTGAGAAATTTTACAAAAGGTCATGGTTCATTATTAACAAAAATGTGACGCTGCCCAAAGAAAAACTTGCACAAACTTTCACATGCAGGCATCCAGGAACTGTTTTCTATTACTATTTAATTGATGTGGTGCTATGAAATATTTCTCCCTGCTTTTTAAAATAAAATAATTATGCCCACTGGAAAGCATGAATGTGTTTTTATTAAATTCCTTTAAGACACACACAATTGAACTTTACTTACTTCCAAAAGAGAGAACTGAATACATTTATACATATAAAGTCATTACATTCCCTTTCTACCACACTGACAGCCAGCTGCTAGCAGGGGAGTGGGGCTGGGGAGAGGAGCTGTACTGGTTTGCTGGACCAGGCAGCAGGAAGGGGGGAAGCCCCTACCATGCAGGCCCCTGTCAGCTGTGCTATCTTTGGTCTGGGGGGTTGGGGCTGGGGATACGACTTCTTGCCCTACTACTGCTGACAAGTGGTTACCAGTGGAGGGCAGGGCTGGGGAGAGGGGCCATGTTGGCCAATTAGTGGGGGGGCCTGCTGCTCAGCTGCTTGGCTGGGCTTGGCATTCTCTGGCAGCCTGTTCGGAGGTGTGCAGGACTGTCCCCAACCTGCTGGCTTCAGTCAGTGCAGGCAGCCTGCATGCTCCACTCCACCAAAGGGTGAACATCTGTTCTGCTCACTCCTGACCTAACCTAGGGTGCTTAGAGTAAAGCATGAAACTTAGACTGCTTCCACCTCAGGCTTTTTAATTGTCTGTGCTTAGCCTGTGACTACAGAGTGCCCTTCCTGAAGTATAAGCACCTGAATATTTTTGATTTGTGGTTCTTTCAACCACTTCATTATTTAATACTCATATCAGAAGAGATGCTCCAGAGACACATATTAATTTAGATGCCTCTTGTTCACAGAGTGCATTATCCTGCCTCTCATTCTAAAAGGACCAATCTACATCACCTATCTTTGATTTTAGTGTCTGCATAATGATGCTTGACTATATTAGGAAAAACACTGGGTTACATAAAATACTTGGAATATTAATTTTACTTTGAGAATGATTAAACAAATATGCACCAGGGAAAAGGTAAATAACTCTCTTTAAAGACCTGAGGAAGAATGGCGCTTTGTCTTGTCTCTCATCTCTTCAAACCATACAGTTGGTACAATAAAAGATCACCAGAAAACTCATGTATCTCTCTTAACACAAAACAGCAGTAACAAAGAAATGGAGATGAAAAAGCCCAGTGCACCTACAGTGCATAGTATACCACCTGTAACTTAAGTCTTGCTTTATTTGAAAGATTACACAGGGAAATGGCATGATATTCAGTAGTTACCTTCCTGGATGGCTGCACCCATGTCCTTGAATGCACTCTTGACATTGAGTTTTGATTCCCATATCACCTTGCAATTGTTATCCTATCACAAGGTAGCTTGGATATTTTCCTCATTGTAGTCAGTTGCAGCTGCAATGCTTTTTAATTTTTAAATATTTTGCCAGGGGTGTTTATTATAGTGGATTGAGATGTTATTGATTTCTGATGCATTACAGTCTTTTCAGGCATCACTGTTGTGCTTCCTGCTTGTTGGAAGAGGCTTTTTATATTAAATACCCTGGATCTTAGGATAGTTTACCATACTATTACAGCAACAGTGAGATGTTCCCCATTGGATACAAGGCAGATTGTGGGGGCCAAATGATTAACCCAGTGCTTCCACCATTCACTGTATCTGAAGACCCAACACACTAGGGTCTATGCTTGCCTTCAACCTGACTCAGGGAAGAAACCTTGATAGGCATGACACTGATTTTGAAGTGTTTAATTGGAGAAAAGACAGACTTGGAAGAGCATAAATAAGAAACCCTACTCCCTTTGCCTAGGCACCCTGTGTTAATTCATTTCCTAGGTTTAGTTTCTCCTCTAAATTTTTTCCCTGCAGAAGAGAGGCAACAATTATCACTGGGACTTATAGTCTCTCCTCTCTTAAAGACACAGATTTCACCCTAGTAACCTGTCATATTTTTCATCGTAAACATTTCCATCAGTTTCTACCAGCATATTCTCTGTATGCATGCAATATGGCATGGTAATATCCCTCAAAAAACAGAGATGGCAGGATGGGGTAGCATCTTAGAGTGCATACACACATCTAAATTGACTTAAAATAGGGAGATGTAACTAAGTTGACTTAAGCCACATCAGAGTGTACACACATACAGCTCTTGCCATAGAGCCCTCCCTTGCAGTGCAGGGCATCTTGTGAGCCCTCTCTTGCAGTGGCACCAGCCAGGGGTCACTACAGGCTATGGCCAGGGAGGCTGGGCCACCCCAGCCCTGTTTCTGTCAATCATGGCAGTCCAATCCTTGCTCCTCCCAGCCTCTTAAAGGGCAAAGCCCAAACTGGAGCCAACTGCTGAAATTACTGGAGCCAACTTCTTTAACTCGACTTAACTTTTTAACGTTGACTTAACTAGTGCGAATTAAGATAATACACCTCAGGTCAACTCTGCTCCACACACATGTGCATGCTCTGATAGTTGTCGACTTAAAAAATGTTAAGTTGACTTAAAACAGTTAAGTTGACTTAACTGTCAGACAGTTAGTAGTTATGTACATATCCCTAGAGACTAACTCTTCAGATAGGCATAAACTTTATTTAAGTGACAGACTACTTTGTCAGATGCTATGATTAGACTTTTTAAAGAGCTGCTATGGCTTATATTTAGGCACCACTGTAATCTGGGCTTCAGGGGATTTCAGGGGAAAACCCAAAATTTAGCATTTCCCCTTGAAGCCCTGGAAAGCTATGATTTGGCCAGAAATGGCCTGATACCATGGAGGAGAGGGAGGGAGGGGAAATTCTTTAAAAAAAAAACTAACCTGAAGCATCGAGAAGAAGTCATCGGAGCCCTGGAAACATTATGGAAGCCCCTTGTGTTTCTAGGGGCAGCCTAGTCCTGTAGGGACTCAGCCAATCAGGTTGTTTGATTCCCTGTTTAAAAGCCCTACCCAGAGTAGGGCAGGTAAGTACCCACTGCTCTAGTGGTTTTGGGCATAAGTATGTTGGGTGCCTGCCACTACAGATGAGCATGGGGTACAGGATTTTGCCATCTCAGGGGCTTTCCCCTGCCCAGCATGGCTCTGATTTACTGAGCCCTACTTTACTTTGCTGCCACCTGGGAGTGGAGGGGAATTTCCCTCTCCCTTTCTCTGCACAGCAAGACAGTTCAAATTTTTGACCCCAAAAGGTGGCTCTGCTGAGCTTTGATGCTCAGCTGCTCAAATCCATTCCTGGGTAGGGGAAACAGCACTGCTTATGTAAACAGTGTCAAAGGGTGCCAGATGCCCATGAATATAACTGTATTCTGGGACTCTGTCAAGGAGTGGTTTCCAGAACTATACACTCTGGCAAAACAGTGCCTCACAATCCCTATGTATTTAGTGGATGCAGATCATGCCATCTCCATCTATGGCCAAATGTTTACTTCATAAAGACAGGCTGTGTCACCAGGAAATGTCAGCAGCTGTTTCATGCTTCCTTCCAATTATTAACATGGATTTTGCAGCAGTGGACTTTGCCTGAGGGTCAGCATTCCATAAAAGTTAGCACTCAATAAAAGTTGTTGTTTAATAAAGTTTATTTATTATGGTTTCATTAAGAATTTTAGGTGGTGAGCTTTACTTAAAAGCTGTTTTTTAATAAGTGGTGAGCTTTACTTCCTTAAAACAGCTGAAGAACATCCTGTGTGCTGCTGTTCAATGGTAATCAGCCCCATGGCAGTCTCCCTCAAACAATCAGAGTTATGGGAAAGCCCACCCTGAAAATCATAGACTTTTAGAAAGTTAGAGTTGCAAGTCCCCTGTCGCCTGAAATTAGTTCTGGTGAGCCGACAGGAAGTCTGCTCATCCTCCCCCTCTCAACACCCTCCCCAAAGCCTGAGCCATTCAGCTGGTGAGCTCAGCTCATGGCACATGTGGATCCCTGGCAGCAGAGAGTCCACTGATCATGCAGCTGGCAGCCAAAGCTGGGGTGTGTTACCATGCCTATGCTTCCCCTCAGATCTGCTCCTGGCTATTTCTGTGATGGTGAAAGAAAGAGTCACTCAGGATCTCTTGGCTAGGGGAAGCTGGCCCCTTCTCCCTGGGAAAGGCAGGTGACCCCACTCTGGGCAATCTATGGTTTGGGCCTGCGATGAGCTGATTGGAACTGCTGCTGGGCCACCACTCTGGATATGCCCACCTGTGATGCATTGCACTGGCCAGACCCTTCCCATGGTGGGGACCCAGCTACCCTCCAGAGGCATCTCTTACAGATCTCCCCTCTCCATTTTATAGAGCTGCCCTTTCAATTTTACTTTCTTCTACACCCTCTCTCTCCACTGGTTCTTTATGAAATATGCTGAAAATGAGCAGTTTCCACTAAACTGGGGAAACTTGTGGTTTTATTGTAAACATCACAGTATATGACATTTTGCACAAAGCCCTCATTCCTAGAAGGAATCTCATTTTACATTTAAAAACTCACGTTTCAAGACCTCATACTTAAATCCATAACACTTGGCTACCTTTAGAATTAAATGGAACCCAATTATTAGCCTCTGTACCACATAATACTACAGTAGTATTTTGTCTCAAAGCATTACTGTAGGGATAAGTACTTTACAGATTTGGGGTGCTAAGACCCCATGGCAACATCATTTATTTTTCATCCAAGGTAATGCCACAGTCAAGTGTTTCACTAATTATAATTTTATAATGATGTGGTTATTCACCCATGTTTTTTCAGTTTGTTTAAAAATGTGCTTCCAGTCATATTATTTTTATGCAGTGTAATAAATAAATATTTCTTTTAAATGGAATACCATTATATTCATGTGGCAGGCTAGCCAGTGGGCTCACCAGCAGCCCACATTGTTAGCTTGAGTCTGAAGGGCTCAGGGTCCATTGGTGGAGGCAGTTTTTCCTTCTCCACCAATCAAGGGAAGGCAGGAGGAAGGCAGTCCTGTTCTGACCTGGGGTGAGGTGAAAGAGAGGAGCTGAAAGGGAACCATTGGGCTTCCTTATTGGTCCATTCCCAATCTGGGGCAGAGCCTCCAGAGGGAATAAAAGCCTGTGTGCCGAACTCACAGGTGGCTTTGACAAAGGACGACAAAGATGAGGGTGGCAGAAGACCAGTTACAGCTGATAGTATGGCAGAAGAGCTGGAGAGCTGTTGCCCTGGAAGTGCCCTGAAGATGCTTCCAGTAAGGGAGAAGCAGTGGGCGGCTGCATCCCAGCTGCTGTGGGATGGTGCATGGGATGGTGCACAGAGGGTATGGAGGATATTCACACTCTTAATCCATTATGCAAAATAAATAAATGATTAACAAATATTTTACATATTTAATTATGGATCCAGCATTTGAAGGCCTCTGCACACTTCTGGATTCAGAAATGTGTCATTTACCTATGACTGATTAGAAAAGTAACACATTTTATGTGTCATTTTGGAAGTGTGTCCAGACAGTTCTAGTAAGAATATTCATAACTTTAAATCTGTATTTTGGTTTTATATTCTTGTTGGAAATATTCCATTAAAGTCTAATTATACTGTTAAGTCTTTTGGCTTGAGCAGCTGATAGACAGTATTTGGATTCTGGTGGATTTTTCTACTTAGAGAAGAATCTAATGAGTGAGCTAAGTGTTTGTTTTGTCCTTGCTAACCTGTTTATTCACAAAACATATACATGGAGACCTATTTCACTGAATACTATTGGAATCACACAATATGAAGAAGTTCCTTTGCTCACATCTTTGAGTCTCTTTCTAGCAACTGATCTGCTCAAAAGCCGAAGTGCAAACCTCTCTCTGCTTGCAAAGAAGCATTCATAGAATCATAGAAAATTAGTCTTGGAAGGGACCTCAGAAAGTTATTTATTCTGACCCCCTGTTCAAAGCATCTATTTGAATGACTTGACTCTGGTTAGGCAGCTTACTTTGTGTTACTGAAATCTGACTTGGGTTCTTCTGTGCAGGCATTTGCACCAGCAACCAGAGGTAAGTAGCGAGGAGAGGGGCTGACAGCATTAGACTGGTGTACCCGTGAGAGGGGGCATTGGCAGGTCCACAGGGGCTGGTTGCTTGGGGGAGGTTGGCTAGTGGATCTATGGGAAAAGGGGTGGGCCCTTGGTCCAGGAGGTAGTTGAAGGAGTTAAAAGAGCACAGTTCCAGATCTATAACAAGCACCTGTGTTTTCCCAGCACCAGGGCTGTGCTGTGAACATGCAGAGGTACTTGTTAGGAGAGGTTAACCCATTTTAGATTGGGTTAACCCAGGCCTATCTGAAATTAGTTCATCTCTGAGGTGAACTAACTTTAGATCAAGCATGCTATTTTAGGACAGTTTAAGCCCTGTGAATGCTTGCATGCTCAGCTATTTAGATCACCCTAATCTCAGTTAGAACAATCTAAATATAACGTTTGTACATACCCTGAGCTTTCTCTGAGAACTATGTTTCCAGTTTTTACTTGCTGATTACTTTGGCTGTCCTTGGCTACTTCTGAGTGCTTCTGTTCTCAGACACACATACCTCTCTGAAACATACCTAGTGAAATTTTTAACTCACATAACTTGGTTTCTGACTGGCCTTTACGTAGCATGTTTAGACACTGGCTTCTATTGTTTCAGCCACCTTACTGCAAAATAAAGAATGTAACATCCTTTTCTAAATTTATACCAAACAAGGTGAAGATCCAACCTCCATCTTAACAATACAAATATTTATGGAGAACTAATGAAAAAAGGTTGTAAGCATGGCTAAAGCAAATACATTCTGGCAAGTAGTCTAAGAATGTTTAGTCAATGTACAGACATATTTACAATTTAGAAAATGGAACCATTCAAAAATATCATCCCTTTGTTATCTGTGTCATGTTGAAAAAAAGAAGCATAACTAAAAACAAATCGAAAAACAATAAGACTTGATCTTTTCCATAAAAATGTGCAATCTTTGCTCCATTGCATCTCCTGACCCTTTAGTCAGCTGCTAGCAAAATAAGTCCTTCCCTTCTCTCTGTAGAAACCACGAGTATATAGATTATTTCAGGATTTTCCCCCAGAGCAAAAATGGCTGCTCCCAGAGAAAAAGGACCCGGGAGCAAAATAATCAGGATTAAGTCACTCTATAGAGAGTGTCCCAGAAGACTGAATGTCTATAAATGTTCTCTTTTAAGAGAAGCCAAAAGACAATTCAAGGTGCTTTGCATCCACTCTTTCCCCCCGAGAGACAGTGTATCATTTGCTGGACTCTACTGCCCTAGCCTAACAGGGAGCAGAACATGCCTCCTTCACAAACCCCACATTGTGCTGCAGCGATACAGGCTGACCCTGAGAAGTCTAGGTCAACCAATCAGAACAGCCCTCTACATGGTTTTCATCTGTCTCCAGGCAGACTGATGGAGCCTGAAGAATATGCTAAGATGTGTGCATGGGGGCCTTCCAGCTGCACAACATCAGCATTGCAAGCTCTGTGCTCTGCAGTGGCTCAGCATTTGAATATCTGTTCAGGTTTCCTGGGGTACATTTTTTTATCAGGAAAACGAACCTGGAAGAATTCTCACAGATCACTTGAACATATGCTTGCAGCAACTAGAAAAAAGGCAGAGTAGAAGCTCCAAGAGGTGTTGATTAGATACCTCAGAGCCTTGCTCAACTTGAAGGAGCACTGAGGAGGGGGGAATGCAGGTCTACATATCAGAACTACTCTTCCAAGCTTATTATTCTGTCTAACTGTGAAGGAATAACTGGGTGGCACTTATTTTGCCAGTAGAGAAACTGTGTAACCATAGGTAAAGTGAGTATAGAACTCTTCTTGCTACCAAACCATTCTGATTAGGTATCATTTTTACATCTACTTTATACTGTTGTAAATGCCTACAGAAGGGTAAGAAATATATTGGATTACCTACAATATAAAACATTTATTAAATCCTATTTTCTGAGTTTTTAGGTACAGAATATTCAGAAAATGTTAAATGCTTGGATAGGACATCTTATGATATATCCTCAACTATTTCCATACTACTACTTACTATAGAAGGCTGTTCTCCACTGCACATAAGCTAATGCTTTGTTATTGATTAAAGGTGATAGCCAAACATTTAGGAAACTCTGAAGTCTATGCTTAGTGCATTTGTTCTGATTAGTTTAATATTTTCCCTCAAAAAATATCAATTTCCTTCAGAATTAAAGAAATATAAAGAAAAAATGAGTCAAGCTAAAGCAATTGGTTTTCTTGAGTTTTCATCATTCAGCTCTGATGGGTTTTAAAAAAGAAACTGCAGTACTAAATTGAAACTATTATAAATTTACTCTTGTGCACATTGATGATCCTGTTTTTATTAAGGAAAATCAGAGGCACTATTTTGTTGCTTGCAAGACAGCTGCTGAATCCTCCAAACTTCAGTATTTTATGCTGTTACTACTGAATTGAATTCCACAGGTCAACTGAAGAATTGTAACAGTGAAATTTATTTTCTACAGATGAACCACCTGTGGTTCATGCAAACTTCACTAATAGCAGTTCTGTTTATTTTGTTCTGGTAAGAGTGTTCTGCAAGGCAGTTTTCTGGAAGCAAGAGGATGAAGGGGAAGGGGAAATGAAGCCAGGCACCAGATTCTGCCCAGGGAAGGTAAGTGAACCAGAGATGCCTGTGCCTTTGGCTTGCTGAGTGTTTGTTTGGTGGACTGTGTGTGTTTGGGGCATGTGCTCTGAGAAGCTGGGCGTGTTGCTAGCTGAATGATTGCTGAGCAATTGCTGACTGTGCCTGACAGAAGCCCTAATAAGGGGGGGTGAGCCAGTCCAGACCCAGCAGCATATAAAGGGAGGCTTCTCGAGTGACCAGGAAGGAAGTAATGGGGCAGCAAACAAGGCAAGCAGTTTTCAGGTAGTTCCCTGGTCAATTCACAGGTCAGTTTGCCCCCTCCCACCCCCACCCCCCAGCCCTGCCATGTTTGAGGGGAGAGCCTTTCAGTTTGGTGTGAAGAAGCAGGGGAAAAAGGAACCTGTTGCTGGTAGGTGTTATAAGGCCCAGGTCCTTGGCATGCTGATGTCTTCCCCACGTGCAAGTGGACTAAGAAGGTGTGATGGATATCTCCTTCAGCCCCTCCCAGATGCTGTCTTCTCACCTGTCGTGACTTTGATGCTTCTTATCTTGCTTTTGGAAGTTGGTTACTTGGGGAAGAATCACCTCAGAAGATCTGGTGGGACTGCTTTATGGGTCTCCTTCTCCTCTGCACTTTGACCTTAGTACATCCTATTGTCAATTCCAGCACAAGTCACTCAGGGCTATCTCTTCCTGGGCAGGGCTATTTTTATCCCCTGTTCAAGGACTGAAAAGACTGAGCCCTCTAATCAGCTTAAGGCCAGTCCTCCTCAGGGAACACTACTCCTTCAAGTCTACACCAAAAAAAACCTTGTCCAGGCCCTTCTAGGGGTGAACCAATAAGTCCAAGTTCAACAAAAGAAATACCCTCAGCTGAGGCAAAAGATAAGGTGCCAACAAGGAAATAAAAAACAAAACACCAGGAAAGAAAACCGGACACTGTCTCATGGGGCTCTGGAACATTCCTGCCCTTTGAGAAGGCTGGGCTTGTCAGATCCTCCCTTTCTCTTCTTCCCAGAACCTACTTCTTTGTGGCAGCTTCTGACCAGCTGCTCTTCATCAGTTCAGCTTCCTGTGTCAGCACTTTGTCCAGTGGTGGGCCTCTGACCTCCTGTGCCTCCTTTTTTGTGCCTCTGCTCTGCCAAATCCTCCACAGGCTAGCATCAGGAAGAGAGCCTCTCAGCATCTCTAGTATCCCATTGTTGGAGTCCCTCTCTGGCTGCTCTTCTGTGGGGCCAGAAGTACCCACCACAGTTCCCTTTCCACCAATCCAGAGTGAACATTTCCCATGTGCATCTGTGGTGATCCTCCATTCTTCTGAGCTAATTATGGGAAGGCTATTTCTATTTTCAGGGGTTCCTCTTGCTTTAAGTCTTCCCCTGATAGAACCCGTTGGTGCCAATAAACAGTAAACAGGTCAGCTTCCAGCCAAGTTTGCTAGGAAAGGTGTGCTTGGAAGAAAGGCAGCAAGAGAGAAGAGGCAGATTAAGAGCCCCAGGGAAACGGCTGTAGCACATGGCAATGCCAGAGCCACTGCCACTGCCTCTGTTTGCACCTCTGAGGTTTCTGTCCAGGCCGGACCACTCACCATTGAGGCTTCCACTCAGGTCCAGGTTTGGTGCTTTGGGGATTGTGGATTGCAGGTTCCTTCAATGACAGCCAGGTCAGGGAGTGCTTGTGGTGTGAGCAGTGCCTCCTGGTGGGGTCTTTCAGAGAACATCAAAGGGAACTACAGCAGGAGGCGGTGAGGCTCTGAAGCATCCTCCACCATGACGAGTTCATTTTTTTGATGCTGGTGGAGACCTTCAGGACTGTGGAGGAAAAATTGCCACAGGCAGTGCTAAAGAAAGGAAGTTCATGTTCTCCCAGGACGGTGGAAGCTGGAAGCTTGTGACCTCTGGCAGCAAGCAGAAATCTTCATCTCCAACTACAGCAGTTCATATGGAGAATAGATATGGAGCTCTAGCAACAGAGGTCAAGGAACATATTTCATTGCTGGAGGAGGACAGGATAGTCCTCTCCAAGGTGGGAAGGATCAAGACCACTACCAACAAGAAGAAGCAAGGGATGGTGGTGATTGGAGACTCCCTTCTGTTGGGGATGGAAGTATCCATCTACCAATCTGACCTATTGTCTTGCAAAGTCTGCTGGTTGCCCAGAGCCCAGATCCAAGGTGTCATGGAGGGATTACCAAGACTCATCCAGCCCTCTAACTACTACCCCAAGCTGCTCTTCCTGTGGGTAGCAATGATACTGCCAGGGGAGACCCTAAGAAGATCAAAAGTGACTATAGAGCTCTGGGTGAAAGGGTGAAGGGGACAGGGGCTCGGGTGAAGGGGACAGGGGCTTCTCTTTGCTTCATGTACAGGCACTTGAGGTAGCTAGTTGATTGCCCTGAAGAGTGAAAGTCCTCACACAGTCACATAACTATGATTTGATTGGAATAACAGGGACATGGTGGGAGCTTGTGTGACTGGATCACTGTCATGGATGGGTATAAACTTTCAGGAAGGACAGACAGAGGAGAAGAGGAAAAGTAGTTACACTGTATGTAAAAGAACCATATGATTGTTCAGAACGCCAGTATGAAGCTGTTAAAAGTCTCTGGGTTAGGGTTAGAGGAGAGAGCAATGAGGATGGTGTCATAGTGGGGTTCTGCTATTGACCACCAGACCAGAATGATAAGGTGGATGAGACTTTATTCAAACAGCTGGAGGAAGCTTCCTGATTTCATAGCTTTCATAGACATTAGGGCTGGAAGGGACCTCAGAAGATCTTTGAGTCCAGTGCCCTGCCCCAGGGGCAGGAAGTCAGCAGTGGTTATAGGATCCCAGCAAGATAAACATCCAAATTGCTCCTGAAGGCGTTCAAAGTAGGTGCTTGAACTGCCTCCAATGGCAGTCTATTCCAGACCTTGGGGGCTCGGACAGAAAAGAAGTTCTTCCTTATGTCCAGCCTGAAATGGTCATGGAGGAATTTGTGACCATTTTACCTTGTCACCCCTTGGGGCACTCTGGTGAGCAGTTGTTTCCCTAGATCCTGGTGAGCACCCCTTATAAACTTATAGGCAGCCACCAGATCACCCCTGATCCTGCACTTTTCCAGGCTGAAGGGTCCCATAGTTCTCAACCTCTCAACATAAAGTCTGTTTTTCTGACCTCTGATCATGTCCATGGCTCTCCTCTGGACTCTCTCACAGGCCCTGGTTCTCATGGGAGACTTTAATCACCCTGACATCTGCTGGTAGGACAATACAGCAGTGCACAAGCAATCCAGGAAGTTTTTGGAGAATGTTGGGAACACTGGCGACACATAGGGGGTGCACGTGGGTGCACGTGAACTCCCTGAGATTGGCCATGCACCCCCTGAAACTGGGTGCTGCTGCTGCTGCTGCCAGCAGAGTCTTCAGGCGGTTGCTACTGCCTCTGCCCCCCCAGGCATGCTGGTGCCATGTGTGTGTGGTCACTGATTGCCACTTGGAACTTGCTACCCCTTGCTGCCAGCACCACTATGCCTGCCTGTGGATGGTCCCCGCTCAATGCTCGTGTTGCCTGCAGGTGGTCACTTTGTCCCCCCCAGCCTTGAGTAGCATGATGCATTCATGGTTGGGAACAACTTCCTGGTGCAACTTGCTGGAGTGGCCAACTAGGCACCGGGCTCTTCTTGATCTGCTGCTCACAAACAGGGAAGAGTTGGTGGGGAATGTATTAGTAGATGGCAATGTGGGCAGTACCAGCCATGAGATGATTGAGTTCAGGATCTTGAGGAAAGGAAGGACAGAGAGCAGCAGAGTAAGGACCCTAGACTTCAGAAAAGCAGACTTTCACTTGCTCAGGGAACTAATGGGCAGGATGCCCTGGAAAGCCAGTCTGAGGCAGGGAGGAGTACAGGAGAGGTGACTGTACTTTAAAGAAGCCTTACTGAGAGTGCAGGAACAAACCATTCCAGTGTTCAGGAAGTCTAGCAAGTATGGTAGAAGACCAGCTATGCTTAGCAGGGAAATCTTCAGTAAACAAATTACAAACAAGAAGCTTATAAGAAGTGGAAACTAGGACAAACATCTAGGTGGAAGTATAAAAGTATTGCTAGGGCATGCGTGGATGAATTCAGGAAGGCCAAAGTGCAACTGGAGTTGCAGCTAGCAAGAGATGTGAATGAAAACAAGAAGGATTTCTACAAGTATGTCAGTAACAAGCAGAAGATCAGGGAAAGTGTGGGTCATTTACTGAATGGGGGAGGCACCTAGAGACAGAGGACGCAGATCCTCAAGGAATCCATTTCTAAGCACTTGGAGGATAAGAAAGTGATTAGAAATAGTCAGCATGGGTTCTCTAAAGGCAAGTCATGCCTGACCAACCTGATTGCATCTATGATGAGATGCCTGGCTGTATGGATGCAGGGAGACCAGTGGATATGGTATATCTTGATTTTAGCAAGGCTTTTAATACAGTCTCACACAACATTCTCACAGGCAAACTAAGGAAGTACAGGCTGGATGAATGGACTGTAAGATATATAAAAAACTCTCAGGCTCAGAGGCTAGTAATCAATAGGACTGTGCAAAATCTTGCTGACTGTTTCAATTTGACACTATTTCAACTCATTTTGAACTTGAAACAGAAAAATTGAATCGAAACGAAGGGCTTTGAAACAGCCTTGAAACAAAATGATGCTAACTGAAACATTTCAGAAGTTTCAAAAAGTTTTGAGTTTTGAAGCAGCCAGCAGCCAGGTGGTGGGAGACAGGGAAGACCCAGAGCTGCACTCCCAATGGCTCCACAGCCCCATTTGGCTCAGCCAGGAGTGCAGCCCTGGCTCTCTCCACCTCCCACAGCCAGGCTGCGGGAAGCCAATCACAACATGGGGAAGGGAACTTAGCTGGACTCAGCTCCCATCCCCAGTGCTGTGATCAGACTGGGGAAGGGAAATGAGCCCAATCGTTTGGTTCCCCTCCACAGCGCTACGATCAGGCTGGGGAAAGGAACTCAGCCCAGCTGAGCTGAGATCCCCTTCCCAGCGCTAGATCAGACTGGGGAAAGGAACTCAGCCCAGCTGGGCTGAATTCCCATCGCCAGCGCTAGATCGGGCCTGGGAAAGGAACACTACATTCCTTTCCCCAGCCTGATAGTAGTGTAAGGAGATGGAAGACAGATCATCCGCAGGGGCAGATCCCCAGGTACTTTTCACCCCTCCCCCTCTATTCTAACCCCATTCACCTAACTTCCTGCAACC
This sequence comes from Caiman crocodilus, assembly GCA_030014935.1. Classification (NCBI taxonomy): domain Eukaryota; kingdom Metazoa; phylum Chordata; order Crocodylia; family Alligatoridae; genus Caiman; species Caiman crocodilus. The sequence goes on along the minus strand of JAGPOW010003642.1, from coordinate 58,938,483 downwards.
TCTCCTTGCCCATTGCATGCCTGACCCATTTTGCTAATGCCCTAAGGGGCAGTAATGTGAACATCCTCTTGTCAGTGTAAATTTGTATCCTGAAAGATTGAAGAGTGATGCAGGCCCCTTTAAGGGAGCAAGTGATAATTAACCCTTAGGATGTGACCTTTTAGAAAACTTTTGAGACTGGTATACTCAGACTGGTTGAACTTTTGGTTGGTATACTTTTGTATATGTGCCTTTCATCACTTCAGATCTGTACAACTGGTGGAACAACACTCCCAGTTTAAGAGAAGATCCTAAGAAGAATCCGAAACTTGTTTGAAATAATTTTTAGAATCCATAATCCAATTTGGACAGAATGTTCAGTCTCTTTTAGATGTCATGTTGACACCAGAGAAAAAAAAAGATGGTAATAAACAAAGCCCGTAAGTATGTGAAAAAGGAGATTACCACATGGGAATATAAATGATTATGTCCCCACCCAGGAGCCAAAGTGGAACCCAGACTATGATATGCTCTCTATTCGTGCCTATCAAAACTACATACTCTGAGGGTTGAGAGGTGCTGTGAAAAAAACCCCAAAACCTCAGAATCTCAGTAAGGTTTACAAGTGCTTTCTTGAAGAGAATTTAAACTACTTTCAGATAATACACCCGCGAGGACCGGAGGATGCATCAAACGTTCACATGGTAAATATGATCTTTATGAGCCAGAGTGTGCCGGACATCAGGAAGAAATTGCAGAAGACCGATGAAGCAGCAGGTATGCCTATTCCTCAAGTAGTAGATATTGCTTACAAAGTATTTACTAACTGAGAAAGTGTTAAGTGAAAAGAAGACACAAGAAGGCAGTGGAGATCTGTTTGCTCTTGGCAGGCTGACCGGGAACAGGAGGCCCAGAGAAAAAAGATAGCTCAGGTCCCGGTGAACCTCTAGTTAAAATGCAACTAGGAAATGAATTGAAAGAATTCCTTGTTGATACGGGTGCCATTCATTCTGTTTTAATTAAAAAATTTAAGATTTTAAGTAACAAGACTATGCCGGTGGTGGGGGTCACAGGAAAGGTAATGACACGGCCCTTTCTATAGCCAATGACCTGTAATCTCAGGCAGGCTGAAGTCACCCATTAGTTCTTATACATGCCAGACTGCCCTGTTCCCCTTCTGGAAAGAGACCTCCTCTATGAACTGCAAGCTACGCTATCATTTCAGGATGGCTTCTCTGAGAGGAAAGCATGCCAGCTCTTCCTCAACCCCTACTCGATGCTGTTGTTCCATGGGTATGGGCAGGTCACCGACCCGGGAGGGCTAAAAATACTAATGCTGTAAAGATTCAACTTTTGCCAGGGGCCTAACCACCATGCATGAAAAAAATATCCAATGCGGATGGAAGTCAGGAAAGAACTGAAGCCATTAGTCAAATGATTCCTGGAGTATGGGCTTCTCCATGAGTGTTCATCAACTTTCAATACACCCATTTTACCTGTGAAGAAGCCTAAAAGTGACAAATATTGTCTTGTTCGAGACTTGAGGGCTGTAAATAAAGTGATTGTAAGTATATACCCAGTGGTATCCGACCCACAATTGGTTCACAGTTATTGATTTAAAAGATGCTTTCTTCTGTACACTGATAAAGACTGTTTTGCTGGACTGTTTTACCCCAGGGGTTTAAAACAGCCCAACGCTGTTTAACACTGCACTGAATAAGAATCTGTGCAGGCTGAAACTACCACCATCCTGTGCTCTTTTGCAATATGTAGACGACCTGCTCTTAACTGCCACCACTAAAGCAAGTTACCTGGAGGGAACGATCAGCCTCCTTAATTTTCTGGGACAAGAAGGATATTGAGTGTCCAAGAATAAGATGCAGCAAATGTCTCAGAAAGTAACATATTTGAGATTTAAATTATAGCCTGGTCAGAGAGCACTATTACCTGAAAAAAAGAAGCTAACATCCCCAGAAACAAAGAGGCAACTGCGGGGCTTCTTAAGTACAATAAATTTTTACAGGATTTAGATTCCCAATTTCGGAATTATTGCAAAACCACTGTATGACGCTACACAAGGTGATGAAAAGGTGCTTAAATGGACTGAAGAGTGAGCTGCCAGCTGAAACAGGCTCTTATTGAAGCACCCGCCTTAGAACTACCGGACATAAATAAGCCTTTTTCACCTTTTTTCTTTGTACATGACCAGAGGGGGGTATCCGTTGGAGTATTAACACAAAAATTGAAAAATTGATAAGCGACTGGAGAGCATATTTCTCTAAACAATTAGATCTTGTATCATCTGGATGGCTTGCCTGTCTCCGAGCTGTTGTTGCCACCTGTCTGCTGATACAAAAAACTGAAAAATTAACTCTAAGCCATAAAATGACTGTGTATGTTCCTCATGCAGTGCTTACGGTCCTGGAACAGAAAAAAAGAAATTGGTTAACTCCGGGACAAATGGCCCGATATCAGGCCATCCTCCTTGATAAACCTGAAATAAAATTAGCCATTTCTTGCACTGTAAACCCAGCAACACTACCGCCTCCTATGAATAACACACAAGGTCTTGTACATGATTGCCTGCAGACACTAGAAGCTGTTTATTCCTCAAGGCCGGACCTGAGAGACCAACCGCTTGACAATGCTGAACTAAAATTCTACACAGATGACAGCTCGAGTATAGAAAATAAAGTCCAAAGATCCGGCTACACTGTCGTGACTACACAAAGCCGAACTTATTGCCATGATTCAGGCTTTGCAATTGATGGCCAACAAAATTGTCAACATTTGTACTGATTCTAAATATGTCTTTCTTGTTTTACATACATACAGAGCGTTGTGGAGAGAGTGGGGCCTACTTGATGCTAAAGAAGCAAACATTAAGCATGGTAAACAAATAAAAGCTCTCCTCAAAGCAGTCTGAGAGCCAAAGAAAATAGCGATAATGCATTGTAAAGCCCATCAGAAAAAAAATGATCCTCCAACGAAAGGTAACTGGCTTGCTGACGCTATGGCAAAGAGAGCAGCTAAGAGACCTCAGACAGACCTATTACTGGAAGCAAGTAATCTGTTACCTCACCTCCCAAACCTACAGCCTGTGACACCACAGCATGGAGAAAAAAACAAACAGTTAATAAAAGAACTTTGAGCAAAGAAGGGAGAACAAGAGTGGCTAGTAACAAGGATGTCTGCATCGTCATCCCAGCTGCCTGGGTCCATATAATAATGAAGAACACTCATTGCAGCACCCACTCCAGTCCAAAGTCCTTGGTGAGATAGATCAGTTACTATGTGACTGGAGTGGGGCAAAAGAAGCTGCCAAAAAGGCATCAGAAACGTGTGAGATCTGCCAGAAAAATAACCCGAAGGAAGGACAGAAAGAAATTCCAGGATGTCAGAGGATAGGCAAGGGGCTGAAAAAAAAATGACAGGTAGATTTTACAGAGTTGCCCTGGCAACAAGAGATGGGATATCTCCTTGTCTTTGTAGATACTTTCTGTAAACTTCTGTATAAAAATACCCCAGAAATGATATTCAGGGTGCTTGCTTGCTTAAATTATTCTGCTTGCACTGTTTGTTGCTAGCAACACACTTTTCTTTATACTTCTACCGCCTGGTATGTATATTGGCGTTTGCATTCCGGGCACGAACCCAGATTTGGGCTGGGGCTCAACAGTAGCACTGGGGAGGGGACTGAGCAATTGGGCTCAGTTCCCTTCCCCAGCTCCCTGGTTTCAGGTGACAGAACCCGCTTCCCTGCCTCATCTGGCAGGCAGATTGGGGCCCGCAGCCCCGGGAAGACTGGCGCAGCCCCCACAGCCCTCCTGAGGTCATGGGCCCCCATCTGCCTGCCGAATGAGAGAGGCTGTTTCCAGCTTCCCCATTATAGTGAGCAGGCAAAAAGTTGAAAAAGCATCAAAACAGGGTCACTGCTTTGATGAAGTGAAACAGAACAGCGGTTTCAAATGAAATGAAATTCAAAACGTAAAGTTGTTCCATTGAAACCTCAAAACACAAGTCAAAATGGAACAGAGCCGTTTTGCACAGATCTAGTAATCAGTAGTTCAATTTCTATTTGGAATCAAGTGGAGTGCCTCAGGGGTTGGTCTTGGGACTGGTTTTGTTCAATATCTTCATCAATGACCTGGAAGATGATATAGAGTGCATCCTCGGTGAGTGTTCAGATGACCCCAAGCTTGGGCAGGTAGTAGATATGCTGGAGGGTAGGGCTAGGATTCAGAGAGACCTAGATAAATTGGAGGATTGGGCCAAAAGAAGTCTCATGAGGTTCAACAAAGACAAGTGCTAAGTCCTGGACTTAGGATAGAACAATCCCATACACTTTTATGGTCCTGGGACTGAGTGGCTAAGGAGCAGCTTTACAGAAAAGGACCTAGGGGTAAGATTGGATAATTAGCTGAATATGAACCAACAGTGATCCCTTATTATGAAGAAAGCTAATGGGCTGCACTAGTAGGAGCATTGCCAGCAGGTCAAGGGAAGTGATTATTTCTCTCTATTCAGCACCGGTGTGGCTACATTTGGAGTACTGTGTTGTTTTGGGCCCTGCACCACAGAAAGGATGTGGAGATATTGGAGAGAGCCTAGTGGAGGGCAATGAAAATAGTTAGGGGGCTGGGGCACATGACTACTGGGGAGAACTTGGGCTTGTTTAGTCTGGAGAAGAGAAGCCTGAGGTGGGGATAGCAGCCTCCATCCGCCAAAAGAAGATGGAGCTAGATTGTTCTCAGTGGTAACAGATGACAGAAAAAGGAGTAATAGTTTCAAGTTGAAGCAAGGGGAGTTTAGTTTAGATATTGGGAAGAATTTTCTTACTAGGAAGGTAATAAAGCTGGTTACCTGGAAAGGGATGTGGAATCTCCATCCTTGGAGATTTTTAAGACATGGATAGACAAATCCTTGGCTGGGATGATCTAGCTGGGGATGGTCCTGCTTTGAGCAGGGGGTTTGAGTAGATGACCTCCTGAGATCCCTTCAAACCCTAAGTTTCTATAACTCTATGATTCTCAGACTTTGATGAGAGTCTCTGTGTTCAACAGGAAATTTAATCCAGTCTAATTTAGTTTTATTTATATAACATCTTTCATCAAAGCCTTGTACAATCAATGGATAATAAAAATAATCTGCACTTTAGGAGTGTCCACAGAAATATGCATGTTATAAGAAAAGAAATATTGAGTACCTACTTCAAAAATTAGTCCTCAGATATTGACACAACTGATAAAGGGAGTTTACAGTCTCAAATTTCAGTGCAGAGATTCTTGTATTATCTAAGCAAAAGAGGGAGGGAGGATGGCTCAATAGTCAATATAGTCCCCAAGACTTGAGAAATACAGGTTTATTTCCCTGCTGCATTATGGATTTTGTGTGTGATCTTGAGAAAGTCACTTACTTTCTTTGTGCCTCAGCTGTGCATTGTAAGGTGGTTAAAAGAGTCTCTTTATTTCAGAGGGGTGTTATGATTTTTGAAAAATACTTCAGCTGCTAAGGTCAGGGCTTTTATAGGATAGGCAGCATAACAGTAGCCTATCAGCTACTTAAAAGATGTATTGCTATTAAGTAGCACTTTTTCTTAAAAACCAATTAGCATTGAAAGTTACAATGGAGGTGGTGTCCAAAACCCTTCCAACATCACTCTTACTGTACAGAAATGGCATTTTCTTCCCATCCTTTAGCAATGTTCTTGCTGCCCTCAGTTTCGATCAGAGAAGATTTGAGACCTGCCCTTGAATTCTCTGAGGCTAGGTACAGACATTCAAAAAACCTGGTACAGAATTGATCTAAGGTATGCTGTTTTCTATAAGCAGTGTAGTTCCCCATTGCAGGCTGGCAGAGATCTAGCCTGCAAGGTGCTGGCAGGATTCTAGCCTGCAGGGGTCTGTTTGGGGCCATGAGGAACAGGATACAGGGGGCACCATGTGCATGTGTGAATATGCACACGTGTACATGGCAGCCAGGTGGTGGTGGAAAGTAGCTTCCGCAGCTCCCTACCAGTACATATATGGTGGGGGGCACAGGTGGCATGTTGGGAAGTGGTGGGGGAGCAAATGCCCCTCCAGATTTCTGCATCTATAGTGGGGTGTGGGGCTCCAGTCGGGCCAGACCAGCTCCAGGCAGAAGCTGCTTCTGTGGCCCAGTGGGTGGGACCTGGCATGGGAGTGAGCACTGTGCCACCATGGTTGCACAGAAGTACCCACCACATATGAGGCACAGCAGCAGCATTGCACAGCAGTGTTAGTACAGGGTTGTGCTTCCTGCTGCTGCCAAGTGGGCATGGGGTGTCTCAGCTTGGCAGTCATGGTGACGTAGCACTCCCTTCCTCCTGTGCCAGGTCTCCCTGCTCTGGGCTGCGGAGACAGCTCCTGCCCAGAGCTGGTCCAGCCTGGTTGCAGCCCCGTGCCCCACTGTAGGAGCAGAAATCGGGGGGGGCACATGGCCCCTGTCCCCCACTGCATCACTTGTGGTCCCCTTCACATGCCCTCCCCTGCTCCCCATGCATTGCTTGTGCCTTCTATGCCCCCTGATGCATTGCCTATGTCCAGACCTCCTTTCCCCAACTTACCCTCTTCCTCATACACTGGGGGACTGGGTCCTTGGGGTAGGGGACAGTGGGTTGCAAATGAGGGACACTGGCAGGGCAAGGGAGCTATGGCTTGGGAGTGAGGGGCAACAGCATGAGCAGGGACAGGGCACCAGCATATCAGAGCTGTATTCGGGTGAGTGAAGGGGTCAGGGGGCATTGTGATTTTCTATGATAAAAAAGAAAATCAACTGTCTTAATATATGGGTATTTAGAATTTATTTTATTATAATGATTGAGGCACTGGTAGGCTTCCAAATTGCTTTAACATTGTAAATATAGCAATAAAACATTGTGTTTTATTGATACCTATATATACAGTGGTGTTTCATTTTAATTGCAGAAAAACATGAATGTTGGGTTTTTAAATCAGAGAATTTGCATTTTTTTATCAGAGAATTTGTGTTTTTTAAATATAGAAAACCAGGATCCCTGCTGATCACTTATACTGGTAAAATTGTAATGTCTGTATGTGGCCTGTATTACTGATTTAATCCAGTTTAGTGGCTAGACTAGTTATTTTGTTGTTCTTGGTCCAGGAAGCAGCTGGGCTGACCTGGTAGATGCAGCCAAATCCAGCAGTGATGGGAAACAGGAACTGGAACCTGTCTCTGAAGAACTTTGCACTGCAGCCTAACATCAGGGACTGCAGCAAATGGTTGTCATTCACTTGGGTGAGACAGAGTAGTGAGGCAGGGGTTAATGGAAATGTTAACTGGGTCTTAGGACATTATTTTGCATACTTAAGTGCTGGGGCCAAGAACATTTTATTAGGACTAGAAAATGTGTATATGCATCTTCCAGTAGAAGTCTCCTCCATATATTATCCCTTAACATAGGCTGAGGGATTGCCCTACTTAAATAAATGTATTGTTGTGTTGTTGAGAAGAGTGCTCATTCCAGCTTGCTTTTTGGCTCCACAAAGTGCTGGTAAATGGCAAGAAGTTTGCTTCAGGTGCATGGAGTAAAGCAAAGGTCTATATGAAACTGTCAAACCACACCCCTGCATGTGGCAAGTCTTTTGGGCTGCCTTTTCTTATTAAATGTGAGGATCCCCACAAATGTCCTTTTACAGCTCCACAAGTCATTTACCGCAGTTGTGAGACACCAAAGTGACAGTTAGTTTTTAATATTTTTTTGTTTAGCTGTCACAGAGGCAGCATAAAGATGTGGTGAGTGAGATTTCAAACAGTTTTCCTTTCCCTTCTCCTTGAAAACCATGTGCCTTTTGGTTGCCCTGTTCACTGCTGAGAGAGTCATATAAACCTCAAGAATGACTCAGACTTTTCTTGGCTTAAAAATATTCTGAATTTAAAGTTTGAAATCTCAAAAGCTTTTGATTCTCTCCAGTGAACCAAATTTCTTGTTGTGGATTTGAGACAAAATGGGACTGCAGGAAATTTCTGATTGGTTTGGAAATTTAGGAATAAGGATCAATTCCAGGAATAAGGATCAATGCTCAAAGGAGGTGAGGCTGTTCGATAATAAATGTGGTTGTCACCTGGTTCTACAGCTCATTCTATGGTTTTCAGCTTCATACATAGATCCATTTGCTGCATATAAAACTGTGAAAGCTTGGATAGTGTTTCTTGCACAAAAATGCAAGACAATAGCTGGGGCAAGCCTGGGTTGTGGTAACAAGACTGCCACCAGAAAATAGAACTATGCTAATGGCTTGTAACAGCAGAGTGCTTTTGGTACCCATTACCAGACCCATGCCATAAAATAATAATAGTGATGGTTAAAATTGTTGGCAGAAACCTGCCAAGCTCATCACATGTGTGTATCTAAGAAAGCCAAAGGAAAGGCTGAGCCAGTGTAACTAGAAGGCGGCGAGGAAACTACATATGCATTTCAATTGAACTAGCAACTGCAGAAGACAAAAGACTAAATAGGCATCTCAAGAGAAAGCTGTAAAAGGTACAGCAAAGATGTCCTGTATCAGACATGCTCACATTTCACAAAACAAGCATCCGGTGTCTGATGTTACAGATGTCTCAATCATTCAATGTATGTCTGGAGTTTTGTAAATAGACCATCACTGGTACAAGCTATTGCAAATTTGGCCTATTGATAAACAAATACCCAAAGACAGGTCCAGTAACCAATGCCTCTAAGCATCCTGTTTGACTACTCAAGACCCATCACCTGTAACTGACCAACTGCAGGGGCTGCAGAGAAACACAAGTCTTCGCACCTAGACAAATCCCCAAACAGGAGCCAGGCAATTTAACAATTGTAATGTGATGGTCAGCCTTTTCCTCCCTGTTTTGTTTGGACTTTAGTCAGCCAATGATCAATGAAAAATGTTTTGAAGCTATACAATTAAACAGCATAAGAAATAAACAGATTTGTGTGCAGTCTAGGGAAGACCAAGAAGCCATCCTGCCACTCAGCTGAAAAATGAAGGATCCATGCTTTGAGGCTGTACAAAAACTGCTTCCTGCCTGCATTGGGTAAAGAACTTTTTGCAGCTAAGATAATACTAATAGTTTATTTTATATTGGGAAAGAGTATTTTTCTGTCATTTCGGTTTGTAGCTTCTTGGTAGTTTTTAAAGCAAGGCTTTCTGCTGGTCATCAACAGTGTTGCATCAATTCTTAGATCACTAGGTTTAAAAACCCACTTTCTAAGTGCAACACCATTCCTACATAAAACCCTTAGAGTTGATGTTGGTAAGACTACTACTTTATAATAGTGTTATTTCCTTTAGAGAGAGGGTAACAGTTCTTACGCAGGGAAACTGATATTTTTGGCATAGAAAAATTATCACTTTTGCCATCACTACCACCAGGTATTGTTTTCTACAACCTGGTTAGATCAGTGTCAGATTCCTTTTTAGGGACCTGGCACTGGTAGAGAAGAGATAGATGATGACAGAAGATGGTACGTAGCTTCTGGGAGTCAGACTGTATTTGGGAAAGCAGAACTAAAACAAGTGCTGTAAAATTTCAGACTCACCACTCAAGGAGAGACCTTGGACTGGCTTATTGTCAGAGGAGCCGGCACTATTATACAGAAGAGACAATAAGTCTCAGCCGCAGCACAGTGGTGGGATGGCAGCCAAGGTGTATGTTTGGGGGGGTGTGGGTGCATATATTGGGGTGGGGAAGAGAAAAGGGCTAGGATGAACAAATAAGAGAAGGGAAGAAACAATAAACTAGGCAGAACTGGCACCATGGTGAGACAGTAAAAGCCTGCAGGAAAGAATGAGCATTAATTTGAGCTATTTAAAATCAAAATCCCCCAACATTAATATTGACTTGATCTACAAGGCGAAAGCAGTGCTCTTGAGGAGAATTATATCTTGGAGAACATAGAGCAGTCACTTAGTGATGTTACCCTTTGCGTCCATCATTAATTTGTGTCCTAACTTTCTTTCTTAAAAGGTCACAAGACCTTTTGACTTTTGGCATGGGGGAAATACTCCTTTATCAATCAAGGGTAAGCCCACAGATCAAGGGTCTGCCTTTAAAAAGACAGCATCTACCACCTGGCTCCTGTCCTGTGCAGTTATTCCCTTTAGTTATTATGGTAGATATCTTAGGGTGCTAACTGTTGTAAATGCTGAATTTTTAAATAATGACCACAATAAAGCAATTTTCTGCATCACTTGCTTCTATAGGACCAACAATCTGTTGCTAATGAAGCACCCTGGATGTGCAGCACCATCCTGTGCAATGGGACACTGATAGAGGGGCAACCATATGTACTGCAAATGTTTTGGCAGTGTCATGCAGACTTGACTAGAATTTCCGTGCTCTTGTCATTTTATGGATCAATTCTAATGTTACTTTAACATCATTTTTCTGTGTTTAATTTATTTATTGTCTCTGATGGTAGACTTGGAGACTGGTGAGCTAGATTACATTAAAATGTTAGAGTAATAATAGAAGAAAGCAATTATCTTTGTGCATAAAAATCATTTTAATTAGACAGTAAAGTGGGAATGGACAGACTATGATGAATCATCATATCATGGTTTAATCAGAGAGTTGTGGGGAGGGGACGGGAAAGTGGAAGCAAAGAAAAAGGTTTTGACCAGATAATTTTAACATAGAATAAATGTAGAAACTGTATAGAAGTCTTCCATGTAAACTCACTTTGCAAGCCACCATAATAGCCCATTAATAGAACCAACATACTTTTCAGTAATGGAGAGAGTCAGAGACAATTGTTATTAACTGATGTACTGTTTGGAACATTTTCTTTCTCTTAGACTCTTGTTCTGCAAACACTTACACACATTAGTAACTTTACACTAACGGACAATTCCATTGGGCCTTAGTTTGCATACCCTGCAGCTTAAAGAAACTACATAGCAATCTTCTATCAGCTGAAGAAAGCTTGATTTGAATCCCCTTAGAGACAATTAATTCACTCTCTTTTAAAGTAAACCTTACGTATTGCTGCGAAAAATTGCCAATTGTGCTGTCCCATAGCACTTGTGTATTTTACCTCTATAGTACTCTGAGTTTTTTAGTACTCTATAGTACTCTGCTGGCCAGGGGAGTGAGAAAACAGACCCATATGTTAAACATGTATTTACCACCAAGTGGAGCAGAGCTCTGAGTTAAGGAGTGGGAAACCTGTGTTCTATGCCCACCTCAGCTTATAGCAGTTCAAATTCACTTGCCAGGAGAGAAAGGCCTATCTATGAGACTAGAGGCTCAGCTAAGATGGGAGGGTGGTGATGGGAGTACTTTCTATTCTCCCCTTGGTGAAGTGAGACCACCATCTAGAAGGAGATAATATTCCTGAGATCAGAAAGAGAAAGCAAAAGAAACTTATTCTGCATCTTACTGATGAGGGCACTCTCCTGATAAGGGAGGGGGAAGTCTTGGGTTTCATTCCTTGGTCCACAGCATTTTGTATTAGAGTCATTAAATAAAATACATAAACAGTGTTGGGAAGCAGTGACTGGACCCCATCTGCTCATTGCCATCATCATCAGGCTACAAAGTCAGGTTCCCTTCTCTTTAGTCTCTCTTCAGTCTCTCTCTGGGAGGCAAGTTATATATGTCTGTAACAGGGAGCCAGGGGCTCCCCATTACTTTAAAGGGAACATAGCAGCAGAGTTCCTCCAGGTTGAGGGAACCACTGCATTGATTGGACTAGATGCAGAGAATAGGCAGCCAGAGGATTGAGACTATGAGTGCCTATTGTAGTGCTACCTGCTCTGCAATAGGATAGTAGAGCAGATCCCTGCTTGGACAGTCAGGACACTGCTAGGGGAGGTAGAACAATGATTGCAAGCTGCTCTGAAAGAAAGCCATTAGTAATGTGTAGAGGTGGCTGGGGAATCACCTGACTGGAAGGGACAGGGCTTTGGAGGCTTGTAGGCTCAGAGCCAGAATCAGAGAAGTCAGTTTGGCCATGCTGGGCAGGGAGAAGAGCTCCCAGGAGGGGGAGAGCTACCTGAGAGATCCTGAGTCACAACAATGAGTGCCTAGGGTAAAGGCTGCTTTCAGGGGTGAGGGCTGTTTTGATCAGAGGCAGGGCTTGGTGTAGAGGTTTCCTCTTAAAGTAGTTGAGTGCCTTTTCTCTCTGATGTTATGCTTGTGCAAAAGGGAAAATTTTTGTTAAAGCAGTTGTTTGATTTTATATTTTGAGTTGTGCCTTTGGACCAGATTGGGAATAACAGGGGAGCAGGAGTCCCAGTGATGTCAGAGAGCTCACCTGAGGCAGGGACTCAGGGCACAAGCCTGAAAAGTGTAATAGTGGGCCTGAGGTCAAGAGAGCCAGAACACAAGCCGGAGGGGGTGGTAGCAGTCTGAGGCTAAGAGGGCCAGACCTGGGAGCGGTGGTAGCAGTGTTATGCTTCAGCCCAAGTCTGAATTCGTTGCCCGGCATGCATGAGCGCCAATATATGAATGCCAGTTGGAAGTTTGAAAGAAAAAAAGTTTTTAT